>RPOG01000435.1:0-369274 GCA_008086565.1 Thalassoma bifasciatum
CACAACTATAGCACAACTTTCTCGGAGGGGCTAGCGCAATTAATCCGTGCCTAGCATAGCTAGCGTGCTAAAAATTTCTAGACATTTGGCCTGAGTAGCGGTTACACATTCACGGGGGTGTGCCATAGTGCCGTCGCGTTTTTTTTAAGTGGAGTACCTGAAAAATGAGGCAACTGACCCCTAAAGAAAGAAAAATAATTAAAGCTGCCAAGCAGCGATAAACGGGATTGAGCGAATTGGTCATTCGAGGCACACGTGGGGTTATGGCACGTTGGTCATTCGAGGCCCCTGTGGGGTTCAGAGCACGTGGACACTACAAGCCTGCAGAAGCCACCCTTAGTTTAAGTTGGGTTTCTAGATGCAGCCAAATGACCATATTTGCTGGAGCCAAATAGTCATTTTTGCAGTGTGTGAGTTTGATTGGACAATTAATTTAGGAGTAAATACGTGTAAAATAGGTGACGACTTCACAGCACAGGGTTAACACAGAGGAGTTAGAGATTAACTTTGGCCACTTGATGGAGCCCAATAACCACATTTGAGAGGAGCCAAATGCTCAGTTATGCATGGTGATGATTTGATTAGCCAAAAAATTGGAAAAAAATGTTGGTAAAGGTCAAAACAGTAAGAGTGTGATCCTGTAAATTTTAGGGTGTGTCCAGGGATGTATCTTGACAGTTTGAATGACATTTGAATGACATGAGGCCAAAAATCAGGGACTTATAGGGACCAGTTCATTCATGAAGCAAGTTTAGAGTTTGACAGTAACCCTGATGGAAATTCTTGAAAATAGGAGCTTGCCCTTAGAAATGGTGGTTGCTGAAGATGTTTTTTGATGTTTCTGTGCAGTTGTTTTGAAAAATAAAATAAAGGGGGAGGAGCTGTAACTGACAGAGTAAAACCTTTTATCTCCTGTTACCACTTGGAGACGCCTTACTTTGGGTGAATGAAAGTCATATGGCTGCATTCAGGCTTGGACACTGAACATTTGTGTGTTTTGGTCTGGATCGGAGTTTGTACAAGAATGTTATTATTAAGGAGTAGTGTGTCTATAGTAATGTTCTACTATGTGTAGTTTAGGTCTTTTCCAGTAGGGGGCGCTGTACATTGACACCTACATGGACTCAGGCTGTGACAGCGAACATACGTGTGCAGTTTGGTCCAGATCGGACTTTGCGCACCAGAGATATAGAGGTTAGATTGTTCCAAAAATGGTCAAATTTGGTCGCCGTTTGTGGCCACGCCCTTTTACCCAGGAAAGATTCAAAATTACCTTTGGTGCATATGAGTTTTTTGTACACATACATGCAGTTTGGAGATGATCGGAGAAAAAGTGAAGGAGTTATTAGCAGAATGCAAAACAGGAAGTAGCTCGATGCTAGACAGGAAGTGCCCTAATTCTGAAGCCGTGAAAGTTTCTTTGGTATAAAGTGTTATATTTTCGGATAGGTCTTTTCATGAAGAATACGCATGAGAATTTTCATGCCGATCGGAGTTCGTTTAAAATTTAGCGAGGCACTTTTTTTTGCGCTAGCTACGACTGAATTATGCGATCCGGCCGGAATTTTCACGGCAAATTGGCCACATACCGGTGGTGCGTCTAAGGGAGCACCTAATTTAAAAATTATTAACAAAAAATTGGATTAAAAAATAAAGGAGAAACGAGGTCACGAAGTTGGCTAGTTTTCCGAAAATGCCGACTTTGACCTAAAATATCGGCAGTAACACATAAAATGGTAACAAAATGTTTTATATATTCCGAAAGGGGAACTTTTCTAGATAGACTTTTTTTTGACAGTACCGCTATGCTATTTTGATTTTTTTTTTTTTGTGAATGGCGGGGGAACACCGGTTTGGCCTTCTGATTACTTTTGAGAAACATGTTGAAAATTAGGAGCTATATAAAGCGTATGTGTACTCTTTGAATCTCAACTAGCCTATTTTAGGGATCCTGTTCAAGCAAGTAATAGGTACCCTATTTTTGGCCAAAATAGGATATTTAGGCCTCATTTCCGAACTCCCTGTTCAAAAGTTTTTTTGTTGGCCAGAGACTTTTTTGTAGGGCTGGACAATGTCTTTAGATCCTACTAAAATTTGCAACTATAGCACCACTTTTACCGAGGGGCTAGCGCAGCTAATCCGTGCCTAGCGTAGCTAGCATCTGAAAAATTTCTAAGCATTTGGCCTGAGTAGCGGTTACACANAAAAAAAAAAAAACACTTACCGCCCCCTTGTGGCCAAACCGGAAGACTAATGAAAACTCTTTGTACAACTTTTAATCCTCGATATATTTCGCATACACATGAGAAACTTAGAGTTGATCGGATAAAATCCCTAGGACAAGTTCGTTCAAATAGGTACCCTATTTTTGGCCAAAATAGGATATTTAGGCCTCATTTCCGAACTCCCTGTTCAAAAGTTTTTTTGTTGGCCAGAGACTTTTTTGTAGGGCTGGACAATGTCTTTAGATCCTACTAAAATTTGCAACTATAGCACCACTTTTACCGAGGGGCTAGCGCAGCTAATCCGTGCCTAGCGTAGCTAGCATCTGAAAAATTTCTAAGCATTTGGCCTGAGTAGCGGTTACACATTCACGGGGGTGTGTGATATGGTGTTCGCGTTTAATTCGAGCGAAATGCCTCAAATTTTAGCGAATGAGGTCCCAAAGAAACAAAAATAATAATTAAAGCTGCCAAGCAGCGATAAGCGGGACCGAGCGAATTGGTCATTCGAGGCACACGTGGGGTTATAGCACGTTGGTCATTCGAGGCACCTGTGGGGTTCAGAGCACATTTACACTACAAGCCTGCAGAAGGCACCCTTAGTTTCAGTTGGGCCTGTAGAAGCAGCCAAATGACCATATTTGCTGGAGCCAAATAGTCATTTATGCAGTGTGTGAGTTTGATTAGACATAAAATTTGGGCAAAAACATAAGCAAAAGTTGTAAGACCAAGAGTTGAATCCTCTAAGTTTGAGGGTGTGTCCAGGGATGTTTTTTGACAGTTTGAATGAAATTTGAATGAAATGAGGCCAAAAATTTGGGACTTTTACACACTTGTTCATTCATGAAGCAAGTTTAGAGTTTGACAGTAACCCAGATGGAAATTCTTGTAAATAGGAGCTTGCCCTTAGAAATGATGCTCGCTGAAGATGTTTTTGATGTTTCTGTGCAGTTGTTTCGAAAAATACAATAAAGGGGGAGGAGGAATTACTGACAGAGTAAAACCTTGAATTTCCTGTCGCCAATGGGAAGCGCCTTACTTTGGGTGAATGAAAGTCATATGGCTGCATCCAGGCTTGGACACTGAACATTTGTGTGTGTTTTGGTCAGGATATGACTTTGTGCAAGAATGTTATTATCAAGGAATTGTGTTTCTATATTAATGGTCAACTATGTGTAGTTTCGGTGTTTTCCAGTAGGGGGCGCTGTACATTGACACCCACATGGACTCAGGCTGTGACAGCGAACATATGTGTGCACTTTGGTCCGGATCTGACTTTGCGAATCAGAGATATAGAGGTTAGATTTTTAGGAAATAATGGTCAAATTTGATCGGCGTTTGTGGCCACGCCCTTTTACCCAGGAAAAATTCAAAATTACCTTTGGTGCATATAAGTGTCTTGTACACATACGTGCAGTTTGGAGATGATTGGAACAAAAACATAGGAGTTATTTGAAAGGAGCCTAATGCTCAGTTATGCATGGTGATGATTTGATTAGCAAATAAATTTGGAAAAAATGTAAGTAGAAGTCAAAAGACTAAGAGANCCGACTTTGACCTAAAATATCGGCAGTAACCCATAAAATGGTAACAAAACATTTTATATATTCTGAAAGGCCTTCAAAAGATCTATCTGGAAAAAAACTGTCATGCGATTCGGACCAAAAAAAAAACCGCGTTTTACTCAGCGCCCCCTGGTGGACAAACCGGAAGACTAATGAAAACTCTTTGTACAACTTTTAATCCTCGATATATGTCACATACACACAAGAACACAGAAATCAATCGGATAAAATCCCTAGGACAAGTTCGTTCAAATAGCTAGCCTATTTTTGCCAAAAACGGCACATTTAGGCCTCATTTCTGAAGTTCCTGTTCAGAATTCACCATGTTGATAAGAGACTTTTTTGTAGGTCTGGCCACCATGTATCCAACCTATACAAATTTACAGGGATAAAAAATTTTTCCCTGAGGGGCTAGCGCGGCTAGTCCGCACCTAGCATAGCAAGCATGCAAAAAATTTCTAAGGGTGATGCCTGAGTAGCGGTTACACATTCACGGGGGTGTGCCCTAGAATTGCTGAGTTTATCTCAAGAGGAGTACCTGAAAAATGAGGCAACTGGGTACTAAAGATAGAAAAATAATAATCCGAGCAATTCCAAGAGGGTCCTCGCTGACACTTGTCAGTGCTCGGTCCCTAATAATCCTAGCAATTCCAAGAGGGTCCTCGCTGACACTAGTCAGTGCTCGGTCCCTAATAATCCGAGCAATTTCAAGAGGGTCCTCGCTGACCCAGTCTGCTCGGTCCCTAATAATCCGAGCAATTTCAAGAGGGTCCTCGCTGACCCAGTCTGCTCGGTCCCTAATAATCCGAGCAATTTCAAGAGGGTCCTCGCTGACCCAGTCTGCTCGGTCCCTAATAATCCTAGCAAATACAATAGGGTCCTCGCTGACCCAGTCTGCTCGGTCCCTAATTAAAGCTGCCAAGCAGCGATAAACGGGACCGAGCGAATTGGTCATTTGAGGCACATGTGGGGTTATGGCACGTTGGTCATCTGAGGCCCCTGTGGGGTTCAGAGCACATGGACACTACAAGCCTGCAGAAGGCACCCTTAGTTTAATTTGGGCTTCTAGATGCAGCCAAATGACCATATTTCCTTGATCCAAATGGTCATTTATGCAGTGTGTGAGTTGACGAGACATAAAATTGGGGCAACAAGATAAGCAAAAGTTGTTAGACCAAGAGTTGAATTTTCTAACTTAGAAGGTATGTCCAGGGATGTATCTTGACAGATCCATTAATTGGATTCATGTGAAATTAAACACAATGGTTCTTATTAGTTGCAGACTGTTGCTCATGTGTTTTCAGATTTGAGTTGAAATAGAATAATGGCAATAGTGGCAGTATAGCTGAAGTATATGTCATTAATATGTCAGAGTTACGTATGAGTCAAAAATCCTGTGTATTAATCAAGTGTGACACAGCCAAATGGTCCTTTGGTTACATGTAGTGGCTCCAGTGGTACAAAACATCCACAGTTTCAGAGAAGAACAGCTTTGAAATTGTATAGAAATTTTTCCATTAAAAAAGGAATATTCATTCAAACATTTGTATAGCCACATTAAATCCTTGTGTTGCTACATCTCAATTTTTTAACTGAGCGTTTAAGTTAAAACAGTTGGAGCTTGATGTAGTGCAATGTGAGTGTATGACAGAAGGGATCATGAGAAAGTTCAGTTGTGTTTATCGCATTTTATTGAACATGATATTTACTTAACATGGTATATGGCATTGAACTAAGAAAGGTACAAGTGTAATAATGTAAAATAAAGGAAAAGGAAGTATAACTAGATGCAGCCAAATGACCATATTTGCTGGAGCCAAATAGTCATTTTTGCAGTGTGTGAGTTTGATTGGACAATTAATTTAGGAGTACATGCGTGTAAAATAGGTGACAACTTCACAACACAGGGTTAACACAGGGGAGTTAGAGATTAACTTCGGCCACTAGATGGAGCCCAATAACCACATTTGAGAGGAGCCAAGTGCTCAGTTATGCATGGTGATGATTCGATTAGCCAAAAAATTGGAAAAAAATGTTGGTAAAGGTCAAAACACTAAGAGCGTAATCCTGTAAATGTTAGGGTGTGTCCAGGGATGTATCTTGACAGTTTGAATGAAATTTGAATGACATGAGGCCAAAAATCAGGGACTTATAGGGACCAGTTCATTCATGAAGCAAGTTTAGAGTTTGACAGTAACCCTGATGGAAATTCTTGTAAATAAGAGGTTGGCCTTAGAAATGGTGGTTGCTGAAGATGTTTTTGATGTTTCTGTGCAGTTGTTTTGAAAAATAGAATAAAGGGGGAGGAGGTATTACTCACAGAGTAAAACCTTAAATTTGCTGTCGCCAATAGGATGCGCCATATTTTGCGTGAATGGAAGTCATATAGATGCATTCAGGCTTGGACATTGAACATTTGTGTGTGTTTTGGTCAAGATATGACTTTGTAGAAGAATGTTATTATTAAGGAATTGTGTTTCTATAGTAATGGTCTACTATGTGTAGTTTAGGTCTTTTCCAGTAGGGGGCGCTGTACATTGACACCTACATGGACTCAGGCTGCGACAGCGAACATACGTGTGCACTTTGGTCCGGATCTGACTTTGCGAGCCAGAGATATAGAGGTTAGATTTTTCAAAAAATGGTCAAATTTGATCGCCGTTTGTGGCCACGCCCTTTTACCCAGGGAAAATTCAAAAATACCTTTGGTGCATATGAGTTTTTTGTACACATACGTGAAGTTTGGAGATGATTGGTGAAAAAGTGAAGGAGTTATTAGCAGAATGCAAAACAGGAAGTAGGTCCATGCTACACAGGAAGTGGCCCAATTCTGAAGCCGTGAAAGTTTCTTTGGTATAGAGTGTTATATTTTCTGATAGGTCTTTGCATGAAGAATACGCATGAGAATTTTCACGCCGATCGGAGTTTGTTTTAAATTTAGCGAAGCACTTTTTTTTGCGCTAGCTACGACTGAATTATGCGATTCGGCCGGAATTTTCACGGGAAATTGGCCACATACCGGTGGTGCGTCTAAGGGAGCACCTAATTTAAAAATTGTTAACAAAAAATTGGATTTAAAAATAAAGGAGTTACGAGGTCTTGAAGTTGGGTAGTTTTGCGAAAACGCCGACTTTGACCTAAAATATCGGCAGTAACTCATAAAATGGTAACAGAACATTTTATATATTCTGAAAGGCCTTAGAAAGATCTATCTGGAAAAAAACTGTCATGCGTTTCCGACCCAAAAAAAAACGCGTGTTACTCAGCGCCCTCTTGTGGCCAAACCGGAAGACTAATGAAAACTCTTTGTACAACTTTTAATCCTCGATATATGACACATACACACAAGAACATTGGAATCGATCGGCTAAAATCCCTAGGACAAGTTCGTTCAAATAGGTAGCCTATTTTTGCAGAAAATGGCACTTTTAGGCTTCATTTCCGAAGTTCCTGTCCACAATTTCCATATGGCCATAACAGACTTTTTTGTAGGTCTGGGCACCATGTATCCAACCAAGTAAAATTTACAACTATAGCACAACTTTCTCCGAGGGGCTAGCGCCACTAATCCGCGCCTAGCATAGCTAGCACGAAAAAAATTTCTAGACAAAACGCCTGAGTAGCGGTTACACATTCACGGGGGTGTGCCCTAGAATTGCTGAGTTTATCTCAAGTGGAGTACCTGAAAAATGAGGCAACTGGGTACTAAAGATAGAAAAATAATAATAATAATCCTTAGCATTACAAGAGGGTCCTCGCTGACACTAGTCAGTGCTCGGTCCCTAATTAAAGCTGCCAAGCAGCGATAAACGGGACCGAGCGAATTGGTCATTCGAGGCACACGTGGGGTTATGGCACGTTGGTCAATCGAGGCCCCTGTGGGGTTTAGAGCACATGGACACTACAAGCCTGCAGAAGCCACCCTTAGTTTAAGTTGGGCTTGTAGATGCAGCCAAATGACCATATTTGCTGGAGCCAAATAGTCATTTTTGCAGTGTGTGAGTTTGTTTGGACAATTAATTTAGGAGTAAATACGTGTAAAATAGGTGACCACTTCACAACACACGGTTAACACAGAGGAGTTAGACATTAACTTTGGCCACTAGATGGAGCCCAATAACCACATTTGAGAGGAGCCAAATGCTCAGTTATGCATGGTGATGATTTGATTAGCCAAAAAATTGGAAAAAAATGTTGGTAAAGGTCAAAACACTAAGAGTGTAATCTTGTACAATTTAGGGTGTGTCCAGGGATGTATCTTGACAGTTTGAATGACATTTGAATGACATGAGGCCAAAAATCAGGGACTTATAGGGACCAGTTCATTCATGAAGCAAGTTTAGAGTTTGACAGTAACCCAGATGGAAATTTTTGTAAATAGGAGGTTGCCCTTAGAAATGGTGGTTGCTGAAGATGTTTTTGATGTTTCTGTGCTGTTCTTTTGAAAAATAGAAAAAAGGGGGAGGAGGTATTACTCACAGAGTAAAACCTTGAATTTCCTGTCGCCAATAGGAGGCGCCTTATTTTGCGTGAATGAAAGTCATATAGATGCATTCAGGCTTGGACATTGAACATTTGTGTGTGTTTTGGTCAGGATCTGACTTTGTAGAAGAATGTTATTATTAAGGAATTGTGTTTCTATAGTAATGGTCAACTATGTGTAGTTCCGGTGTTTTCCAGTAGGGGGCGCTGTACATTGACACCTACATGGACTCAGGCTGACTGTCGCTTGTATGAACACGTCAAACCAGGCCTAGACAGAAACGCTCGGTCTCTATATCTCCAATCTAACAAGTTTTTTACCGGTTTAAACTAGCGGCAAACACCGGTGCGGGAAAATGGGTCCCTTTTAAGTTTATTATGCAAACCACGTATACTCAAAAAACATGTGTATGATGCAGTTTGGAGATGATCGGAGAAAAACTGAAGGAGTTATTAGCAGAATGCAAAACAGGAAGTTGGTCCTTGCTTAACAGGAAGTGGCCCAATTCTGAAGCCGTGAAACTTTCTTTGGTATAAAGTGTTATATTTTCTGATAGGTCTTTTCATGAAGAATATGCATGAGAATTTTCATGTTGATCGGAGTTTGTTTAAAAATTAGCGAAGCACTTTTTTTTGCGCTAGCTACCACTGAATTATGCGATTCGGCCGGAATTTTCACGGGAAATTGGCCACATACTGGTGGTGGGTCTAAGGGAGCACCTAATTTAAAAATTGTTAACAAAAAATTGGATTTAAAAATTAAGGAGTAATGAGGTCACGAAGTTGGCGAGTTTTCCCAAAAAGCCGACTTTGACCTCAAATATCGGCAGTAACCCATAAAATGGTAACAAAACATTTTATATATTCCGAAAGGCCTCGGAAAGATCTATCTGGAAAAAAACTGTCATGGTGATCTGACTTCGTAAAAAACTTCGGAAATTTCATCGCCCCCTTGTGGCCAAACCGGAAGACTAATGAAAACTCTTTCTATAACTTTTAATCCTCGATATATGTGACATACACAGGAGAACATTGACATTGATCCGATAAAATTCCTAGGACAAGTTCGTTCAAATAGGTACCCTATTTTTGGCCAAAATGGGATCTTTAGGCCTCATTTCCGAACTCCCTGTTCAAAAGTTTTTTTGTTGGCCAGAGACTTTTTTTTTGGGCTGGACACGATCATTTGAACCTACTAAAAATCACAACTATAGCACAACTTTCCCGGAGGGGCTAGCAAAACTAGTCCGCGCCTAGCATAGCTAGCACGAAAAAAATTTCTAGACGTGACGCCTGAGTAGCGGTTACACATTCACTGGGGGTGTGTCATAGGAATACCCATGTTTTTCTCAAAGGAAATACCTGAAAAATGAGCGAACTGGGCACCAAAGAAAGAATAATAATAATCCTAGCAATTCCAAGAGGGTCCTCGCTGACACTAGTCAGTGCTCGGTCCCTAATAATAATCCTTAGGGTTACAAGAGGGTCCTCGCTGACACTAGTCAGTGCTCGGTCCCTAATAATAATCCTAAGGATTCCAAGAGGGTCCTCGCTGACCCAGTCTGCTCGGTCCCTAATAATCCGAGCAATTCCAAGAGGGTCCTCGCTGACCCAGTCTGCTCGGTCCCTAATAACTAGATGCAGCCAAATGACCATATTTGCTGGAGCCAAATAGTCATTTTTGCAGTGTGTGACTTTGATTTGACAATTAATTTAGGGGTAAATACATGTAAAATAGGTGACAACTTCACAACACGGTTAACACAGAGGAGTTAGAGATTAACTTTGGCCACTAGATGGAGCCCAATAACCACATTCGAGAGGAGCCAAATGCTCAGTTATGCATGGTGATGATTTGATTAGCCAAAAAATTGGGAAAAAATGTTGGTAAAGGTCAAAACACTAAGAGTGTAATCCTGTAAATTTTAGGGTGTGTCCAGGGATGTATCTTGACAGTTTGAATGACATTTGAATGAAATGAGGCCAAAAATCAGGGACTTATAGGGACCAGTTCATTCATGAAGCAAGTTTAGAGTTTGACAGTAACCCAATTGGAAATTCTTGTAAATAGTAGCTTGCCCTTAGAGATGGTGGTTGCTGAAGATGTTTTTGATGTTTCTGTGCAGTTGTTTTGAAAAATAGAATAAAGGGGGAGGAGGTATTACTCACAGAGTAAAACCTTGAATTTCCTGTGGCCAATAGGAGGCGCCTTATTTTGCGTGAATGAAAGTCATATGGCTGCATTCAGGCTTGGACACTGAACATTTGTGTATGTTTTGGTCAGGATCTGACTTTGTAGAAGAATGTTATTATTAAGGAATTGTGTTTCTATAGAAATGGTCAACTATGTGTAGTTTCGGTGTTTTCCAGTAGGGGGCGCTGTACATTGACACCTACATGGACTCAGGCTGCGACAGCGAACATACGTGTGCAGTTTGGTCCGGATCCGACTTTGCGAACCAGAGATATAGAGGTTTGATTGTTCAAAAAATGGTCAAATTTGATCGCCGTTTGTGGCCACGCCCTTTTACCCAGGGAAAATTCAAATAATACCTTTTGTGCGTATGAGTTTTTCGTACACATACGTGCAGTTTGGAGATGATCGACGAAAAACTGAAGGAGTTATTAGCAGAATGCAAACAGGAAGTTGGTCCATGCTAGACAGGAAGTGGCCCAATTCTGAAGCCGTGAAAGTTTCTTTGGTATAAAGTGTTATATTTTCTGATAGGTCTTTTCATGAGGAGTGCGCATGAGAATTTTCATGCCGATCGTGGTTCGTTTAAAAAATAGCGAGGCACTTTTTTTTGCGCTAGCTATCACTGAATTATGCGATCCGGCCGGAATTTTCACGGGAAATTGGCCACATACCGGTGGTGCGTCTAAGGGAGCACCTAATTTAAAAATTATTAACAAAAAATTGGATTTAAAAATAAAGGAGTAACGAGGTCACAAAGTGAGGTAGTTTTCCAAAAACGGCGACTTTGACCTCAAATATCGGCAGTAACCCATAAAATGGTAACAAAACATTTTATATATTCAGAAAGGCCTCGGAAAGATCTATGTGGAAAAAAACTGTCATGCGATTCCGACTTCGTAAAAAAGTTCGGAAATGTAATCGCCACCTTGTGGCCGAACCGGAAGACTAATGAAAACTCTTTTAATAACTTTTAATCCTCGATATATTTCGCATACACATGAGAAACTTGAAGTTGATCGGATAAAATCCCTAGGACAAGTTCGTTCAAATAGGTACCCTACTTTTTGGCCAAAATGGGATATTTAGGCCTCATTTCCGAAGTCCCTGTTCAAAAGTTTTTTTGTTGGCCATAGACTTTTTTGTAGGGCTGGACACGGTTATTTGAACCTACTAAAAATCACAACTATAGCACAACTTTCCCGGAGGGGCTAGCGCAACTAATCTGCGCCTAGCGTAGCTAGCATGCCAAAAATTTCTAGCCGTGGTGCCTGAGTAGCGGTTACACATTCACGGGGGTGTGCCATAGTGCCCCCGCGTTTATCTCAAGTGGAGTACCTGAAAAATGAGGCAACTGACCCCTAAAGAAAGAAAAATAATTAAAGCTGCCAAGCAGCGATAAACGGGACCGAGCGAATTGGTCATTCGAGGCACACGTGGGGTTATGGCACGTTGGTCAATCGAGGCCCCTGTGGGGTTCAGAGCACATGGACACTACAAGCCTGCAGAAGGCACCCTTAGTTTATGTTGGGCCTGTAGAAGCAGCCAAATGACCATATTTGCTGGAGCCAAATAGTCTTTTATGCTGTGTGTGAGTTTGATTAGACATAAAATTTAGGCAAAAACATAAGCAAAAGTTGTAAGACCAAGAGTTGAATCCTCTAAGTTTGAGGGTGTGTCCAGGGATGTTTTTTGACAGTTTGAATGAAATTTGAATGAAATGAGGCCAAAAATCAGGGACTTATAGGGAGTAGTTCATTCATGAAGCAAGTTAAGAGTTTGACAGTAACCCAGATGGTAATTCTTGTAAATAGGAGGTTGCCCTTAGAAATGGTGCTTGCTGAAGATGTTTTTGATGTTTCTGTGCACTTGTTTCGAAAAATAAAATAAAGGGGGAGGAGGTATAACTCACAGAGTAAAACCTTTAATTTCCTGGCGCCAATAGGAGGCGCCTTACTTTGGGTGAATGAATGTCATATGGCTACATTCAGGCTTGGACATTGAACATTTGTGTGTGTTTTGGTCAGGATCTGACTTTGTAGAAGAATGTTATTATTAAGGAATTGTGTTTCTATAGTAATGGTCAAGTATGTGTAGTTCCGGTGTTTTCCAGTAGGGGGCGCTGTACATTGACACCTACATGGACTCAGGCTGTGACAGCGAACATACGTGTGCAGTTTGGTCCGGATCTGTCTTTGCGAGCCAGAGATATAGAGGTTAGATTGTTCAAAAAATGGCCAAATTTGATCGCCGTTTGTGGCCACGCCCTTTTACCCAGGGAAAATTCAAATAATACGTTTGGTGCATATGAATTTTTGTACACATACGTGCAGTTTGGAGATGATCGGAGAAAAACTGAAGGAGTTATTAGCAGAATGCAAAACAGGAAGTTGGTCCTTGCTTAACAGGAAGTGGCCCAATTCTGAAGCCGTGAAACTTTCTTTGGTATAAAGTGTTATATTTTCTGATAGGTCTTTTCATGAAGAATACGCATGAGAATTTTCATGTTGATCGGAGTTTGTTTAAAATTTAGCGAAGCACTTTTTTTTGCGCTAGCTACCACTGAATTATGCGATTCGGCCGGAATTTTCACGGGAAATTGGCCACATACCGGTGGTGCGTCTAAGGGAGCACCTAATTTAAAAATTGTTAACAAAAAATTGGATTTAAAAATAAAGGAGTAACAAGGTCACGAAGTTGGCGAGTTTTCCGAAAACGCCGACTTTGACCTAAAATATCAGCAGTAACCCATAAAATGGTAACCAAATGTTTTATATATTCTGAAAGGCCTCGAAAAGATCTATCTGGAAAAAAACTGTCATGCTGATCTGACTTCGTAAAAAAGTTCGGAAATTTCATCGGCCCCTTGTGGCCAAACCGGAAGACTAATGAAAACTCTTTGTACAACTTTTAATCCTCGATATATGTCGCATACACATGACAAAGTAGAAGTTGATCGGACAAAATCCCTAGGACAAGTTCGTTCAAATAGGTACCCTATTTTTGGCCAAAATGGGATACTTAGGCCTCATTTCTGAAGTCCCTGTTCAAAAGTTTTTTTGTTGGCCAGGGACTTTTTTGTAGGGCCGGACAAGATCATTTGAACCTACTAAAAATTACAACTAAAGCACAACTTTCCCGGAGGGGCTAGCGCAATTAATCCGTGCCTAGCGTAGCTAGCATCTGAAAAAAATTTAAGCATTTGGCCTGAGTAGCGGTTACACATTCACGGGGGTGTGCCATATGTCGATCGCGTTTATCTCAAGTCGAGTACCTGAAAAATGAGGCAACTGGGCAGTTAAGAAAGAAAAATAATAATTAAAGCTGCCAAGCAGCGATAAACGGGACCGAGCGAATTGGTCATTCGAGGCACATGTGGGGTTATGGCACGTTGGTCAATCGAGGCCCCTGTGGGGTTCAGAGCACATGGACAGTACATGCCTGCAGAAGGCACCCTTAGTTTAAGTTGGGCCTGTAGATGCAGCCAAATGACCATATTTGCTGGAGCCAAATAGTTATCTTTTCAGTGTGTGAGTTTGATGAGACCTAAAATTGGGGCAAAAACATAAGCAGAAGTTATAAGACCAAGAGTTGAATCCTGTAAGTTAGAAGGTGTGTCCAGGGATGTGTGTTGACAGATCCATGATTTGGATCCATGTGAAATCAAACATAATGGCTCCTTAAAGGTTGCAGACCCTTGCTCATGTGTTTTCAGGGTTCAGCTAAAATAGAATGATAGCAATAGTGGCGCTTAGCTTAAGTATATCCCTTTAATTTGTCATAATTATGTGTGAGGCAAAGAAATCCTGTCTATGAATGAAGTGTCACCCTGCCAAAATGGTCCTATGGCTCCATCTTGTGGCTCCACTGGCACAAAACATCCACAGTTTCTGAGAAATTCGAGCTTGTAAATGGGATAGAAAGGATTTCACTCAAATAGAATATCAATACAAACAGTTGAATAGCGACACTAAATATTTTTGCTCTTGCTCAAATATTTGTAACTGAGCATTCAAGTAAAATCAGTGGGAACTTGATGTAGGTTGACTTAATATTTTGTCAGACTGTTTTATGTTGCATTTTCGGTAATGGTCTGAATAATGTATTTTTAATGGTTTCTGAATTTGTTTAACTGTCTTCCATCTGTTGTAACCCAGAAGAATTTGTAGTTCTTCTTGTGTTTTACAGTCAAATGTTTGTCTATAAGTTTTTGAAAATAAATATATATTTGGAAAAGAATTGAAAACATTGTGTAAGGCGCAAAGAAGAATAAAAAATATCCTGACACAGGCTAGTATGTTTCCACTACATGAACCATTTAATTTATGAGTAAATAAGTTTAAAATAGGAAGCAATTGTGGTGACCATTTCATAATACAGGGTTAACACAGAGCAGCTAAAGATTAAGTTTGGCCACTAGATGGAGCCCAATGACCACATTTGAAAGGAGCCAAATGCTCAGTTATGCAGGGTGATGATTTGATTAGCAAAAAAATTGGGAAAAATGTTAGTAAAAGTCAAAAGACTAAGAGTTTAATCAAAAAAGTTTGAGTGTGTGTCCCGGGATGTATCTTGACAGTTTGAATGAAATGGTAATGAAATGAGGTGAGAAATGAGGTAGTATTAGGGAGTTCTTATAGTCTTTTACAATCAAATTTTGTTTTTAACTTTTTGAAAATTAAATATATATTTGGAAAAACAATTGAAAAAATTATATGGAGCGCAAAGAAGAATTAAAGTATCCTGTGACAGGCCAATATGAATTTCCACCACTTGAAACATTTAATTTAGGAGTAAATAAGTTTAAAATAGGTGACCACTTCTTAAATACAGGGTTAACACAGAGCAGCCAAAGATTAACTTTGGCCACTAGATGGAGCCCAATGACCACATTAGAAAGGAGCCAAATGGTCAGTTATGCATGGTGATGATTTGATCAGCAAATAAATTGGGAAAAAATGTTAGTAGAAGTCAAAAGACTAAGAGTTTTAACCTGTATGTTTGAGGGTGTGTCCAGGGATTTATCTTGACAGTTTGAATGAAATTTGAATGGAATGAGGCAGAAAATCAGGGACTTATAGGGACTAGTTCATTCATGAAGCTACATTAGAGTTTGAAAGAAGGACAGTTCCGAAATTCTTGTAAATAGGATCCTGCCCTTAGAGATGGTGCTTGCTGTAGATGTTTTTGATAGTTCTGTGCAGTTGTTTTGAAAAATAAAATAAAGGGAGAGGAGCTATTACTCACAGAGTAAAACTTTTAATTGGCTGTGGCCAGTAGGAGGCGCTTGTCTTTGTGTGAATGAAAGTCATATGGCTGCATTCAGGCTTGGACATTGAACATTTGTGTGTGTTTTGGTCAGGATCTGACTTTGTAGAAGAATGTTATTATTAAGGAATTGTGTTTCTATAGTAATGGTCAACTATGTGTAATTCCGGTGTTTTCCAGTAGGAGGCGCTGTACATTGACACTTACATGGACTCAGGCTGCGACAGCGAACATACGTGTGCAGTTTGGTCTGGATCCGACTTTGCGTGCCAGAGATATAGAGGTTAGATTCTTACGAAAAAATGGTCAAATTTGATCGCCGTTTGTGGCCACGCCCTTTTACTCAGGAAAAATTCAAAAATACCTTTGGTGCATATGAGTTTTTTGTACACATATGTGAAGTTTGGAGGTGATCGGAGAAAAACTGAAGGAGTTATTAGCAGAATGCAAAACAGGAAGTAGCTCCTTGCTACACAGGAAATGGCCCAATTCTGAAGCCGTGAAACTTTCTTTGGTATAAAGTGTTATATTTTCTGATGGGTCTTTTCATGAAGAATGTGCATGAGAATTTTCATGCCGATCGGAGATTGTTTAAAAATTAGCGAGGCACTTTTTTTTGCACTAGCTACGACTGAATTATGCGATTCGGCCGGAATTTTCACGGGAAATTGACCACATACCGGTGGTGCGTCTAAGGGAGTACCTAATTTAAAAATTGTTAACAAAAAATTGGATTTAAAAATAAAGGAGTAACGAGGTCACGAAGTTGGCGAGTTTTCCGAAAATGCCGACTTTGACCTCAAATATCGGCAGTAACCCATAAAATGGTAACAAAATGTTTTATATATTCTGAAAGGCCTTGAAAAGATCTATCTGAAAAAAAACTGTCATAGCGATACGATAAAACCAAAAAAAAAAAAACAGTCGGCGCCCTCTTGTGGCCAAACCGGAAGACTAATGAAAACTCTTTGTACAACTTTTAATCCTCGATATATTCCGCATACACATGAGAAACTTGAAGTTGATCGGATAAAATCCCTAGGACAAGTTCGTTCAAATAGGTACCCTATTTTTGGCTATTATGGAATTTTCAGGCCTCATTTCCCGACTTCCTGTCCAGAATTTCTATATGTTCCCAAGAGACTTTTTTGAAGGTCTGGCCAAGATCTTTAGATCCTAGTAAAATTTGCAACTATTGGACAACTTTTACGGAAGGGCTAGCGCGGCTAATCCGTGCCTACCGTAGCTAGCATGTTAAAAATTTCTAGACATGTCGCCTGAGTAGCGGTTACATATTCACGGAGACGTGGCATAGCATTCCGGAGTTTATCTCAAGTGGAGTACCTGAAAAATGAGGCAACTGAGTACTAAAGAAACAAAAATAATAATAATAATCCTAAGGATTCCAAGAGGGTCCTCGCTGACCCAGTCTGCTCGGTCCCTAATAATAATCCGAGCAATTCCAAGAGGGTCCTCGCTGACCCAGTCTGCTCGGTCCCTAATTAAAGCTGCCAAGCAGCGATAAACGGGACCGAGCGAATTGGTCATTCGAGGCACATGTGGGGTTATGGCACGTTGGTCAATCGAGGCCGCTGTGGGGTGTAGAGCACATGGACACTACAAGCCTGCAGAAGGCACCCTTAGTTTAAGTTGGTCTTCTAGATGCAGCCAAATGACCATACTTGCTGGAGCCAAATAGTCATTTATGCAGTGTGTGAGTTTGGTTAGACATAAAATTGGGGCAAAAACATAAGTAAAAGTTGTAAGACCAAGAGTTAAATCCTCTAAGTTAGAAGGTGTGTCCAGGGATGTATCTTGACAGATCCATGATTTGGATCCATGTGAAATCAAACATAGTGGCTCCTGAAAGTTGCAGACTGTTGCTCACTTGTTTTTAGGGTTCAGCTGAAATAGGATAATGGCAATAGAGGCAGCATAATTAAGTGTATCCCTTTAATTTGTCAGAATTATGTGTGAGTCAAAAACAAGTTTGTCTATGAATCAAGTGTCACCCAGCCAAAATGGTCCTTTGGCTCTATCTAGTGGCTTCACTGGCACAAAACATGTACAGTTTCTCAGAAACAAGAGCTTTTAAATGGGATATAAAGGATTTCACTCAAATAGAATATCAATACAAACATTTGGATAGCCACACTTAATATTTTTGCTGCTGTTGCTCAAATATTTGTAAGTGACCATTCAAGTAAATACAGTGGGAACTTGATGTAGGTTGAGTTAATATTTTGTCAGACTCTTTTATGTTGCATTTTCTGTAATGGTCTGAAGAATGTTTTTTTAATGGTTTCGGAATCTGCTGTCTTCCATCTGTTGTAACCCAGAAGAATTTGTAGTTCTTCTTGTGTTTTACAGTCAAATGTTTGTCTATAAGTTTTTGAAAAAGAAATATATATTTGGAAAAGAATTGAAAACATTGTGTAAGGCGCAAAGAAGAATAAAAATATCCTGACACAGGCTAGTATGTTTCCACTACATGAACCATTTAATTTATGAGTAAATAAGTTTAAAATAGGAAGCAATTGTGGTGACCATTTCATAACACAGGGTTAACACAGAGCAGCTAAAGATTAAGTTTGGCCACTAGATGGAGCCCAATGACCACATTTGAAAGGAGCCAAATGCTCAGTTATGCAGGGTGATGATTTGATCAGCAAAGAAATTGGGAAAAAATGTTAGTAGAAGTTAAAAGACTAAGAGATTTGACCTGTACGTTTGAGGATGTGTCCAGGGATTTATCTTGACACTTTGAATGAAATTTGAATGGAATGAGGCGAAAAATCAGGGATTTAAAGGGACCAGTTTATTCATGAAGCCACTTCAGAGTTTGACAGTAACACAGTTGGGAAGTATTGGAAATAGGAGCTTGCCCTTAGAAATGGTGGTTGCTGAAGATGTTTTTGATAGTTCTGTGCAGTTGTTTTGAAAAATAAAATAAAGGGGGAGGAGCTATAACTCACAGAGTCAAAGTCTTAATTGGCTGTGGCATGTAGGAGGTGCCTTACTTTACGTGAATGAAAGTCATATAGATGCATTCAGGTAGTGACACTGAACAATTGTGTGTGTTTTGGTCAGGATCTGACTTTGTAGAAGAATGTTATTATTAAGGAATTGTGTTTCTATAGTAATGGTCAACTATGTGTAGTTTGGGTGTTTTCCAGTAGGGGGCGCTGTACACTGACACTTACATGGACTTAGGCTGTGACAGCGAACATACGTGTGCAGTTTGGTCCAGATCCGAGTTTGCGAACCTGAGATATAGAGGTTTGATTGTTCAAAAAATGGTCAAATTTGATCGCCGTTTGTGGCCACGCCCTTTTACCCAGGAAAAATTCAAAAATACCTTTGGTGCATATGAGTTTTTTGTAAACATACGTGCAGTTTGGAGATGATCAGAGAAAAAGTGGAGGAGTTATTAGCAGAATGCAAAACAGGAAGTGGGTCCATGCTACACAGGAAGTGGCCCAATTCTGAAGCCGTGAAAGTTTCTTTGGTATAAAGTGTTATATTTTCGGATAGGTCTTTACATGAAGAATATGCATGAGAATTTTCATGCCGATCGGAGTTCGTTTAAATTTTAGCGAGGCACTTTTTTTTGCGCTAGCTACGACTGAATTATGCGATCCGGCCGGAATTTTCACGGGAAATTGGCCACATACCGGTGGTGCGTCTAAGGGAGCACCTAATTTAAAAATTGTTAACAAAAAATTGGATTTAAAAATAAAGGAGTAACGAGGTCACAAAGTTGGCGAGTTTTCCGAAAATGCCGACTTTGACCTCAAATATCGGCAGTAACCCATAAAATGGTAACAAAATGTTTTATATATTCCGAAAGGCCTCGAAAAGATCTATCTGAAAAAAAACTGTCATGGCGATACGATAAAACTAAAAAAAAAAAAACACTCAGCGCCCCCTTGTGACCAAACCGGGAGACTAATGAAAACTCTTTGTACAACTTTTAATCCTCGATATATTTCGCATACACATGAGAAAGTTGAAATTGATCGGATAAAATCCCTAGGACAAGTTCGTTCAAGTAGGTACCCTATTTTTGGCTATTATGAAATATTTAGGCCTCATTTCCCGACTTCCTGTCCAGAATTTCTATATGGTCCTAGGAGACTTTTTTGTAGGTCTGGCCAAGGTCATTTGAACCTAGTATAATTTACAACTATAATACAACTTTTTACGAGGGGCTAGCGCAGCTAATCCGCGCCTAGCGTAGCTAGCATCTGAAAAAAATTTAAGCATTTGGCCTGAGTAGCGGTTACACATTCACGGGGGTGTGCCATATGTCGATCGCGTTTATCTCAAGTGGAGTACCTGAAAAATGAGCCAACTGGGCAGTAAAGAAACAAAAATAATAATAATTAAAGCTGCCAAGCAGCGATAAGCGGGACCGAGCGAATTGGTCATTCGAGGCACACGTGGGGTTATGGCACGTTGGTCAATCGAGGCCCCTGTGGGGTTCAGAGCACATGGACACGACAAGCCTGCAGAAGCCACCCTTAGTTTAAGTTGGGCTTCTAGATGCAGCAAAATGACCATATTTGCTGGAGCCAAATAGTCATTTCTGCAGTGTGTGAGTTTGATTGGACAATTAATTTAGGAGTAAATGGGTGTAAAATAGGTGACAACTTCACAACAGAGGGTTAACACAGAGGAGTTAGACTAATTGAAACCGGTGAACTACCTCGGGTTATTGGTGTAAACTCTCCTCGGTTTACGAGTCAATACGTACCACTACTAAACTAATCGGTTTTTTAACCTTTTTTTACAACCATTTCCAGTTTTGTGATTCTCACATTAGGACATTTAAAATCGGTGTGTCCAGGGATGTATCTTGACAGTTTGAATGACATTTGAATGACATGAGGCCAAAAATCAGGGACTTATAGGGACCAGTTCATTCATGAAGCAAGTTTAGAGTTTGACAGTAACCCAGATGGAAATTCTTGTAAATAGGAGCTTGCCCTTAGAAATGATGCTCGCTGAAGATGTTTGTGATGTTTCTGTGCAGTTGTTTCGAAAAATACAATAAAGGGGGAGGAGGAATTACTGACAGAGTAAAAACCTTTAATTCACTGTCGCCAATGGGAGGCGCCTTACTTTGGGTGAATGAAAGTCATATGGCTGCATTCAGGCTTGGACACTGAACATTTGTGTGTTTTGGTCTGGATCGGAGTTTGTACAAGAATGTTATTATTAAGGAGTAGTGTGTCTATAGTAATGTTCTACTATGTGTAGTTTAGGTCTTTTCCAGTAGGGGGCGCTGTACATTGACACCTACATGGACTCAGGCTGTGACAGCGAACATAGGTGTGCAGTTGGTCCGGATGGGACTTTGCGCACCAGAGATATAGAGGTTAGATTGTTCCAAAAATGGTCAAATTTGATCGCCGTTTGTGGCCACGCCCTTTTACCCAGGAAAGATTCAAAATTACCTTTGGTGCATATGAGTTTTTTGTACACATACATGCAGTTTGGAGATGATCGGAGAAAAAGTGAAGGAGTTATTAGCAGAATGCAAAACAGGAAGTAGCTCGATGCTAGACAGGAAGTGCCCTAATTCTGAAGCCGTGAAAGTTTCTTTGGTATAAAGTGTTATATTTTCGGATAGGTCTTTTCATGAAGAATACGCATGAGAATTTTCATGCCGATCGGAGTTTGTTTAAAATTTAGCGAGGCACTTTTTTTTGCGCTAGCTACGACTGAATTATGCGATCCGGCCGGAATTTTCACGGCAAATTGGCCACATACCGGTGGTGCGTCTAAGGGAGCACCTAATTTAAAAATTATTAACAAAAAATTGGATTAAAAAATAAAGGAGAAACGAGGTCACGAAGTTGGCTAGTTTTCCGAAAATGCCGACTTTGACCTAAAATATCCGCAGTAACACATAAAATGGTAACAAAATGTTTTATATATTCCGAAAGCCCTTGAAAAGATCTATCTGAAAAAAAACTGTCATGGCGATACGATAAAACTAAAAAAAAAAAAACACTTACCGCCCCCTTGTGGCCAAACCGGAAGACTAATGAAAACTCTTTGTACAACTTTTAATCCTCGATATATTTCGCAATGTGTACTCTTTGAATCTCAACTAGCCTATTTTAGGGATCCTGTTCAAGCAAGTAATAGGTACCCTATTTTTGGCCAAAATAGGATATTTAGGCCTCATTTCCGAACTCCCTGTTCAAAAGTTTTTTTGTTGGCCAGAGACTTTTTTGTAGGGCTGGACAATGTCTTTAGATCCTACTAAAATTTGCAACTATAGCACTACTTTTACCGAGGGGCTAGCGCAGCTAATCCGTGCCTAGCGTAGCTAGCATCTGAAAAATTTCTAAGCATTTGGCCTGAGTAGCGGTTACACATTCACGGGGGTGTGTGATATGGTGTTCGCGTTTAATTCGAGCGAAATGCCTCAAATTTTAGCGAATGAGGTCCCAAAGAAACAAAAATAATAATAATCCTAGCAATTCCAAGAGGGTCCTCGCTGACACTAGTCAGTGCTCGGTCCCTAATTAAAGCTGCCAAGCAGCGATAAGCGGGACCGAGCGCATTGGTCATTCGAGGCACACGTGGGGTTATGGCACGTTGGTCATTCGAGGCACCTGTGGGGTTCAGAGCACATGGACACTACAAGCCTGCAGAAGGCACCTTTAGTTTAAGTTGGGCCTGTAGACGCAGCCAAATGACCATATTTGCTGGAGCCAAATAGTCATTTATGCAGTGTGTGAGTTTGATTAGATATACAATTTGGGCAAAAACATAAGCAAAAGTTGTAAGACCAAGAGTTGAATCCTTTAAGTTAGAGGGTGTGTCCAGGGATTATTTTGACAGTTTGAATGAAATGTGAATGAAATGAGGCCAAAAATCGTCCGAGGGTGTGTCCAGGGATGTATTTTGATTGTTTGAATGACATTTGAATGACATGAGGCCAAAAATCAGGGACTTATAGGGACCAGTTCATTCATGAAGCAAGTTTAGAGTCTGACAGTAACCCAGTTGCAAAGTATTGAAAATAGGAGCTTGCCCTTAGAAATGGTGGTTGCTGAAGATGTTTTTGATGTTTCTGTGCAGTTGTTTTGAAAAATAGAATAAAGGGGGAGGAGGTATAACTCACAGAGTAAAACCTTGAATTTCCTGTGGCCAATAGGAGGCGCCTTACTTTGCGTGAATGAACGTCATACGGCTGCATTCAGGCTGGGATACTGAACATATATGTCTGTTTTCATCAGGATCTGACTTTGTAGAAGAAAGTTATTATTAAGGAATTGTGTTTCTATAGTAATGGTCAACTATGTGTAGTTTGGGTGTTTCCACTGGGGGGCGCTGTACATTCACATATACATGGACTAAGGCTGTGACAGCGAACATACATGTGCAATTTGGTCCGGATCCGACTTTGCGAACCAGAGATATAGAGGTTTGATTGTTCAAAAAATGGTCAATTTTGATCGCCGTTTGTGGCCACGCCCTTTTACCCAGGAAAAATTCAAAATTACCTTTGGTGCATATGAGTTTTTTGTACACATACATGCAGTTTGGAGGTGATCGGAGAAAAAGTGAAGGAGTTATTAGCAGAATGCAAAACAGGAAGTTGGTCCTTGCTTAACAGGAAGTGGCCCAATTCTGATGCCGTGAAAGTTTCTTTGGTATAAAGTGTTATATTTTCTGATAGGTCTTTTCATGAAGAATGGGCATGAGAATTTTCACGCCGATCGGAGTTTGTTTAAAAATTAGCGAGGCACTTTTTTTTGCGCTAGCTACGACTGAATTATGCGATTCGGCTGGAATTTTCACGGGAAATTGGCCACATACCGGTGGTGCGTCTAAGGGAGCACCTAATTTAAAAATTATTAACAAAAAATTGGATTTAAAAATAAAGGAGTAATGACGTCAGGAAGTTGGCGAGTTTTCCGAAAATCTCGACTTTGACCTGAAATATCGGCAGTAACTCATAAAATGGTAACAAAATGTTTTATATATTCTGAAAGGCCTCAGAAAGATCTATCTGGAAAAAAACTGTCATGCTGATTTGACTTCGTAAAAAAGTTCGGAAAATTCATCGCCCCCTTGTGGCCATACCTTAAGACTAATGAAAACTCTTTGTATAACTTTTAATCCTCGATATATGTCGCATACACATGACAAAGTAGAAGTTGATCCGACAAAATCCCTAGGACAAGTTCGTTCAAATAGGTACCCTAGTTTTGGCCAAAATGGGATATTTAGGCCTCATTTCCCAACTCCCTGTTGAAAAGTTTTTTTGTTGGCCAGAGACTTTTTTTTTGGGCTGGACAAGATCATTTGAACCTACTAAAAATCACAACTATAGCACAACTTTCCTGGAGGGGCTAGCGAAATTAATCCGTGCCTAGCGTAGCTAGCATCTGAAAAATTTCTAAGCATTTGGCCTGAGTAGCGGTTACACATTCACGGGGGATGTGTCATAGGAACATATACGTTTTTCTCAAAGGAAATACCCGAAAAATGAGCGAACTGGGTCCTAAAGAAAGAAAAATAATTAAAGCTGCCAAGCAGCGATAAGCGGGACCGAGCGAATTGGTCATTCGAGGCACACGTGGGGTTATAGCACGTTGGTCATTCGAGGCACCTGTGGGGTTCAGAGCACATTTACACTACAAGCCTGCAGAAGGCACCCTTAGTTTCAGTTGGGCCTGTAGAAGCAGCCAAATGACCATATTTGCTGGAGCCAAATAGTCATTTATGCAGTGTGTGAGTTTGATTAGACATAAAATTTGGGCAAAAACATAAGCAAAAGTTGTAAGACCAAGAGTTGAATCCTCTAAGTTTGAGGGTGTGTCCAGGGATGTTTTTTGACAGTTTGAATGAAATTTGAATGAAATGAGGCCAAAAATTTGGGACTTTTACACACTTGTTCATTCATGAAGCAAGTTTAGAGTTTGACAGTAACCCAGATGGAAATTCTTGTAAATAGGAGCTTGCCCTTAGAAATGATGCTCGCTGAAGATGTTTTTGATGTTTCTGTGCAGTTGTTTCGAAAAATACAATAAAGGGGGAGGAGGAATTACTGACAGAGTAAAACCTTGAATTTCCTGTCGCCAATGGGAAGCGCCTTACTTTGGGTGAATGAAAGTCATATGGCTGCATCCAGGCTTGGACACTGAACATTTGTGTGTGTTTTGGTCAGGATATGACTTTGTGCAAGAATGTTATTATCAAGGAATTGTGTTTCTATATTAATGGTCAACTATGTGTAGTTTCGGTGTTTTCCAGTAGGGGGCGCTGTACATTGACACCCACATGGACTCAGGCTGTGACAGCGAACATATGTGTGCACTTTGGTCCGGATCTGACTTTGCGAATCAGAGATATAGAGGTTAGATTTTTAGGAAATAATGGTCAAATTTGATCGGCGTTTGTGGCCACGCCCTTTTACCCAGGAAAAATTCAAAATTACCTTTGGTGCATATAAGTGTCTTGTACACATACGTGCAGTTTGGAGATGATTGGAACAAAAACATAGGAGTTATTTGAAAGGAGCCTAATGCTCAGTTATGCATGGTGATGATTTGATTAGCAAATAAATTTGGAAAAAATGTAAGTAGAAGTCAAAAGACTAAGAGATTTAACCTGTATGTTTGAGGGTGTGTCCAGGAATTAATCTTGACAGTTTGAATGAAATTTGAATGGAATGAGGCCGAAAATCAGGGGCTTATAGGGACTAGTTCATTCATGAAGTTACATTAGAGTTTGAAAGAAGGACAGTTGGGAAATTCTTGTAAATAGGAGGTTGCCCTTAGAAATGGTGGTTGCTGAAGATGTTTTTGATGTTTCTGTGCAGTTGTTTGGAAAAATAGAATAAAGGGGGAGGAGGTATAACTCACAGAGTAAAACCTCGAATTTCCTGGCGCCAATAGGAGGCGCCTTACTTTGCGTGAATGAAAGTCATACGGCTGCATTCAGGCTGGGATACTGAACATATATGTCTGTTTTCATCAGGATCTGACTTTGTAGAAGAATGTTATTATTAAGGAATAGTGTTACTATAGTCATGGTCCACTATGTGTAGTTTGGGTGTTTTCCAGTAGGGGGCGCTGTACACTGACACTTACATGGACTCAGGCTGTGACAGCGAACATACGTGTGCAGTTTGGTCCAGATCCGACTTTGCATACCAGAGATATAGAGGTTTGATTGTTCAAAAAGTGGTCAAATTTGATCGCCGTTTGTGGCCACGCCCTTTTATCCAGGAAAATTTCAAAAATACCTTTGGTGCATATGAGTGTCTTGTACACGTACGTGCAGTTTGGAGATGATCGTAAGAAAAACATAGGAGTTACAAGCAGAATTAGCTAGCATGTTAGAACAGGAAGTAGAACTTTGTCGTACAATTCCGAAGTCGCGAAACTTTTTTTGGTATAAAGTTTTGTATTTTCTGATAGGTCTTTGCATGAAGAATGTGCATGAGAATTTTCACGCCAATCAGAGTTTGTTTAAAATTTAGCGAGGCACTTTTTTTTGCGCTATCTACGACTGAATCTTGGGGTTCGGCAGGAACTTTCACAGGAATTTGGCCACAAACCAGCGGTGCGTCTAAGCGTGTAGCTAATAGAAAAAAATTAAAAAAAAAATTGGATCTAGAAAATTAAGGAGTTATGAGGTCACGAAGTTGGCGAGTTTTCCGAAAATCCCGACTTTGACCTAAAATATCGGCAGTAACCCATAAAATGGTAACAAAACATTTTATATATTCTGAAAGGCCTTCAAAAGATCTATCTGGAAAAAAACTGTCATGCGATTCGGACCAAAAAAAAAACCGCGTTTTACTCAGCGCCCCCTGGTGGACAAACCGGAAGACTAATGAAAACTCTTTGTACAACTTTTAATCCTCGATATATGTCACATACACACAAGAACACAGAAATCAATCGGATAAAATCCCTAGGACAAGTTCGTTCAAATAGCTAGCCTATTTTTGCCAAAAACGGCACATTTAGGCCTCATTTCTGAAGTTCCTGTTCAGAATTCACCATGTTGATAAGAGACTTTTTTGTAGGTCTGGCCACCATGTATCCAACCTATACAAATTTACAGGGATAAAAAATTTTTCCCTGAGGGGCTAGCGCGGCTAGTCCGCACCTAGCATAGCAAGCATGCAAAAAATTTCTAAGGGTGATGCCTGAGTAGCGGTTACACATTCACGGGGGTGTGCCCTAGAATTGCTGAGTTTATCTCAAGAGGAGTACCTGAAAAATGAGGCAACTGGGTACTAAAGATAGAAAAATAATAATCCGAGCAATTCCAAGAGGGTCCTCGCTGACACTTGTCAGTGCTCGGTCCCTAATAATAATCCTAACAGTTACAAGAGGGTCCTCGCTGACCCAGTCTGCTCGGTCCCTAATAATCCTAGCAAATACAATAGGGTCCTCGCTGACCCAGTCTGCTCGGTCCCTAATAATGCATTTTGTTTGTAACAGCCTTTTCATTTTCCAAAAATTATCACAGTGCTCCACAGTAAGAGGGGAACGTAGCCACACAAGTTGTAAAAAAAACTGTTAAAAACATTGTTAGTATTCAGGGTATGGCAGCAATGGTGAATATCTTGCTGACAAAGGCAACATAAGAAAAATAACACTAACATATAATGAATATATAACTTGCGGACTGAAGGGGCAGCAGGGTGGACAACTCTTTGCAGGGTGAAGTCAAAAGAAGAGTCGATTCAACCAAACCTGCCCCTGGATCAATCTTTCAGAAACATGCTGCTGACATCAAATTCCTGATACTGTAGATGTCTTTGCTCTACTTTCAGTTTGATTATTCACTTCTGCTTTTTTACAATGTCACGCCCCTTTAGGAATTGAGGTTATATCTGCACATAAGTTTCAGTCATTATTTTACTTGGAATGAGGAAGTTTTTGGGTTTCAAGTTTAAAATCTTCCATCTGCAGCCAGATTTACTGTATCAGCATTCACATCAAGTGCCCTTCAACATGACCCTGTTCAGGTGCGTAGTTGTGTGTGTGCATGAATGTTATGTGTGAGATGTTATTATCAGTGATAGAAACCTGTTCACCAAAAAGCAGCTGAATTTTATCTGTGAATAAGGATGTTCAGCATATTTACTCACTGTTATGCCCCTTAATCCACCTGCAGACACCCTCATGCTCCGATAGTGTAGCTCAGAGCTGTTTTCTACAGTCAAAGCTTGGCCTTTATTTAAATTTAAAGCAGCAGACTGAGACTGCTGAGGTATTTGGCACACAAAGGGATCTGCAATCAGTGCTTTCATTGTGCGGCTGTTGGCAGCAGAGCCTCCACTTTTACTACTCTAACACAAAGCTTTTTACTAGCTTTTGTCGAACAGGGTTCGAGCTGAATATGAATCAATTATTTCGATTCAAAGCAGGAGAAACTTTCCTTTAGTTCAGGGGATAAACTGCATTTTTGTCTCTTTTCCAGGACAAACATTTACCCTTTGTGAACTCCAGGGCAACTTGTATCGACACCAGTGTGGACAGAGATCTATAAGCTGCATTCACAAACTGGGTGAGGAATGTGACTCATAATTCTGTTTACAAAGAAGCCACAGAGATATAAGTTGCATCACCCACTGATGTCCGAAGATGGCGGTCACCACACCAAAAATGCTGACTCAAGCTAGCTTTTGATAAACCTTGAAACAGGCTGCGAAGCTAGCCTAAAAGAGGAGGGGTTTAGTCTGTATTTTGTCCTTCTGGTGCCCCTGTAGCAGCTTTGTAGGGTGAACAGCTCAAAAGAATCTTTATTTTTCTCTCCCTGGTGCTTTAGAAAGCCTTTTTTTGGCTTCTTTCAAAATCGCTGCCTCCTCAAGACCACCTGCTCTGCAAACCCCCTTCCCTGAATCGCCTGTGGGGGACACAGCAACAGGCAGACCTTGGTGTTTGAGGCCCACACCTGTGAGGAACTGGAAAGGAGATACTTATACGATGACAATGTAATTTCACAAAGTTTTGTGAAGATCTTGTGGAATTTTTTTTCGAATGGAGCATTTGAGCAGTTTTTTGATGACTTCTTGGACAATGTTGACTGTTGCTGTTCCGTTAATTTCAATCAAGTGGCATCATCAGAGCTACATGTTGCTCTGCTGATAGGGACAGAGAGTGGACTTCAGTGCGCTCACCAAGTTTCTATGGAGGAGTATAAGCTTGTTTGGGTGAAGAAGCTGTCTCAAAATATCCATGAAATCTAAAATATAAAGGAAAACACAACTGGCTGTGGAAGAGAGACTTTGTTTTACATCGTCTTCAAACTTTCATACATTAAGTCCTCCATGTCCTTCACTTTGTTTCTATGACTCCCTCACTGAAATCTCTTCATTTCTGATATAGGACTGTGATGTATGAGAAGTTTTATCTCTGCAGGACATCGATGTAAAGGATCACAGTCTGATGTTAGTCGTTTATCAGCATCAGAGGCCTGACTCCTCTTTATGATCTGATGTAATCTGGATCACCTTTGATCTCCTCTGCTGACAACGCCAAGAAAGTTTGTTTCTGCCCAGCTTTTGGGCCGCCTCTCAAGGTCTGGGAAGATGAATCAGAGGGCTGAGCCGCGTCTGAGCTGTCCCTTGAAATAACTAGTAAGCAAAGATTTCTTTCAAGTTACAGAAAACATGTTCAGTCAATCTCTTACACTATGTGAGCGATGATAAATAAACACACTGATTCTGCAAACCTGAAAACTCATAGTTTCAGGAAGTAAATGGCCAATGTGGCACACTGAATTTGACATCTGATGGAATATATGCAAATTAGTTCAGTGACTTGCACCAAAAAAAAACAAAAAAAAAAACAATTGCACTACACAGCCAGACCAGTAGAGGGCAGGCAGTGTAAAGGCCTCTGGAAAGCAGAGAAGTTCAAACGGTAGATCGATTATCCCAGAACTAAATTTAGACCCTTGCTCCTGTGCTCAAAATCACACACTTCTTCAAAGTCCCAAGTTCATGGGAACAGTTCCTGCAGTACAAAAAAAGCTCCAGAGGAACTTTTGGTTTGTGTCAATTTTGGCACTCCCTGTGGGCAAAGTGGCCTTTAACCCTTCTCGTGATGTCATTTTCTCCTTTGTGGGGGTCTGAGATGGAGCTTTTCAGTATTCTTGGTGCTCTTAGTAATTTATTGTAGATGCATGTAAGATATTTCAGATTTTTGTTGAAGGAGGGAGTAGAGATCAGGAAGTCTGTCCAGAGGATGGAAAATCTAGAAAAAGGACCAACGAAGAATAAGACTTGAAGACAACAGCGTGGTTTACCTGCAGCCTCGGGTCGGACTACCAAACCTCTACAAATCAGCTGACTGACAAATCACAACATTATGTGAAAACTGCAGGAAGTTAGCAGACTAAAAACATCAGGGTGCAGAGAAATCTTGCTGTTTGGGGTAAAAGAAGAGTTTTATTCAAAAAGCTAATGGTTTCTCAGCTGAATTGGTAATATTTAAGCAAGTGTAGCTGATAGTTTCATCTTCATCAAAACAGTGTGACGGCCTGATTATAGTCCTACATCAACAAACTCATCATTGTTTCTTCATCCTTAATAATCTGTAAAACATAACAGTTCGGTTCATCTCTTTGCTTCTCAGTACAACTGTGACAAATTCTGATTACTTGCATTCATGATGGTATTGCTGGCTGTTACAGAAGATGTCTTAGATCATTAAATATTCATCATACAGAAACACGTACTCACACGCATACAGAAACACACACACACACACACACACACACACACACACACACACACACACACTTAAAGAGGCAGAAAATTATGGGCAATCAGCAGCAACGAGACACAAAAACAGTAAATGTAACTCCTCTTGTTCTAGATAACGCAGTGAGAAGAAGCACATACACCCACACACAGAAACATGCACCCACACACACACCCACACACACACACACACACACCCACAAACACATACACATACACACACACACACAAACTGTGACACTGACAGAGTGAAAGTAAACAAGAACCAGGTCAGCCCTCGTGTCTGATCCTGTTCAGTCTGAATAATGGAGTCATTCACTCGCCACTCCTTAAAGACAAACATTGTGTCACCACCATCATGTTCAGTTAACGCATCTAAAACATCAGAAGACTAAATCAAACTGCAGAGTTAGAATAAAGAACTGTATTATTTCTGATTATATGACCTTGCTCGGAGACTTCAGGGGGAATTCATTTCAGCTGCTGGTTTCGTTCTTTGAGGTCAAATGTATTAAGTGTTATGGATGAGGGTTGATTAATCTGTTCTTTATATTAAATGAGTCACTTCCTAAAAATGTTAATCATAATGAACCTAATTTAATCTTACACTCAGTCTCAAAGGACTGGAGCTGCTGCTAAACAAAATGAAGACTTATGACAGGAGCAAAGGAGTCAGCTGCATGAATTTAAACACAGAGGAGGTCAGGGACAGAGCACTCACTCTAGGGTCATTTATTCATTTTAAAAGTTTCTACACACATCTTTTGCTATATTTTCACAGAGCTTTTATAAAGAAATAGACTATTTCAAAGACTAAAAATTCGATAAAGTTTGTTTTTTTTGGTATGACTATGAGGCTGTCAGGGTGACATAGTTGGGTATTTGACATTCTTGGGAAGAAACCTGCTGGATTTATATTCTAAAAATACAAATGAAAACAAACTGCAGATGGTGATGCTGATGATTAGAGAGCAAGTAAGTGATATGAAATGGTGGAACTGTTTTGATATTTATTGATCAAAACATCCTTGATTTCATGCACAGCGCAATAAAAAATACAGTACATGCTGATCCTAACCAGAAACATATTAGAATTTATTTTCAGAGGAATTTAACTCATCAAATAGACAGCTACCTTGGCCTATTCTTTCAATTCTGGAACATATCTGATACTTACCATCGGTGACCATTGGTTACCATTGGTGACCATACTTATCTACAATACTCTTTATCAGGACATTGTTTAGGTTGAAGATCAACCAGAAACTGTTCAGGTTTGATCTGCTGTCATTCAGAATATAAAAACCTTGAATCATTCATCTCAGGTGTGTCAAACGCATGTCCCACGGGCCAAAACCAGCCCTCCAAAGGGTCAAATCTGGGCCGGGGAATAAATTTGCAAAGGTAAAAAATGACGGAGAAAGGAGCTTTGGTGCTAAAGAGTTGGACCTGTTTAAACCTTAGTGTTCATTCACTTTCAAAATTCTTATCTAGTTCTATGAATTCAGTTTTATAAATATAATTTTATAAATTTACAACTTCATCTTCTTCCTTAGTAATAGTTTCCCGTTAAGTTTGCACCACATGATGTGTTGTTGTGTATGAGGTTAGGTCAGGTCAGGATCAGGACACAGGTGAGGAAATGAATGTAAATCTAAAGTAATTTATCGGGAAGTTCTTTTTAACATAAAGTTCTTCTTTATAGGACAGTTCCTGATACCTGTGAACAAACACTTAGTGAATTGTTCATCAGCAAGGTCATAAAAACTCACCTCATGCTTCTGTTGATTATCTTAAAGGGTCAGATCAGAAGCAATTACCTCACAATCAAACAACCCACATGAGCAATATCATCATCTGTGTCTGAAAGCTTGGTGTTATTCACTGTTGTTTCTGGCAGGCTGTGTTTCTTACTTCCTGCACACTCTGAGGTTCTGAACGCAGCACAGAGTTCAGAATATTTGTCACACAAAGAATACACAACCTGAGACAGTCGATGTGTCTTACCAAAAGTAGGTCTTCACATGCTCTTGGATCAACACCCATGTCTCCCCAAAGTCGTCTGATTTCCACAGCTGCAAGAGAGGAGAGAGAGACGAAGAGGAGGGGGAGAAGGAGGAAGAGGAGGAGGGGGATGGTGCACTGTAAAAATGTAGGTCAAGCTCATTCCTTTCGTTTTGGCTCTTGCACATGTGACATGAGAACAGTAAAGAGTCGTTTGGCAGGTTGTTCTTGAACTTAGAGCAAGGACACAGCACAGCTTCCAGGTTGATACCTCAGCTACTGTTACTCTCCTCTTCTGTTTACCTTTTTGTTAACACTTCTTCTGTTAACACATGCTGAAAATTTAAATGCTGCTCGAGAGGTAGAACAAGTTAGAATGAAGCATTTCATACTAAATCCTGTCACAAGGGAAGAAAATCCCCAAGAATTTTTTTTTTAAGTTTCACAAATGATGTGAATATACATGAATAATCTCTGTGTGTTAATTCCCAGAATTGTTGATATGAAGGGGAAGTCGGAAGGTTTCCACATTATTTTGTCAGAGTTTGAAAAACATATCACTTTTGTTTTTGCTCCGACTCTTCGTGGCTTCAAATAAAATAAATATGTGATGTTTTCTCTCTGCATAAAGGACCTTTCCTCTCACTTTCTATAATCCATTAATTTGTATGAATCCTTGTCATTCAGCTGGATTAGCAGCATTATTCCAGGTGTGTCTAGACTCCACAGCTTTAGATGTTCAGTTCTGAAACCCAATATGGAGCAGAATGACTCTGCTGTCCTGCTTTTTCTCTGAGATGACCTAACAGATGAAGTTTGGTAACAATAGCTGTTTGGATAAGATGACATTAAAGCTGTGTCCCAAATCAAGGGCTGTAATCTTTTGTTGGAAGAGCTGGAGGTGTTTCATCAGCAGTATTAGCATGTGATGTACTTCTGATTCTCTGACTCTAAAAGCTTCATGGCCAAGTAAAATTATCTAATCAAACTTTAAAGTGGATAGAATAAAAAGAGAGAAACGGGTAATAGGGTTGACAATAACATTTTTTGGAATTCTGAAATATAATTTAGACGTAGTTTTATTAGACAATGCAGTATCAGTAGAGCTTTTAGTCAAGTTTCAGTGGTTTCAAAATTTTTTCAATAATATGGAACTGACCTGTTGAATTTGAACTACTGACATATGTTCAGACTAGGATCCAGTGACTTTCATAAACTAAATAAATTGCTGACAAAACCTGTAAAGCTACCTTTTGTGCACAGAAAATTCACAGGTCGAATCAATAAAGGGATTGATAAAGATTCTGAATTGATAAGAGTAAACGATAATAGTATTGGTATCAATAAATTCTTATCAACATCCTCCTTTTACTTTCATTGGTGGGCTATTCAGCAGTAGAGCTATCAGGGTTAATGATTTATGAACACTTTTTAAGAGGAGTGACTGATTTCCTTTGACCTAAAACGTCCTGCGCACGTTAAGCTGGTTCATCTTTACCTGTTTGTTTGGGTGCGAGCTGTCGTAGCCGAGCACCAGGTTGGCTCTCCGGTTGTGGAGCAGCAGGTCTGTGGGTTTGAAGGGTAGAGTGAAACCCTGCACGCTCTTACAGAAGTCAAAGGTGTTCCACAGGTAGTTGTTGGTGGAGTCTACAAACAGGTACTGGAGAAGAAGAAGAAGAAAGGGCCCGCGTTAGCACAAATCGAAACGTGTGCCTGAATTTTGGAAGCTGACTTAAAGCTGGAGTCTTATGTAAGCTTTGAGCTGATTCTGGAGGAAGTCTTACAGTTCAGTGCTCCATCAACACTTTGTATTCCCTGGCCACATTACACAGTCTGATTATGTAATTGCACGGAGCTAATCCCACTTTCCTCTGCTGGCTTTGATGTGCTGTGTCACTGTTTTCCCAATAAACACTCAGCTTAGTGTTTGTGAGTCACCGCACTTCAGAAACGCTAATTATTCAGGCAGGAGGAGCGAGCTGAGGTGTTTCTCAGGTGCTCTGGTGATTTCTGACGGCAGCGTCTCAACAGTGAGTCAAGGTGCCAGATCACTAATGCACAGAGAAAGCTTCCCTAATTCATTCCCACGGGGACCAGAGACAGCTCCAATGTTCAGAGGAGAGCAGTTTGCTGAATAATAACCAGGCGCAAAGAGGGAAGTGATTCCAAGAGCCGCCAGAAAACTCCTACTTCCATAATTATTAAGTTTTATTTTTATATCAGCACTTTGTTCAGCTCGTAAAACATACCGAAGGAGATATTCGCAGCTTGGAGAAGGAGCACGACTCCTTCACACTGAGAGAAGCTAGTTGGTCAGGATGTTTAATGAAGGTGCTCACTGGACGCCTCTTCTTGGAGGGCACGTATAAGGAGAGTCTGAGCTGCAAGAATAAGAAGCAGTCTGACCTGAAAACACCTTGGGATCCCCTGGGGTGATGAGCTGGAAAAACATCCCTGTGTAGTCTACAGGGATGTCTATAACACATGATGAGTGACCTTTTTCTAATATACACCCTCTGGTATTGGCTCAAAACTGCACATGGTGCATCTGCTAAGGAGTGGTTTATCATACCAATGGTACACGCACCAAAAATGAATTCCCATATTTTAAATCGCGGAACAATCTGTTAGTTTGGGTAGAAAAGTTTGAGAATTGCTCATTTGAATTGCTTCAGTTGGCTTCATGAAATAAGCTTCCTGATAATCCCTGTTAGGAAAAGACGCCTGATCAAAGTGCATTCATCCAGAGATCTTGGTTTTAGTGTTGGCACCCTTATATTGTTATTTTATGTCTTTGACAACAGTGCAGAAAAGAAGAAAGGGCTTTTGTTGAAAAGTAAGACGCCTTTTTAACCAGAATCAGCTGTTGTGTAAGTCTCTTTAAAGCCCACAGACTTTATTTGCAGAAACAGTCCGTGCCTTAATTCTCCTGAAAGATTGCATTACATCAGATTCTATGATTTCAAAGTTGAAATGGTGAGTAATACTTGTGTCACAGAGAGGGCCTGTAATTTTCTTGTACCTCTTGAAAGATGCATTGATCAAACTCTGAATTTCAAAGTATGACTCATAGAAAGTGGCTACAAACGTGACTGAAGGATGATTTTCTATAGGTTTTACATCAAAAATTCTCAACAAAACTCAACCATATTGATCAGAGCAGGTTTCTATGTTATGTCACTTGTTTCTGGACAGTTTGTTCCACAGAGCTGCTCTGTAGGTCTTTGTCTGTGTGCACTGACTGGAACTTACCCTCCTGTTGTCTGCAGGACTGTGGTAGAACTGGGAGATGACCTGCTTGGCTCCTTCTTTGAACTTGGCCCCAAGGAGCTGAAATTTCTCTGAGACGAGCGTGAAGGTGGTCCCGTAATCGTATGAGACGTAGACCTGGAGACGAAGAGCAAGAGAAGAGAGGGATCAATGACCACATTCTGAAAATGCTCCTGAATTAAAGCACAAGGACAGTGGGGATGGAAGAGATCCATTATATGTCTGGGCAAAACTGATGGATATACCATATGAGTGCATATAAACTACATACATATTCAAGATTTATTGTGCTAACTTTGCATTCAACCTCATTTTTGATTCGGTGAAGTTCTTCTTCGGCGTTGCTCTAAGTCTCAGTGGTTTTTTTCCACTTCTAAATTTCACAGTGTCGAATCTGTTTTAATGACAACTGGAACTGATGCTTTTTTATAATATTTTGAAAAGGTGATTGTGCTTTTGAAGTAGTGGCTCCATCATTGTGAAAAGATCTCCCGATAAATATTCATTCAGCTGTCTCTGTTATCTATTTTAAAAAGCTTTTAAAGACACATTTAATTAAACAGGCCTTCGACTCTCCTTGCACAGACTAGTTTTAATTCTGACATTGTTTCTTTTACTGTTTGACATTACATTTTCTGATTTCATCTTATTTTTGTCCATAAAGCACTTTTTGATTCTATTGTATGAAAAGTGCTTTGCTAAATAAAATGTACTTACTTATGTGTCTAAGTTCTTATGGAAGTTTTTGTCATTAACAGCAAATGACACCAGCTTTCAGATGCCCCACAACCACCATCAGTGGTTATGACACATCACAATCAGGTGATGTTAAAAACAGCTGAGGAAATACATTTTCAGATGAGATTAGAGTCAAATGAACAATTTGAGTTTTATTATTGCAGAACTGTTGAAAAATGTGACTCATCCCAAATAGGCAGGTCATTAAATGTTAAAAATGTTGACATGCATAAAGCTTCTTTGGCCTTAAGATTCAAGGTTTTGATTCAAGCAACCATTAATTTAACCAACATTTAAGTCACACGTAAATATTCTTCAATGTAGCAAACCTTTGGAAAACAAATTGAGGTGAAACCCTAATTTACTCATGATGTTGAGGGATGAAGCAGATCAAACTACTTCAAACTGAGTTGGTGACAAATTGAACTGCAGAGTTTTTGATGATGATGTCACTGTCAAATAAATTTCATTTTTACTACCTCTGCCCAGAGTGGTGCATGCAAAACATCGGCCGTGGGGTTACAAGTCAACAGAGCAGCAACATTATAGCAGCTGATGCAAAACCACCACATCCCAAAAGCCCCGAATTCTGGGAGAATTTCCTCTTCGGTGCTGCAAAGAAAAGAGCTGACTGTAAAGCATGTGAAGTAGACTTTGCTTGTGATGAGAGCCTATTGGATTCATATCCAAAAACCACTCCTATATAATTCAGATCTGATCTCCCTCTGTTGGTGTAAATACACCATCACACAACACTTTGAACTCCATCACAAAATGATTCATTCCATTAATCTGTGATTAACTAAAGGGCAAAATGATTCCCTTAACTACACCCCTCAGGGGACAATTATCAAATGTCTCTTTATCAACACGTTCAGCTCCACGGCTGTGTGTAAATGTGAGATAATGTATAATTAAAAGATATCAGTCTGATATCTCTATGGTGTAATAAGAGCTTTGTGAGGATATATGATAAAGGAAAAGGAAAGTGAAACTTGAGACTTTCTGTCTGGGTTGGTCCTCTTTCTCTATAGTCAAACAGTTTTTTATAACAATGTCAGAAGGGGTTTTTCAATCATGTTGTCGCCATTACAGCCTGTTTCACTGCTGCAGGCTGGAGAAAACCAACGAGGAAATATTTTTTTTGCTGGTCATGTAGAGCCTGAAATCTGTCAATATGATCAATGTTCAAAAATACAAAAATAAAGAAAAGCTGCTTTAGAGAAATGATTTCAGGCTATTTGCATCTCTACGTTCCCTTTATTGAAGCAAACTCTGACAGTAAACTACCCGGAAACTGATGAAGAGAAACAGATTCCATGACTGGGATTCATAATTTTCCAAGTGTGTATATATCTGTTTATGAGTGTGTATGTGCGTGTGTATGTGCGTGTGTATGTGCATGTGTATGTGCATGTGTATGTGCGTGTGTATTTCAAGGTGGCAGATGGAGGGCTCAATCTGCGGCTCAACAATCAAAACATCACCAGAAACACAAGAAACATGTCAAATGAGAAGTGTGAGCACACACACCTTTTGCTGAACTATCAAGGACAGTCAGTGATTCGGTTTCATGAAGGAGGTTAAGATGGCGTTAACAATGAATAAGGTGTTTGAGTCAAAACAACAACAACAGGCTCACCTCAAATGACCCGTCTGATGCACGGATGTATTCAGTTTCTACTCACCGAGCTGGTTTTTGGTCCCGTGGTTCCAGAGCTGTCTCGGGCCAACGCGACGATTACGTTACTCTTCTCTCCTGCCCAGTGCACAACCATCTGGTTATGGGAGTCGTTCAGGTTGGCCTGTAGGACAAAATAAGTTAAATTAAAGGTGCACATCAGGGGAGGATACAGGAAGGCCAAGTCGATCTGTACCGCAGAGAAGCTGGGTCACTGCCAAGAGACAGAAACGACACAATACACAAGTGGAAAATGGAATTAAAAGGTCAGGAACAAAACTTTTAATATCGAAGCTTAAGTGAAATTAAAGTGACTTATTTGTAAGAAATAGATCACCTTTTGCACAGTGGAGTCAGAGCAGCCTCAATATACATTCTTTGGTGGAAGAACAGAGCTTATGTTCCATTTGCAGAAGTTGGAAAGCAAAAGGGAAATCTTTTGCAGATGCAGAGTTACAGGTTGTTTGTGACTATTGCAGTTTTAACTGTCGTGGGAACATTAGACGATTTAGATCTAACAGAACCACTTACTGTACCAAACACAGACGTAGGTTTGGTTTTTAGAAAAGCTGACTCTAACTAACCACAAACTTTCCCAGAAACAGAGATAAGGCCAAAGCTTAGTCCTATCATAATAGATAAAAATGAGTTGTACAGCAGGAAAAGTAAAAAAAAGTCAACTTCTACATGGTTTTCACTAATAAGTGAACAGGAGCAAAATAATATTTGTACTTGGCTGAAAATGTGCTTAACTTTGCAGTAAAAAAAATTACTTTCTAATGCAGACCTCAAGAGGGATTCAGTAGCTTTCGGTGCAAGCTTTGCTCTTTTGCATTGGCTTTGACTTTCATCACTGGCTGTTACCCCAAAGGCAACAGACAAAATATATTGACTGGTCAGCCCTTGAAGCCCTGTCAGGGGCACAACTATGGGCAGACCTCGGTGTTTGAGTTCCACTCCTCCAAAGTGTCATGAACCAGTCAGGGGATCCTTATGTGTTGACCTCAAAATTTCATTTCTCATGATTTAAGGTTTTCTACAACATACAATCTGGAACATATGAAATGTGAACTTTACATTCATGTTTACATTAGGAAAACCAGAGGAACATAAGCGGTATACCCTCCCTTTAGGAGAAACACATTAGAATTTTGTTCTGATGTGGACTGTGAAAATATTTCACCCTCAGGAATAAAAACTGGTGTAATGAATCAGCCTGACAGTCCGAAGAACAGATGCAGACATCTATTCAACTCAGCATATGGCTTAAATCTGCGGCTTCGGCAGACAGTGATGACTTTTTACTTGACCGTAAAACCTCAACCATAAACTGCAAATCTGTAAGGATTTAAAGACCAGAGCACCCAGACAAGCTCGTTCTTCTTCCTGCTTTAAGAGACTCACTTACTTTGTCTTCAGTGTCTCATCTGTCAAAGAAACAATGAAGAAAAATAAAGATCACAGAAGTGAAGCCTTCAAGGCCTCGTGACAAATTATCAAAGTATGCAAACATTGGAGGCTGAGACCTGAGATAACCTGACCTAGGGCCTGTACTACCAGGCTGGATTAACACATTCAGGATCTCTTTCTGTTACCAGGATTGACTAAACCAGACATTTGCAGTCCTAATTAGCGGTGCCATGAAGCTGGATATCAACTTGGTAAGTGAATCCAGAGTTTCCAGCCTTGAACAAAATATGCTCACACAAAAGGAGTGAAGTCCACTGTATCTGTCCAATCACAAACATGGTGACACAAACAGGAGAAATCCTGCCGAGCAGCCTACTTTACCATGGAGGAGCAATTATTCTTCAACAATACAAGTATTACAGCACAGACGTTTGGGACAGAGCTCTTCCTCAGTGCCCTCCCTTTGGTGTTTACTTTCCTTTCAGTTCTTTTGTGGCTCAGCTCCCCATGTGGTAAGTGTCACAGAATTTGGTGTTGTACTTCATCTCAGCGGGTATAATGCATCCTGTCACTATTTTTTTTTTGGTCTCCTATCCGACAAAATCTGCTTCGAGTGACTTCTGGATGATAAGAAGCTACATTTCTACGCAAAGAAAACAAAGTCAGGCACTAGCTAGGTATCTACACTGATAGTTTAGCATTCATTAATCTATATTAGGACACCAGGTTTCTCTACAAAAAGCTGTTATCGCTCAGTGACAAACCTCTGGAGAAAAATCTCCAAGGCAGGCTAACTTGTGGTTTCTGATTCTCAAAATATTATTCTAATAAACTACTCATTTTAAAGACCACAGTAAGAAAAGGAAAATAGCAGCAGCTGTATAATTTTTAAAGAATCTGAGCTCTGAATAACAGACATCACAAATAATCGAAACAAACTAGTTACTGATGAAAAACAAAATCCATTGTCAATTCATGTGAGTACAATTTTATTTTTCTTCATGTGCAAAATATTTTTCTGGTTCAAGATGGGTTGACCAATTTTGCACTCAACTGCAATGTCTTTTCTGGACTTTAGTGAAAAAACACAACTGGCATCACTCCTACTCCTTGCTACTTTGTCAGCACATTAGCAAACGCTGTTGCTGTGATCACATGGGCTCTGCATGCTGGATCTGAGTGCTGCTGCAGCAAAGAGATTTTAGGTGTAGGCTCATATAATCTGATATTCATTTTTTTGCCCACATCATATTGATATCTGATATCAATTTCACTGATACACTCCAAATCAAAAATGTTGTATACTCAGCGCACACTTCATATTCATATTTAGCGTGCATTGTCTTTATCTTTTTTGAAATATTCATTATCTACTGTACACGCCACACACTTGCTCAGTGTTACGCCTTGTCTGCTAAATTGTATGTATTAGACATGCAGTAATACATCTGCCGTGCAGAATGCATTATCATTGTTCAGTTTAGAAACGCACAGTACACTTAGAATTATCAGGACTACAGTGTTCAAGTTTAGTATTACACATTGTGTAGTTTTCATCATGTATTATCTTAAGTGCAGTTTACTTCTGTCTGATGCAATATTCATGCAATTGTGCATTTTTCAGCATCAGTCTTATTATCTACCATGCAATATGCATCGACTTGCTTTAAAATCATGTCCATTCTTTACTATAAGTGTTTGAAAGTTATGTGCTGAATATGAAATCTTTACTTATTTTCACTGTATAGTCTACGTCTACCTCAAGGTTTCTATGATAATCTGATTTGTTGGGCTAAGAAAGAGCTCTCTGACAGGAAGTTAGCATTAGAGATGTTTTAGTTGTAAAGGTTTAATTTTTTTTGTTGTACCTGGTCTTTTAGAGAGTTTAACCTGAACCCAAACACAACATTGAGAGCCTTTTAAACCACATTAAGACCTGACTGATAAGGCTCTGACAGAGTATGCATGTGTGTTTGTGCAGGAGGTCTACTTCCCTGTAAAGAGAAGGTAATGAAACGACTTGATGGAACTCATACTAATTCCCCACTCAGCACACCTCCCATAGGGCTCGTAGATCAATGAAAAGAAATAGGCTATTTCATCTTTTTCATTGTCACTGCCTCGCCCTCCGTGCTGCCTCTCTTCCCTTATCTTTTATTGATGATCCTGTGAGAAGCCAGGCTTCTGAAGGAGCTCTGTTTTTTTGCTTCAAAGGCTTTTCTGCTCTTCATACCGTGGAGTAAACAACAAATATCTTTGCTTCCCCTGTCAGCTGTGATCAAACACAACCCTCGACCCACTTCTTGTGTGTAACTTCCACTATTGCAGCGCTGATGGGGATGACAGGGTTAAAATGTTGTTATTGTGAGAGCATAAGGAACCAGAGTTTAATAAATATTTGTCTTGAAATGTTTCAGAAGTTATGAAGAGCTGCTGTTTGCCAGTTCGGATTCATCGAGACTCTTATAAAGAGAATCATGCTGCAGGAAAAGGCTGGGACACTATCTATACAGTAGGAGAGGAAAAATCTAGATCCTTTAAAACATTTGCAACAAAATAAGCCCCAGACAGCATCAAATGTCATCACAGACTGATGACATTTAAGTGTAAGAGGGGATTTTTCCTGTTAACATGACGCTAAAGAGCCAACATCCTGCAGTACCAGACTGTGTGTCGCCTCCAAGACACAAATTTAACCTTCTCTTCATGGAGCATCTGACAATGGGACGACTATAAGATTACTGTCGTGAAGCCAGCCTCTCTGATACACAACTTGTTTTTCCATTTCTTGCTTTAGTCATCAGCCTCCTCCTCCTCCTCCTCTCCATCTTCCTCAGTCCTCCTCCCTCAGGGCCACCTCAGTAAAAGTCAGGCCTGTCTCTCCCTCGCCAGCCGAGGTGTTGCAGCAGTAAATCTCCGCATTTTCAGCCTCATTGGGTCGTGGTGTGAGCGGGCCAGAAAGTTTGCCAGCGGCTCTGCAGCTGAAACGAGGGGACGGTGATGACTGTGATAAAAACTATTTGCCAGGTTGCAGCAGATTGCAGCATAAAAGCTGCGAGGGTCTGTCTGAGGATGATTGCTGCTCTGTTTGCAGGTAGTGGACTCAAATGAGGAACGGCTTCACCATTAAACACTGGCTGACTTCAGGGCTGCCCGCTGAAAGTCTAATCATCACTCAAGATGACCCCAACTTACCGAGCCACACGTCTGTTTTATCTGTCGTTGTTATTCTGCTGCATCGCTGCGAGCGACCATAGAGAAACGAGAAGGCTGTGAACTTTACAAATTTGGCTTTGGGCTGATGATGGGTCCATGCATCAAGGAGTTTAATGTGTGTTTGGAGACAGAACGACTCGAAAAGGTTTTATCCTCTTCAAAACAAACAACCCGGTCATTAATTCTGCCCAAAAAAAGCAGCCTGAATTCCATAAAAAACAAAAAACAACTGCGTTTTGCCAAAACTCCTTGGCAAGTTTTAGGACATTTAATGTTGGTGCATAAATTAACTAAAAAACTTCAGCAATTGTTTAAAGTGACATATAGCCACCCAACTAGAAACATGAGGAACCAGCACAGGACTGAGGATGTTAACCTGCAACAAGGACTGAGGGCTGCCGGTGTTAGCCAAACTCTGCTGACACTTTGACACCATTTAGACTATGTGAAACAGCGTTTGGTCATTTTAAATAAACTGCACCGTGTTTTCTGAGTGTTAATTTACCTTTGGATGAGTTGGTTTGTTTGAACTGATGATGAAGAGACAAGGAAATAAGTGAAGTAACACATTTTGTACAAATCAATAAAGGATGATGAATTTAAAATCAATCGGGCTCGAGTTTTATTCTTCAACAGCTACACTCCTGAAAACCGACACCATGCATCTAATGAACGAAGCACAAAGCTCATTCAGTCTGATAAAGAGGTCAAATGTGGTGCAGAAATAGAAGTAGGGTAACAAAAAGTCTGAGTTCTGTACTGAACAGTGATGCAGAAGAAACCATAACCATAAAAGAACAGTTATGTTCCTGTGTAACACAGCACCTTTGTTCAAAGTGTTGTAAACTTCTCTGTGAGCCTGCAGAGAGCAGGTCACTGTGGTTTGACTGCGTGAAACCACAGTGACCTGCTCTCACCAGAGCTCAGAGCCAGACCAGCAGTTCACCCTCATATTCATGTAATAAATGATCCCAACTTAACCAACACAAGTTTCACTCTTGTTAACTGAAAATACACAGTGTAAGTTCAACAACACTGATGATTTACATTCACTGCCTCAGTGTTTACCTCCGGGTGTAAACCGCTCTGTAGTGATCCGTCTCTGGATCAGGAGGAGTTTAAACTGTGAAACACTGTTTGCAGAACACGACTGAATCCTCCGACTGCTCATTAGAGGAGTCACTTCTGCTGAATATTCAGCTGTAACAGTCTGTAAACATCCTCTGTGCAGCCTTTTAAATGATAAGGAAGTTATTCCTGGATGATTTACAGGTAAAGTCAGTGTTTTTTTATCCTACAGCTCCTGCAGCTCAGCTGAGAACATCATGAAATGAGGGCAAAGACAACTCGAGCAGCTCATCAGTCAGAGCCTCAGCCGCAGACCAACCTGTCCCTGATGATCTTACAGTGCAATCTAATGAAACTATTACAAAAAACCTAACCCTATATATGAAAATAACAATGTCATAAGCTTTTTAATGAGGCACAATAAAGATAAACGAGGTGGTGTTTGTCACCGAGAAGCAGCCTACCTCAGTGTTGAATACAATTAGTTTGTTTTTTTTTAATTTGATTTCATCTACATGGCCCATGAAATTCAGCAATATCATCAACTTGGTCATAGATTTGATAAACTTCCTGCAGTTCTCCAGTGGATCAGCACAACATCCGGTACAGCTTCTTTTTACGATGCTAATGCTAGCTGCAGCTGCTTCTGCTTCATATTTCTTTGGTAAATCTTTGTGTTGCAATGAAAACTTTTCAGGTGGTTTATGCCAGTCACACATCAGACGACTTTAAGATCTTCACAAATGTTCAAATCTTGGGAGACCACACACTTCAAGACAGATCGGACCAATTTCTTATGCATCAATCCTTAAATCACTCCCATTCAACAATCCCAAAAGCTACACAACACACTTTACGTTTAACAAGTTCACAGGTGTTAGACTTTCAGGTGTCGTAAACCAGCCGTCCTGGCATGTGCCTCAGGGTACAGTTTAGTTTACATTCTCTGTCATGCTTGTAAGCTCCTCAGTCTGTTCCACCAAGCAATCATTGCAGATACAGATACTCAGTAAGAAGCCATTTGACCAGTAATCATCAATATAAAACGGGAGGCTCTGACGCCAGTAAGGGTAAAAAAGTTCTACTGACTCAACAGACCTATGGATTATTTTGACAAATAATCAGAGCGCTGACAGAGACACTGAGCTCTGAATCCTCCCAAAAGCTGTTCATTTGAAACTTCAGAGATTCTTCTTTTTCTACAAATCAGTGTCTTATTAATACAAATCCTGCCTGAAATGGTGACAGACAGTGAACTCCTATATCACAAACTCCATTTACAACCATTTTCCATTTCTTGCAAACTGGTCTTGCTAGGCTCCTCTTCTTCTTCCTCTCTGCATATAAACGCAGATCACGCCTACATGTGTCAGCTTGTTGATAAGTCAATGAAAGGAACTCTTAGAAGTGATTTCTATCAAATACAACTCTATTTTAGGTATAAAAACAGGAACTTATTCTTTTTAAGGGTCATTCACAAGTTGCGCATCCCTCAGAAAATTTCCCTGAGTATTTATGTTTTGCAGAGATGCATATTTCAGAATTTCTAATTGTATAATTTGTCCGATTGATATGTACTCACCGTATCAAATAGCTATAATGTTTGATTTTGTTACACAAAGAAAACTTCCTTTCCTGGACGGAATTTTTTATTCTATCTTACTCTAGCTTCTTTTTTTTTTTTCAAAGCAACATGGAAATATCTACTATATACTTCATCACTGAAGCTCATCTATGTGTTTAATTTAATCTGAAATATAATCTGTGATGTTTTGTTTTTTCCCTACAGTTACTGGACTAAATGCACTTTAGTCCAGGTGAAGTTAGTTTTGGCTCCAGGTTAAATATCCCTCTGTGTTAAAGCACAGCCTGATCATGCATTGAGCCACTTGCTCTGTAAACAGGAACACTGCCTTTTCAACCTTGTAAACACTGTGTTACTATCATAACAAGGAGGAGAAGCTGCATCCTAGTAACAGCTGAACCGACACCTCCCACCTCTGAATTAATTCAGGACAGCTGCTGTGTCAGAGCCGTACATTCATCTGAGAATAATGCACACCTTCAGGCCAACAAGATTTCATGCTATAATTCCTGTTTAGCATATTCCCCACTCTGCTTGGCTTATTTTCTTTCCTTTCTCCCTCTCCTCTGTCTTTCTCCCTCTGCAGATCAACATGGCGACTGGTTTCAGAGGTTGTAATCCCTGTCTGCACCCGTCCATCAATCTCTGTGACAGCTTTGTGGTCACTCAGCAAGGAGGACGGGGAAGAGGCGAGACGGGAGCATCTCAGACAGGCATAACGGCGACTGTACTGCGTCTGTGTCTGTCTTTCTGTCTCACACAAACATGTTTGATGCTCTCTGAGTCACCAAAAGCTATCTGTGTGAAGCCTTCACACCTGAGCGAGCAGACAGGTCTCAGTAAGCACAGTGACGGAGTCAGAAAGTGCAGATGGAAGGATTTCTCCCTTTTCCTGATGGCTCGCTCCTCAGTCAGACCTTGAGAGGCAGCAGACTGGAACGGTGGGTTTATCGCCGTTTTAATAGTCTGTGCTCTGTGGTGAGAAAGGAGATTTATATCTGCACTGACTCATCCTGCTCCAACACCCAGAGAAATACAAATAACTTCAAGCCACAGGAACAGTAAAACACACGCTGACTTTAACTGGAAGACTGAAACACTTCTACAACATGTTTGAGATACTTCAACAAGACTCTGCTGTCTGTTTGGTTTTTGTAAGAAAGACCATCTGATCCGTCTTTGAGAACTTTTAGGACTCTCAAAGACGGATGAGTGAGCTTAGTCGGCTGAATGGTTAACCAACCCTGCAAGTTGGCACCAATATATCAAGGTCACCTTTTCTGCCTTTGATTTAAAAGTTTTGTTATAAAAAAAGTCCTGTGACTGATGCTGTAAATCTGTAATCGTGACATTTTGTTTTTAGGCTTCGCTGCATTCTACATTTAACAACTTAACTTGTCTCATCACTGTCCAAATTTAATTTAGAACAATGTTCGAATTAAATTGCACTCAATGAAATAAAACATTTTGGAGACAGTCCCAGAAATGTCCAAACCTTGATAGTTTCTCTTTCCCCTGACAGTTGAGCCACCGTACTTCAGACAGAGGAGGTAAACAGAGCGCTCTTTGCTGACTGTTGTCAGTAAACACAGGGCAGGCTGCAGATACAAAGCACTTACAGAGCTTCTTTGAGCAGCTGGAAGGCTAAGGCTCATATTTTATGAGTCTGAAGACAGAAAAAATATTGTTATAACATAAGACTCATTGTCATATCCTTTGCAAAACAATTATCACATACTCAGCAGCAGACATAGATAACTCAATTTAAAGTGGAAATGAAACTGTTTACAAAATTAAAATTGTTAACGGGATTGACACAAATTCTTAAAAATAATTACATAAAAAACAAGGCACATATAAATATAAGTATATAGAAGAAACAACTTTAGTGGCAAGAGCACTGCCTTTTTGCCTGCTATACTGTTGATTGATTTCACAGACCTGATGGAAATTTCTTCATCTGCACTGTTTGTTTTTCATCTGCAAGGACCCATACCACTTGCATCACCGCCATCTGCGTCATCGTAAAATGGCAGTACGTCACTGCATACGTAGTAGGGATGCACCCATACCACTTTTTATGAGACCAAATACAAGCACTTACATTTGAGTGTTCACCGATACTGAGTACCAATTCTAAAACTTAATACCATCATTGCAGTTGTAATGTGACTTGAAAATATCTTTTAACAATTAAAATGAGCTTTGATGCACCTGCACATGTTGCTGACATTTTAGCAGTCAACAGTCCTCTACCTGGGTTCCAATGATCAAACTTGCTTAGAGTGGTATTTGATGTCGTAGTCTTTCGCATACGTCTACGAGTACGAGTACTTCAGCGTGGTATCGGCACAGATACCAAAACCAGTAATGGTATTGGTGCATCCCTTGGGTTAAAGTAAGGAACAACTTATGGTTTAGAAAAATGAAGCCTATGTGGAAAGTGCTAAAAATCACTGTTGATCCGCTTGAGGCTGGCAGCAGAAATACAGGAAATACACACCAAGTCAAAAAAAAGAAAACCTTTTTCAGCAAAAAAAGAGATATTAACGGACTCTGACTCTGATGAGACTGTGTCTTGTAAACGCTTCATGATGACACAGGCGGGCCACATGTGTGTTGGCAATCGTGCTTGATGGGCCGTTCACTCAACAGGGTAACCCAAAGGTATTGTTGGGAAATGGAGACCAGTACTGCTGCACTGGCTGCTGCACTGGCTGCAGCACTAAAGAGGAAGAGCAGATAACAGATTACAGCCTAGAGCTGCTTTGAGTGTTTTTAATAGCTTACCTACACCACCAGCATACCTGCTGACTTAACTTTACCTGTCTCACCCCTGTGGTCAGACTACAGACCAAAGTCTGGAGCTACCCTCAACAGAGATTTTCAGGTCTCATGTACTTCTGCTCTCAGATCAATTGCATTAAAAATACTTAAAAAGTGAGCAGAGAATCAGACACTGATAATAAAGCTAAATGTGCAAAGTTTATTTTAGGCAAAAAGAAGAGGAGCTGGACTATGTCTTATCACGAACAAATAAAAATCTTGTGACTGAAACAGCTGATAACATGTGCTGTTGGATAAACGCAATGAGGACTTAAATACCAAAACTGGTCAGAGAGGGAACCAGTGGATCTGTATGACCAGGATAATAACACCAAGTTTCTCCACTCACCTTTGATCTGTGAGCACTTTTGAGGTGACCTAAACCATTCAACAGAGACACTAACATTTATGCTAAGTGGTCTCACTTTCATGGCTCCAATATTCACCTTGAACGTAATAATTGGAAAGAATGACTGTAGCGTACCGGTAATCTAAAATATGGATGTAGACGCAAGACTGCCAATGGTAAATGTGGACAATATGTGAAATTAACCCACATCTGCTGTTATATTACATTAGCTAGCTTAAGTGACTGTGGTAAGGTTAGCTTGATAAGTGGCCAGCTGCTGTGTGCAGACAAAGTGACCTGGTATCAGAATATTCTACTCTGTTTTCTTACAGTACACATGATTCATGTTGGTTTAATCACTACTCAGTGTTGGGAAAGTAGGCGGTTTAGAAAAGGCCTGAAACTTAATTAAAATCTAGTGCCAGAATTCACACTATAATCCCTTTAAATGGCATTTTGTGTTGTCCTTTTACACATTTATTTGTGTCACGTCCCCCAGGCAAGCGACGAGGCGGTTTCTTTTACCAACAAGCCAAAACATGCGACTGAGAAACACTGGCTGCATTCCTCATCAGCGCCTGAATCCAAATAAAAGCCTCTGGTCTTTCCTGGCTGCCGGGTTTGAGCTGGCTGTCTGACAACCGTTTAAAAGCCTCATCAATGTATATTGATTATTTGGGATGAAACCAGCACCATCGCACCGACATTTTCAGTAGCAGTGTTTAATTCTCACAGAGCAGATTCATTGCAAAGGGAGAGTGTTCATAAAAAGCATGACCAGGCCAGGGTGTGATACCGCATTAGTCATCCGGAGCAGGCAGGCACAGGCCAGACAGATCCTCGTCAGAGGATTAGCAAAGTGAAACCTGAAAACAATTAAATAAACTCCGGATAAAGCTCCTGATCCAATCGATCAGAAAACACCAGAAACTCTTCCCAAGGTGAGAATGGCATGGACGGTCTGTGTGATGTCTCCTCATCTCATCATCTCACAGGAGGAGCAGCTCATTTCAAGTCTCAGCATCTCTGAGTCCTAAAATATTTCTGTTCCACCAAGAGGGGATGCTTCCAGCAGAGAGGAAGAAAATAACCTTTTCTCAGGCAGAATTCAGAAAATAGAATAGAATATTAAAAGCAGCAAAGGATCTCTCTCCTTGATAATGAGACGGCTGGGAAATAAAATGATCAGGTTGGTAAAGTAAACCGTCTGGTTTAAACTTTTTCATGACACCTACCTTTGAATGCAAAGCACTGCAGGTAAAGAAATAGATAGTTTTTTTGTCAAAGAGGAAAATTGAGAGTAGAAAATAGCATTGAAAGTGTAGCTTAAGTCAGGAAAGTGCAGACAGAAAACAACAAGACGACAGGTAAATGGATGTCAGCAGCAGCTCAGCTGGCAGCCCCTCTATGTCTGCCAGACAGACTCCCAAGCTGACACTGCCCATTTATAGGATTTTCTGGTTTTAATAACTTGATATGTTTGTTTTGGAGAAAATAACTTTTCAAGATGATTTGGCTCATAGAAAACCAGATTGCCAAAGCAAACCTCACCTCACATGAAGCTCAGGAAGCAACAGTCAGCGGTCTGCCCATGTAAAACTGCTACATTGCGTGTTTCATGAATTTATAAAACAAAGAAAACATAAGATATTCTAGGTTTAATGAAATAACCTGTGAATGATGAATATGACACTGCAGAAACCAAAATCTGAGTAAGTGTTAATATCGTATTTCAAGCAAGAACAGCTTATCAGACTCAATATGAGCCACACTCACATGACAGGTTTACAAAAACATCTTAATTCAAAATTCACCCTCTTCATATAGCAGAGGATCCTCCAGGTCATTAACTACTTTACTTGAAAAATGATGCAACAATGTGACAATGAAAATTGCTGAAACCCTAAACAAAGAAAACATAAACAAGGTCCAAATAACCTGTATTTGTCCAAGAACAGAGAGGAAACTAATTTATAAACCAAAACAGCTTCATTCAACTATTACTAAATGTTCTTGGTTTTATTTACATAAGAATGAGACCAAGAATGTGTTTAAAAAACTCCAGTGCTTGTAAGTAAAATGTGTTCAGAAGTCTAAATAATCTGTCTCCTTAATAACTGAGAATTGTATTCAATTACAAAAGTAAAAACTGGTTTATTATTCACATCTTTTTTCCATGACAACCAGCCTTGAAGTACAATTAGGCTAAAATCATTCTTGACTTGACCTGAGAGGATTTACATCAGCTGATTCAGAGAGCATTTTTTGCTGTCTGCTGCATTCCTCTCCCTCCCCTCCGGCACTTTGATGTCCTGTTGGTACCGTGGAGGAGTTTGGCTCTGTGTCTGGTACTACCAAGGAGTGAAACAGAGCAACACTACGCCCGGGCATTAAGCCGACTCTCTCCCACTCCACCCTACTCTCTCTCCCCTCGCCATGGCTCTGAGCTCTCCATTATTCAGCTGTGAGGTGGGGGCAGCATCGTAGTCAGGGGAGCATCGGCGGCAGAGCCCGTTCTCAAACAATGACATCATCTCTGCAGGACTGGCAGGCCTTCTCCACTTTGCATGTGCAAGTTGGCCTGTGCAGTGAGCGTATTTCTGGCTCCAGAGAGGAAACACAATGAAGCCAGTGTGCTGAAAATGTGACGGCAGACGTCCACAGACAGGGTTCTTTAAGGTTAGACCACACTGACGGGAAGCAAGGTGCTGACGCGGAGAGGCCATAGAATGAGAGGGCACCATGCAGACAAGTAGATTAAACTGTGTATAAAGCTTTTTATTGCCTGGATTTGAAGCACTCCTATGAAAAACATAAACACCATACTTATTTTCTGTGGGCTGAATGAGAAGTGGACCAAAGTTGTTCCACATCCAGACGACTCTACTTCAAACATCTTAACAGCAGCTGCACAAACTTAACCAGACAAAAACTGAGGGCCGTGTTTTCATGCTGGAGCTAAGTGCTGTGTTACAGAACACACACACATACGCACACGCACACATACACAAACATTCAGGGTGCTGTGAGAGTGACAGTCAGTGATGAATTTTAAGAACGCACAAGGATTCAGACTGTGGATGCATCCAGAGGGTGTGAGAGTGTGTCATTAGGAGGCATCTGATGGTTTGAGGGTGCTGCCTGATGCTTCTGAAGCTCTGAGCCCTTTCCCCACACACTCACTTTTGGGAAATTCTAGAAAATTTCAGGACAATTTCACCCCAATTTTTTTTAGATTGCTTTCTTCTCAAATATCTCTCAAAGTCTGAAGTCCAACATCAGAGGAGTGGACTCCTGGCAGGCAGGGAATAATGTAAAAAGGGTTGTCACAGCATCCTGGTTTCAAGATATCTTAGTAGTAGAGTCAGACACTCGGATAAAAGTTCAGCCAGGGAAATAAAATGCTGGGGGGCAATGAAAAATTGGAGGCTTCTTCTCTAAACTCTAAACTCTAAAAATCTGTACCAGTCCATGCCGGTCAATATTTCCAACTGTTACTTGTTGCCCCCTCTTTTCTGACTTCTTGGGGAGACTTTACTTCAAGGCTGGTATGTAGAGCTCCCAGTGAAGTCAAGAAGAATTCAAATTTAAATACAAATATTAACATAAATATGGGTTTGGTGTCATTGAGTAAGTTTTACACTTTTTTATCATGTAAAGCCATCACCATCATCACCGCCATGCCTTCTAAACAGGCGAGTTAGAAAAAAACATTCACCCCCGTACAGTGTGTGCCATTGGAGAAACTAGTGATTTAGACAGGAGACATAACTTGCACCAGGCTGGTAACATGTTAATTTCTGCTGTAATAACAGCTTTTTATGGCTTCATGTGTTGGTGACTTCCTGTTTGTCCAAAGCTTGAACTGCAATATGTATTTTATCTTAGCCTGCACTGCAAAAACTCAGACATGTATCCAACCTCAAGATTTGAGCATTTCACACAATCAAAACCTGAGTTGGATATGTGTAAAGGTAGTTTTGATCTTCGCTACTATCACTTTGAGTCTGAACCAGCATCCTTAGTGTCAAAATTTGGCTTTGTTTTTGTTTCTGTCAGGGGGAAAAAAGTTGCTTCAGCTTCATTCTCATTTTCATAGGAGCTTTTTTTGGTGTTATCTTACAGCTGAATACCAAAATACTGCAAGCTGCAATTCTTTCAGAAAACAATTGAGGTTCTGTGGCATCACCACAAAGGAGGAGAAACCCCAAACTATAACCAGTCATAGGTCAATAGTGAGGTAACAAATCAGAACGCGTTGCATGAATTCATTCACAGGGGAAAAACTGTGAAGTTTAGTCAGAGGAAGTTCAGAACAAGTCACAATCAGAGCTCCTTAAATCAAAGCCTGTAAAATAGGAGCCGACAAAAAACGCTCACACCACTGAAGAAATAATGTTTAACACAAGACAACATACAGGACAGGATCAATGGCTTTGTATTTGATGGTTTTGTTTTTGTTAGACAGCAATGACCCTGAGCTTTTGCACCCCTATTATTTAGCCTTCAATATCCAAAACTGAGAAAATTTACATCAGGATTATACTGGGACTGAACAGGATTTAATCTTTACATTTTGGCAGCTCAAAAAAGGCTTAAAGAGGCGCTTAACAGTGACACACATCTTTACTAACCCTAAAGAGCTACCATTAACCTTACACTAGACCAGTTAACCACAGCTAGGGTCAACAGATGTATGATTAAGCATGCAGGCTCTTCTCCTCTCAGACCGAGCCATTATCTCCAGTTACCAAGCTGCTCTGCTTCTTAACAAGGCTGCTCATCCCTCTACAAACCCAAAAGAGACATCTAGTCCAGGAACACTCTCAGCGTGCTCAGCACTCACTAACAACCTCCAAACAAGCCACGAAACCTGATCCTGATGTTACTCTCTGGACTCTGTTTGTCCTGTCTGCTGGGTTTGGACTGTGGGTGTCTGTAGGCAAGACGGCTGAGGACAGCGTGAAGCAGCAGCCTGACAACAAGTGATGAAAGGAAACACCTCTTCTCTTTGGTAACTTCTTCTCCTCTACAGAGCTCTTTGTGGGATTGTCAACCACAGACACCAACTCATGCTGTTGCAAAGACTTTCTTTTTGTTGTGTTCTCTCTCCAATCCTCCAGTGAGTCCACATTTGCATGATGATTATTCTCAACCGTTTTCACTCTTTGTCTGACTACTTGGTACACACCGTCTTTTTGGCATCTTAAAAAATCATAAATTTTTCCCTTGTACGGGTGGAAAACTCTGGACTTTCACTGAGCAGAAATCAGAATAAAAGGCTGAAATAAATACTGAGGCCTCACCTGTACTTCCCAAAAGACTGTTTCCTTTTATGGTTCCAGTCAAAGCTTCTCTCAGTAGAAATCTTATAAATCCTTAATGCAGACCAGAAATCGTAGCTAGAATTAGCCAATTTGCAGCCCTTCCTCACTTTAAAGCATCTAAGAAACAGACATGATTTCTTTCTTTTTGACGTTTTACTATTAAGGACAGACAAAACAGACTGGAATGAGACAGGAAGACAATAGAAATTCGTACCCGATCTGGAGCCACTGAAGCAAGGACTTGGCCTCATGCTCTTCCAATTAAAGCCTGGTTTATAATTCTGTGTTGCATCAAAGGTGTAACTTAGGCTGTAGATCTGTGCTATAAGCCATTGCACTTAGACTGACATGCTCCACCAAAATAAAACCATTTGTTAAAATATTGGGCACCTAAACAGGATTGTGCTTTCTGTATTTACAACAACACTGGAACCACTCCTCATTGGACACAAATTTAATCTCCTTTGACGTCAATTCTCTTATTCTTCTTGTTATAGTATGTTCAACAGTATCTAGCTCAACTCCAATTTGATTTCACAAGCTCTAGATTGATGTATAAGAGCAGAAAACGTTGAGGGGCCAGATAAAAACAGGCAATGTGATGAGCATACGTGCACACATTGAAGCAGAAGTATGATGTGCTCATGGCTGCATCAGTGACTACGGTGTGGGGTCAATACTAGGGATGAGAACCGTTAACCAGTTCCTATTCAGTATCAACAAGAAATAGCTCGATCGGTTGATATCATTAACTTTTACACTCAACAATTCCCCTGTCAGTACTTTACATCATGCCAAAGCAGCCAAATCTAATGTCAACATCATGCAGCATGAAGAATTTCCAAAACAATGGCAGTGAAAAGCAGCTATCAAAAGCTTGACTTCACTTTATCAAAATGGACTTTAACAGCTAAAAGTAAAATTTGTGCAACACTTTAATATCACACATAGGTGGCCACACCAACAACATGTAACTGTTGTAAACACATGGCATTGAATACTAAGAGTGTCATATGTTTGATAAACTTCAGACAAGTGCAGCCACTGCAACTTTGTGTAAAAAAAAAAAAAAGATAACTTATTTCTATTTATTCAGGAATAGAAATACCCAGATTCATTGACCTCTTTCCCATGTATTTACTTATAACCTCAATAAAATAGTGCTGACAGGGAAAACCTGTGAAGTTCCTTTATGTACCCAGAAAATTCACAGGAGGAAGGGGATTTTGATAAAGAACGGGATCAACACGTGGAATTGATTATGGTACGGTATCAATAAAATCATATCAATATCCATCCTTCATAAACACAGACATGTAAACCATGTTTGAGCTTTCAAAGGCCTCATGAACACAAGCCCCTTACTTTCTCCTATTCTGCCACAGCACAGGAACAACAAAGTCCTGCAATCGCTACACCCTTGTACTGACACACTGCACCCCAAAAAATAATGATATTGTTGTTCCAGTGTGTCATTACAAATTGCATCAGAGTGTAAGAGGTACAACTCCTTCAGAGGGAGCGTCACGAGAACACACTGAGACATGCACAAACACATACAGCTCTGTTACTGGATGTTAAGCATTACCTCCTCCTACCCCTTATTCTACCTCTGTTACTGCCTCTGAGGAAGGATCAGGAGCAGAACAACACTGCCCAAACATTTCAGCTTAAATTTGTAGAGGAGGCCCATAAATATCCAGTCTTAAAGTGTCAGTCTGTAAGAGCCAGCTGACTTTAAAGATAACTGATATATTCAGTGTTTACACCAGTGTCTGTGTCATTTTTTGGGAGGGGTGGAGGACCTCATCAATAATTCATCCTCCCTTTGATCCCTTGTGAACAATAAAAGAACTCCTCATGAGCAGCAGCTCAGCTCACAGTCTCTCCCGTCTGTTCCCCTGTGGACTATTTACGCTTGTAAACAAAATAAATCCATCCCAAGAAACCGATAGCTAACCCTTGGCTTCATACGGCGTCTGTCATCACCCAGTCAAAACAGCATATTGATGAATCCAGAAAACAATACAACCATTTGTCTTTCTCTAGCAAACCACCTTCAACAAACCTCAACGTTTTCAGGCACTGGTTTGGTGATTCCAGCCAAATTTTCAGAGCAACCTTTACCTCAGAGAAACAGATCATTTCCTCTTCATACCATGAGATAAATAGTGTTTGGCACCATGCTCTAACAAGTCCTTCCCTCCTCAGAGAGTTTCACTCTGACTCTGTCCTCCTGTCTCTTACTTTCTGTTTCATCTTAACGGTGAAAGTTTTTCATACAGTCATGTCTCTCTGACTCGCACAGTTTGTTGTGAGATGCTTCTTTGCACTTCCTCCATCATGCAGGTGTTTGGAGCTTCACACAGCCTGTATAATAGAAGCGCTAACAGCTCATTGTGACGTCAGGCTGGTAGGAGAACTGTATTTGCTCTAATTGTAGATGTTTCACCTGCAGGGATGACTCACCTGCTGCTGAATAACTTAACATTTCATGTAAACACACTCTGCACTCAGATTGCTCATCAGCAAATGTCACAGATCGCTACAGCCATGTGGATGGATTACTCTGAAAAGCAGTAATCGTACAAGTTAAAGTTTGCTTGCACAGGAGTTAGGTGCAAAGGTGAATAATTTAGAGGAAATGTTTGCTTTCAAACATCACTAAATTGGAAGATAACCTGAGGGGACTACCGATTGGCTTTGGTGGATTGCATAAATAAATACAGTAAAGTAACAAATAAAACTGGGCTGTAGCATTCCATGTTTAAGAAATTTGAAAGGTACTACACCTTCTTTTAAAAAGTCTTTTGACATCTACCGCCTTAAAAACAGCTGGTAATCCTTCAACACTTAGGCTAACAACTCCCTGAGCACTGTAAGCAGCATATGTAGCAATGTGTCACAGGTAAACAAACTGTGGTTTGCAGTTGGCTGTCTCATGGTGCACAATATTAATACGGTAATAAATGCTGCCCCTGACTTATGCAATTAATCTTTTTTTTACAAAGTGCCAACTATTGATATGCTGATATTGAAATAATGAAGACTACCTGTCCAATCTGACTCCCTGAGTCACAATTCTTGTCAGTGGCACTAATGATATTAATGCTACACCTGACCTTTCAATGGTTTAATATGCCTTTTTTGAGTGAAGCTTTTTGGGTTATTTTGGCCAATACTAGAGAAAAAATATGGGGAGATGTGCAACAAATGGTGAAGGCAAAGAGCCAAACCAGTAAGTGCTGCAATGGAGCTTCTAGCCTCTATACATGGGGCACACACACAAACCACTGAACCAAAAACACACAAAGGTTTTTCTCATCTTAAAGGTTGGCTCTGCAGGATTTTCCTGATTATAAAATGTCAAATTATACAGGAACAATCCTGCTCTCAATAATCCTGTGTCTCGCACATAAAAACGCCATGCTGCAGTTGCTCACTACGCAGCTGCCGGCGTGCATTGCGGCCGGCACTGAGCCAAGGCAGAAGAGCATAGTTTGGATGTTGTGTTTGCGATGCAAACAGAGACAAAAATTCCAGTGGACCCTACCTTTACTTTGGTTAGGCATCATGAAGTATCCCTTATGACTATCATGTTGTGTATCAATTATCATAGCATCACTGTACTTTGTATATGTAACTGATTGCTTTTTTTATTTGTCTACCATACTTTTATTGTATAAGACATATTTTTCTGGCTTAATTCTAACAATCTGCCTTGGTCTGTTTTCACGTTTCATTGCAAACAGGTTTTTTACCCATCACAACAATGAATGCTTGTAATTTTGAATTCAGGCAATGTCCCAGGTATCATATTCTTTTGTATCCTGTTACTCTGCAATTCACAATGCTTGAATTTCCTGCATTTTTACCATTGAAGGTATTTTGCAACAAGAGGCACTTTTTTGCAGACTTGAATTGGTACAATAGTCTACAGTAATCCTTAGAAAACACTCATCATAAAGGCAGACTTGCATATTTTCTCTCTTGAATCCTAATAAGAAGCTTTATAACATTTTTTCCAGCCTCAGCTTTCACACAATCTACAAAAGAGAAGTGATATTTGCATTTTCCAAAACAAACTGACTCACTTTCCACCAGGTGTGTGAGGGTGCATGTAGATCCATTATACTGTCTTTATGTTGACTGCTTTAACAGCCAAGTACCACAGTGACTCTGCATGTTAAGTCTTTGAAATAAGTATCCTGACAGAACTTTTCAGTTTCATTCCTCTTTAACCTCTGTTCTCTTCTGACAGAGGTGACAAGAAGAGAACAGCTGGGGCCATTTGTTTCACACCTTTAGCCCTTCCTCCACTGGGAGCTACAATTTAGGACTCCTATAACTCGGTTTCCTTGATGGTTTCAGGATGGAGAACACCTGGAAGAGTAAAAGCTTAAGCGTCTCCTGTGTGCCTGGTTTTTCTGGTCACTTCGGTGCATATTAGATGAACACAGTGGCTACCAGGTGGGGATGAAGAAACGAGATGCACATGCAGGTTGCTGTTAATCGACCTTAAGGTGATGAGGTTTAACACAGGAATCCTGCATATTTAGTGAGCAGAACTGTGTTATTTGAATGTGAACCGCCTGACTCTCTCTGTATCCTGTGCACTGGGTGTGCATGCTGCTTTGAGGTCATTTATTTTCTGTATTTCCTCTACAAACATCACACTCTTCAGTTCAAGATGCGCGCACTGATGCGAGTTCAAAACAACACAGATGCTTGCGTATTTTTCCAGGAGCTGCTAAGGGCACACTGAGGTGATGCTCAGTATTTAGAAATAAGAGAGAGAGGCATCAGGGAGATGCTCCACATTACCTGTCCGTACACCTTTGGCATGGTTGATTCCACTGCGCTCCGGCGGCTTCTCTGCAGCGGGAGGGCGCCGGAGTCCAACCCGCCTTCAGCGATCCTATGAGCGGCCAGGGGCAGTGCAGGAGCCGCGGCGCCCCCTCCATCTCCCCACGGTAAATCCTCATTTGCCTCTATCGTGAAAAATCCACTGTTCTGCGGCAGCATGAAACGCTGCTCCGGGTGAAGATGAAGGGTCGACGCGTTTAATGTTGCGACCCAGACCAGGAGGAATAAATATAACGAGGAGCGGAGAGAGGACTGCATCCTGCCAGCCTGTGATATCGCCATGTTTGTGTATGTTTGGCTCGTAGATTAGGTAAGACTGAAGAGCTCCTTCTACTGGCAGGCAAACTGATCCATGCTGCGTTCACAGACCATGGGAATGTCAGGGAAACTCGGGACTGACTGTCTGCGTTATGATGAACAGTTGGTTTAGTGTTGCCGTGAAACAAAGGCAGTTAACCAGCCACCAATGCGACAAAATGACATTTGTCATAAAGAAGCAGACAAACACATTTGCTTTGAAGACCCGGGAATTCACAAATAAAGTTTAAAAAACAAAAAAAAAAACAAAAAAAAAACAGGACTTTTAGCTACAAAAGAGTTAACACGTGTATTACAAAGATGAATATTGATTTTAATTTTAAAAACTCATACAATGTCATAAATCTACATAGTAAGAGAAACGATAGAATAGTAGTCATTTTTCATTATTTGTTTGCTTTATTTTATCTTCCACTTTATATACTTTTTCAGACGCAAATGTGCTTAATAAATAAATCTGAATTTAATTAAATTTGAAAAAAAAAATTTAAATTGATTTGCCAGGGGAAAAAAGGAAGACAACAATTGTAAGTCACAGTAAGTTTGAATTATGGCTTTCAGGACCTCTGTAAATATGCCTCTGTCACCATGGTACCAGTGGTCACAGACATGTTTTTAATGCCATCAGTGTCCAATTTTTCCCCCTTTTTAGATAAATTTGTTCCGAAAGTGCATTACAGGCAAATGCAGTTTTCCCTAGATCTTTCAAAACTTAGAGTACATCTGTGACGATCACAGATGAAAGGATTGCAGATGGTACCCAGATTGCAAGAGAGACAGGTGCAGAACTGAGGCTGAAGTTCTCCTTGTGTGGCTTTTCAAATTAAAATACACCAGTTCTTGCTGCGATTTGTTGATTTTTTCTTTAATTCAAACAACAAAGGAGCTTGGAGTCAGGATTGAACTCTTGAAGCCAATGCCACTCATTTGGATTCAGGACTCATGCAGGGTTCTTTGTTAATGGTTAACAGTGCTGTCTGATTTAAGACTAAACATTGACTCAATTGTGTTTTGAGTGCCTGTTAAGTAAATAAAAGTGTTGTAACTTGCAAACAATGTTTATCAGTTCATGAGAATGGTTTATATTTTTATCAAAAGTATCCAAATGTTATATATCATACAAACCCCTGAGATCCTTAATTGTATTTCTTTAAAAACACTTGACAGTTGTTGTATATTCAAACACTCCAGAATATTACAACACCCACTTTTCTTTGTTGTCGCCACTGTTGGATCGATTGAGTCTTCTTTATTTTTATCGATTGTATTCTTCAGGGGTTGCATTCACAAACATCCTCAAAGAATCACATTATCTACTGCAAAACCTTTGAATTAGTCTTATATTGATTTGAATCCCACCTCTTTCACCGCAGAACAAAGTTGTTTTGTGTACATCGACACCTCTGGTAGAATGTGATCCCATAGAGATGGTGGTATAGAGAAAATGACCTCGCAAGCCTCTCCTATGATGAGCAAGTGCAAAAAAGGTAACGTGGAGAGATGTGTCTCTAACAGGTGGACGACATAGTCTAATAAGTCACTCATTGGTGTATTGCTGATTTCTGAAGGTAGTTAGACTCTTGGGAAACCTCATTTTCATCACTTCCTCATAGGTGACATATTTTTAGAGTGGGGGTTGCTGCTTGTTTTGAAAAGCTAAGGAATTCCTCTGACAGTTAAAAACAGGTTGACAAACAGAAGTGATGTACAAGTTAACGAGTTTATCATGTATAACCAGGTATCATATGAATGGCATTACAATCCCTGGATGACTTCTGGGTTTACTTTTTGGTTTACGGTAGTATTTCACATGTATTGGAATAATCCAATTAGCTGTTGCACATTGAGCTGCAGTTAAACCCCCATGTTAGCAACTTCACCTGGCATACAGTTTACTCACAGTGAAATTCTAATCCCTCTTTAGGAAATCCCATGGAGTTGATTCAATCAGGGTACATGCAGGATTTTAGACACCATGCATGACACAGCAAAAGTGTTGTTAGCAACATTTGGGCATGAAAAGGAAAAAATATGTCATAGGAGAACAAGGGATAAACAAGATAATAAGACCACTTCCCAAAACGGTAATAAAAAGTCATAATAATAACTACTAAATGCTACTACTACTACTACTACTACTACTACTACTACTACTACTGCTACTACTACTACTACTACTACTACTAATAATAATAATAATAAACAACTGTGCAATCAACAATCATAATAAAACGGTGTCAACTCATGGGAGTTGGGCACTTTTGTGCATGACATGTTGACAAAACAAAAAATTTACTAAATAAATCAAATAAGTACAGAGATACATAGCTGAAGATGTGACTGAAAAACAATAAATCTAAAATATGTTAAAGCTTCAAATACATTTTAAGCAATTGTTTTGATAGTAATTTCCAAAAGATATTTTTGATTGCATTATCATATTTTCATCAAATCAATGATAAAGGAAATCAGTACTTACTATCAGTGTTCTTTGTGAAATTAATAACTTTACAATTTAAAAAAACAAAATAAAATAATAATAATACAAAAAAAACCTAGTGTCCCATCATTTCATTTAAAGAGCTAGAAAAAATTTCATACCAACAGTAGTGTGACTTATTTTTGTGTTTTGAACGCAAAACATTTACGTGGCGAAATTTTTTAAGGTTGTCTATTGGTTGAGCCACCCTATTTCTCCTCCAGGAGAATAAACTTCCATTTTCTAGTCCACTAAATAAACTGCATGAGTAAACGCTTCGCATCGTGCTGCAGAAAAATTTAAACAGCCCTTGAATGCGGCGTGTGCCGTGCACGCGCTAACACGGTAACTTGACGTTAAATCATCACATTTAACAGAATTAACGCTTAAATAACCGTTTGCTCGCGGTTACTCTGTTTTAAATGTTAGATGAACTCAAAAACCTTCAGCTCGAGGACACAGACTGTGAGTAACAGTTACCTGACGGCAGTTAGCCGCCGGTGTTTTAGAAATGACTCTGCCAACCGTTGGCCAGTGTTTTTAGCAGTTAGCTGAATTTAATGCTATATTTTTTTTTAGCTTCGTGCTAGCTCCGTATGTTTATCATAAAATAAACTGTCTCAGTGGATTATATAGAATTTGCGAGAAACGGTACAACCATTTTCAGTTTATTTCCATGAAACGTGTAGCTTGGCAGCTAACTCCAAACTAAGGTAGTTTTGATATCTGGCGACTTTGTCTAAGAAGAAACAATTTTATGTTGCCACACAATCTGAGGGCTTAAACTTTTATTTGATGGATAACTGATAAAAGCTTTAAAGCTGTCACATTATGTAGGTCCTTATGTTAGCAACGTAAAGGCTTTCTCACATTTTTGCAGTGACTGGCTCTGATGCAAGAAGGTTCCTAGTTAGATGGTTAAATAAACAGAGAGAAGGAAATCGGTAAAGAAAAACAGAAAATCAGAGCATTTACATTGCTGGAACTGGCGTGAAAAATGTAAACTTTTCCATTCAGTTGTTGTGAATGGGTCTCAAGTATACAAACACCCATACACTTTAATATATCTGTTTTTCTATTATCAATTTTCTTGAAAACTTTACTCATTGTTAAGTTATAAGAGACCATAAAACCCATATAAAATGCCTGATCATGTCATTATTGTTTGCACTGACGGCGCTGTGGCCGGGCCTATCAACCACAAGAGGAACAGTTGTTATCTTGTGATAATGACATTGAGTTGTCTATTTAAATGGGTAAAACAAATTTCTGAGTGTTGTGTGGTTCAATTTTAACGATACTTACATTAAACTGACTTTAGAGACAATGCTTTCATGAACTGTTATCATGAAAATTAGACACGAACACAAAACTCAACACGAAACTAACACACATTTGTGGATGGAAAAACTAACTGAGAGTTCAATTTTTCAGTGACATTACCAAGAAATGGAAGAAACGACACCAGTGCCAGGGAAGTTGAATCCACCAGTCCTCAACCAGAGAGTACTGAACATGTTCAACAAAGGCAATAATCAGACAACACTGCAGGAGGTAAGAGCAGCTGTGTCCTATTTTCTGTTGACATTAACACTGAATCTAAAAAAAAAACCCCAGGAAAATAAAATGTGCATTCCATCAAAGTTGCAAATGTGGTCATTAAGTAGCAAAGATGATTATTTATACAGATTTTGGGGCTGGACTTCAATTTTTCCTCTGATAGACCATGAACAGCATGGAGTAGGTCTGTTTTAGTGCAACTAATTTTGCAACTTTTTACAGCAGACAGAAGATACATTTGCCAACCCTGAGAAACCCCCCCCAAAGAAGAAGAAACCTCTGTCCCAACCATCCATGCTGGAGCCAGCAGAGTTACTTAATGCTACAACTGCAGGTATGAGCATCATCACACTGCAAGTCACAACACTTCATCATAGTTTGAAAAATATAACTGAACGTGTCTCAACTGTAGATCAAACTGGACCTTTAGAAAGACCAACCTGACATATGATAATACTGATCAACCCTTAGTTAAAGCTACATTTCACTAATTGTGTAAAAATTGTCAAGCATAGTACAAAACGAATATTGTTTATTTTCTTGCATTTCTGCCTCCAACTCCATTATTTCTTATCTCTTTTATTTTTATTATTTTTACTTATTTATTTTGTTGATTTTTTTTCACTTTCATGCCTTTATTCACTGACATTCCAATGAATTTACAAGTCAGTCCTAAGCCAAAGTGAAGTAACATCCTTTCTGTTCTCTTGCTTTCAGGTACAAACCGAGCGCTCAGCATGCTGTTTGCAGAATTTGCTGAAGTTTTGAGGTTGGTCATGTTTATCACTAGCCTTTAAAATCTTTGACCCAGAGCTGCTTTAGCTTTTCTTAAATATCAAACACGTAAAATTTTGACTATATTGATAAATACACAAACAAATTAAATGTGGTTCAGTCTAAATCAACCACTGTCTTTTTATTCCTCATTTTTTGTAGTGCAAGAGCTGCAGCTGACACCTCTGAGATGAATCAGCTGGACGGCATTTTAAGGGAAGCTAGAAACCTTGAATCTTACCTTAAAGAGAAGAAAAAACATCTGAGGCACACACTGGCTCTCATCTCTGACAAACTGCAGGGTTAGGTTTGTTCATGATGAACCAGGTTGGTTTATTTTCTGATCAGTAACTTCTCTGTCAGCAGGTCATATCTGTGCTTGGGCAGTTTATTGGTGTTTCATCATCTGCTCTGCAAAAAAGTGACAAAATTAACTCACTCTTTATATGGTATAATTTCTATATAGATAGAAATTAAAACAAGAAACATCCTAATTTGAGTGTAATGAATCTTTTTGATAATCCATTATTATATAATTTAATAGCTAATATTTCAACCACACTAACATTCTGAAAATATTGGAAATTGAAAATTGTCTAAATGTTGATTAATTGCCTTTTTTTTTAAATGAAAAGGACACCAAAAAGTCTATTTACACCCGTTCCTACTGCATTGAAATACTTATTGAAAGCTTTATCGGCTGTGATGTTTGTAGGCTGATACACCTCGATGTAAAACAAAATTGTTGAGATGTCTTCACCCTAAGTAAATACTGCAAATGTAAGGAAGAATTAAATGAACTTCAGTTTTCTTCATGTGTGACATTATTTACAAATAGCTCTGGATACAGCTTTGTTACGTTTCCTTTGCTTTTGTAAAGTGATCACTTTTATATTCTCTTTTTCATTTTGTTCTGCTTATTTTCTTTAGTCTCTGAGTTAAAAGGTAAAAAGGCAGTTTCAGACCCTAAAACCGTCCAGATGAGGGTGCTAGCACACCAGTCTTTGAATCCATATGAAGTAAGATTCTTGGGTGGTTCAGTTAGATCAGTCTGACACTTAAAGATGTACTTTTATTTGTTTTATTTATTTATTTATTTTCAGGGGGGTGAGCAATTTGGCACTGCCAAAACATCCTCAATGACTCTTTAAACAATTTTTCAATACAAAAAGAAAAAAATAACATGCAAGCATTTCAGTTGTTTTCAAACAGCTTTTTTATTTGCAGAGTGATAATATTCTTTTACATGCACGTGTTTAAACTAGAGTCATGCATTGATCATCTACTTTTTTTTATGTATCGTCCACCATGTGAACCCTGAGCCATATCATGCATTTATTCATCAGTTCTGCGTGGTTCTTATAAAATAAGTGCACTAGAAGAGTCAACTTTTTCTTTACTTATCGTGGAGCAGATTTTTTTCCATTGTGTTCAGTGTGTTGTTGCACTCTGAGTGTTGGTAACAGCAACAACCAAAGTCGTCTTTACTCTTTTATTGGTTCTAAGTGTTTTAAACACTTACAGGAAAAAAATGTATATTTACAGTGTTTCTAAATGTGCATCATCAGTATAAAAAAAAGCAGAAGGGAAGGTTTTCTTTCATTTTTTAAAAATGATTTTGTGTAACATACAGTTTTTTTTCCCAAACTTTTCAATGGGACAACCAGAATAGCAAAAGAAATATTTACAAAGTTTGTCACTTCATCCCTGAATTCAATGAGTCCATCTAAAACCAGGTATACATTAATTTGTGTGTTTGTTTCTAAGCATAGTTATTGAATGTCCCGTGGAAACCGTAGGGGATGTTGACAGGCACCGCAGCTCTGCCCAGCTCCTCAAATGTTTGGGCATCTAAAACCAGGAGGAATGTGCTCTTGTCCTAGAAATGATACAGATAAGAAGATGAAGTTATAGTTTAAAACGTGGCAGAGATTTAAGAGACCCAAAGATTTTCCAACACATTACACACATCTTCATGAAATGAACTTAACAGAAAGTGATTTTTGGTAAAAAAAAAAAAAAAAAAAAAAAAAGAAACTGTGAACCTCCCTCACCTTGTTTGGGGTGATGATCACAGACAAAACGACTCCATCGTCCTCCTCAGTTGCATTAGGGGAGGGCACAAAGACTGGTTCAGAGGGATAAAGACCAGGTTGTTTCCACACCTGACAGAAAGAACAGTGATCAACATGAGTGTAGCTGTTTTTAGTTCATTAAGATGAAATACAACTTTCAGTGTGATCGATGTTATTCAGAAAAGGTCAAACTCACCTTCATGTCTTTGCCTTTGATGTCCATCTTGATCAGTGAGTCTCCTACAAGATGTCTGAAGCCACAGCCGTAGAAGTAGCGGTAGGGTTTGGTGTTGTACTTGGTGTAGTTGATCTGAGGGAACTCTAGACCTCCATACTCATGAAGTTCCTCTCCATGGAGGTCCTCATGTGTACAAAAGATCTGCAGAGGAAAATTAGAATGGGAATGATGGACNGGAGGAATGTGCTCTTGTCCTAGAAATGATACAGATAAGAAGATGAAGTTATAGTTTAAAACGTGGCAGAGATTTAAGAGACCCAAAGATTTTCCAACACATTACACACATCTTCATGAAATGAACTTAACAGAAAGTGATTTTTGGTAAAAAAAAAAAAAAAAAAAAAAAAAAAAAAAACTGTGAACCTCTCTCACCTTGTTTGGGGTGATGATCACAGATAAAATGACAGGTAGCAGGAGGAGTCAACGTAATCCCCTCCGCACAAAGACTGGTTCAGAGGGATAAAGACCAGGTTGTTTCCACACCTGACAGAAAGAACAGTGATCAACATGAGTGTAGCTGTTTTTAGTTCATTAAGATGAAATACAACTTTCAGTGTGATCGATGTTATTCAGAAAAGGTCAAACTCACCTTCATGTCTTTGCCTTTGATGTCCATCTTGATCAGTGAGTCTCCTACAAGATGTCTGAAGCCACAGCCGTAGAAGTAGCGGTAGGGTTTGGTGTTGTACTTGGTGTAGTTGATCTGAGGGAACTCTAGACCTCCATACTCATGAAGTTCCTCTCCATGGAGGTCCTCATGTGTACAAAAGATCTGCAGAGGAAAATTAGAATGGGAATGATGGACTGAGCAAACTCTAACATGACAGCAACTTTCAAACTGCAATGCATTTAAAATTAGATGAGTAGAGTTTTATTTATTTAGACCAACATATCACAAGTTTAGGTCCTGGAAAAGTTTACAAACAGAAAGAATATACTTTTTATGAGTCGATGTCAAAGGTGCCCAGAGGGGGCTTTCTTATATCCTGTTACATGCACAGCACATCATCTGCTAACCTTGTTTTTGTCAGTTCTCATAGCTGTGGCTGTAGTGTTGAAGCGGTTGTTCAAATTCTGGTTGAGGGGTGTAGACTGGTCCACGTTGAGAGGAAGAACGAAGCGCCGTGGAAAGACCCGACACAAGGTGTTGTAGACCTGAAAGGACAATGTGAATGTAGATTAAGCAGCTTCAAGAAAGTTCAACCAAAATACCTTTCAAACTTTTAACTTTTATAACTTTTTGAGTTATTAGTCTCTATATAACCCTCTTACCTCATCAAGGGCCTCTCCAGACTTGCGCAGGTTCTGGATGTTGTAGTTTGAGATTGCATTTCCATCATCTGCAGCACACATGTCTAAGATCAGGAAGCCGTCCTCCTCGTACGCGTTGATCTGGTGAAAGGTTGACAGTGCCTGGGCAGTGTATTTGATGGAGCTAACCTGTGACAGAAAAATGAAAAAAACACTTCATGTTTGTGTATAATAGATGAATCATGAAAACCCTTTTGATGTGCTGGGTAAGAAAAATGGTAGTGAATAAAGTAGGGACGGACGAGGCCTCTGTAATGGGTTTAAAGAACTGAAGGTCCATGTTTGAGGCTCACCTTCCCTGTCTGCTTGTGAATCAGGTGGAAGATGGTGTTGAGTTTTGGGTCCCAGGAGAAGCTGTCACTGATGCTTTTTGTTATCAGCTTTCCAGCCACAATCTTCAACAGGTCCATCTTGATCGGCTGCTCGATGAACACCACATAGTTCTCAGACATTGCTGTAATCGTCAGAAATGTTATATTAGTCCAGGTTTAAGGCTGAGAGCAGTGTGGACTTTTATCTGAATAAAACATGTAATCACCAAAGCTGTGGTAGTAGGATGGTCTGGACTTTTCCACTGATGGAATAGAGCACAGCACCTTGGCTCCTTCCAGGGTGTCGTCAGCTTTTTCTTTGGTTGGTGGCACACAGATGATGTTGTAGTACGCTCCTACAAGAACAGAGTTGAAAGAGTTAATGTACTAAGAAATAGCAGACATGGAGGATGCGTAGCTGCTGTTTTGAGGGTCTTTGATATTAAATAATGACTCTAAAATACCTTTTGTGGTGTAGGAGTTCCCCATGTTGTATGTAGTTCCATCAGGATCAGTGTGAGGGTGTGCTGTTGCTCCATTCACAGCAACATATTTACTCCAGTCCACCTTATAAACATCACAGAGACTTATGAACACCTTTCCCTGATTTATTTTAGGATTTTTCCAGAGTACTAATACGTTTTGACAGTAGCCTGCAATCCTGCTATAAATCTGCTGTAATACTTTTATGACTTCTGCTATCATGCATCAAGCGCCGGATCAACATCACAAACTGCTGTGTACGTCTCTGCAGAGGAAAACCATCTCTCTTTAAACAAAATTTAACCTGTATTACCTTTTTAGTTGTCTGAAGGGTCTCAGGGTCCACCCTGTGCATCAGGTTGGTCTCTGTGCTGACAAAATAATCCCCTTTGTACGTCACAAAGCTCACATTGGCGTTATCTGTGGGCTCTAAAGTGGAAAACAAGCAAAACGTCTCAGCACAAACCACGGCAAACACGACAATGACTGCATTGCATCTCAAGAAACTAGGAATGGACTTTAGTGTGCACAGAAAGCAATATTTGAAATTCAACACAGTAGCCCCAAGTAGCTTAATTTTGTAAACTGTTAATTTGATTGCCAAAGTTTTTCCCTGTGCAAAAAAAGAAAAATTGAATGCATTTGGTAAGTTTTTAGGTTTTAAGTCTTGATGAGAAAACACTTCCATCAGAATTTCAGACAGGGCAAACTCAAATCGATCATCATAAATTGTTGAACTAACTTCTGACAGTGTATAAGCTGAGGTTCAGAGGAAGCCCCTCTTTTGTAAAATATAATATTCTTATTATTAAAATAAAGCTCAATTGTTGCTTTAGTGTAAGCCAATGCAAACCAGTCATGAGCAGAAGTCAGTGAGAGAAGTTGCAGCAGAAGAAATTGTCTCTTTCTTTTAGTTTGATAAATTACTCACTGGGTAACTCAAACCGTGACAGGAAGCGCTGAAAGAAGTTCTTGCAAGGGTCGGGCATCATGAGGGTACCAAATTCTGACACAGCGATGCGGTTGAGCTCCTTGGTGGCTTGGTAACTGTCACTCTCGAGGAAGCGGCTTTTGTAGGTCACCTGACCATTGGATATTTTAAACTGATGCAGGAGGGCCATACCATCAAACCAGTGGTTGAATCTAAGAGTGGAGTAAATACATATTCTGGGTCAGATTAAAAAAAAAAAACAGAAAAAGTTCAAACAACTGAAGTTCTTCATGGAGGCTTACTTTTAGTACGCATGCCTGTTGCAGAACTAATGAATGGATACAGCTGTCTACTTAATTTTGTGGGCATGAAATTTAAAATATGTGGAGGGATATCTTCAGTATCTGCTTTGTGGTGTAGTGCCTGCAGTAGTTGTGCAAGTGGATGAATTACTCACTTTTGGTTCCCGACCTCAAATTTTCCTGGTCCATTTCTTAAGAAGCTTCCATTGATCCATTCTGGGACTTTGCCAGTAATTTTTGTGATGATTGGCTCAGGGGTTTCCTCCACAGAGCTCACAATCCCCTCAATGCTAGGCAGCCCATGCACATCTGTGAAGAAGTTGATGCTCCTGCTGGATCTGGATTTTTTAAGTACTAAGGGTAAAAAAAAAAAAAAAAAAGAGGTACAACTCTGCATGAGTGAGACTCAAAGCAAGATTTCTACATTAACCCTGTGGTGAACTACAGTGGACACCTATTTAAAACTTATTTACTCCTAAATTCAGTGGTTCATATGGTGGAAATTCATATTGGCCTGTGTCAGGACATTTTTACTCTTCTCAGGGCCTGAAATAATGATTTCAATTCTTTTTCCAAATATATGTATATATTTTTTAAAAAGTTTTAGACAAAAATATGAGGGTAAAACAGCATAAAAACTATAAATTATTCAGTGTTAAAATGTATGACAGAGAGTTAAAATGTTCCGCAAAGCATTAAAAAAAGATTATTCATGAAATTACCAAAAAAATAAAGAAAAGAAGTCAAACAAAAAGAGTCATATTTACATTAAGTTCACACAGTTTTAAGTTGAATGCTCAGTTACAAATATGTGAAAAAAAGGAAAACTTTTTTTATGCTTTGAGACAAATAAAAACACTCAAAGGAAAAATCCTGACACTGGCTTTCATAATTCATGCATCAGTGGGTTAAAATCAAGCTATTGAAAGTGTATCAAACAACAAGTGTTGAAAACAGTAATTTTGTAAAGCTATAAGCATTAAAAGTTTACCTTGAGAACGGCTCTGCTGGATTTTGATGCTGGTCATGGCTGTGGAGTTTTCTCTCAAGTTTGTCTTGCACACTAGGTCAGGAGTTGTGTGGTGTCTCTTTGCCTGCCACCCAGCTTTATACTGTCCTGCTGCAGTGACGCACCCATCAGCCTGCCCTGGTTTTGGGATTGTGAAATCCTCTAAAAGATTGGAAGTGTTGGTGATTGAAAGATAATACAAGAGGTTGATTATTCACAGAGGTCCCCATTCCATCTGCTCAATACGGAAACAGGAATTTTGTTGGATAAGAAGCTTGAAATTAAGTATTTATAGAAGCACAAGATCTCTTTTATCAAAGCTTTATTTCTCTGATAATCAAAGTATTTTTATTTTTATAAAAAAAAACATGCTTTTTTTTCTTTTATCAGATCAACATGTGCATAATATTACTCAACTCAACTTTATTTATAAAGCACTTTAAAAACAACCACAAACAAAGTGCTGTAGATATAAGGACAAACACTGAAACAAGCATAAAAAAACAGGTATAACACTTAAGTTATTGTTTCATTGCTCCTAAAAACAATTTAAGAACAATAAAAACAATAAGTAAAACAACAACTGAAAACAAACCATAAAACACTAAAACAGAGCCGAGGATCATGCTGGGTTAAAAGCCAATTTTAATTCTTGCCATTGGACTGTTGTAGAGGGCTTGTATTATTTTAGTAAAGTCACTATCTAATCCAAATTTATCCAAAACTTTATATAAAAAGGACCAATTCACACAATCAAATGCTTTTTCTGCGTCCAGCCCCACTTATGCTGCCTCTAAATTTTGTCTTTTTATATGATTTATTACATGTAATGTCCTTCTAATACTATCCTGAGTTTGTCTTTCTCGTATAAAACCCGTCTGGTCAAGGCTAATAATTTGTTGTAATAATCCCTCTAGGCGTTTGCAAAGTATATGGGTAAAAATTTTATAGTCCTGGTTCAACACGCTTACTGGTCTAAAATTACCACATTCCAACCTATCTTTCCCCTCCTTCGGGATTAGCGATATCACTGCTTCCCTCCAATAGGGAGGTATACCCTTCTCCTTAAGAACTCAGTTGAAGATGGGTTGTAACATAGGGACCAAAGAGTCCACCATGACTCTGTACCACTCAGAAGAGAACCCGTCCGGACCAGGAGCCTGATTTGGTTTAAGATGTGATATGGCTGAACGAATTTCTTTCTCCGTTATTTCAGCTACCAAATACCTACTTTGTTCACTATTTAATTCAGGCAGGTTAATGTTCTGGAAAAAATCATCCATTTTATGTCCATCAGTTTGAGGTTGAGAATACAATTTTTTATAATATTTTTCAAAACAGTCTTGTATTTCTTTTAGTTTGTAGTGTACAGTATTAGTAACAGGATTCTTTATTTTATTAATCGAATTCTCTGCTTGTTGTTTTTTCAACCTGTAAGCTAATAATTTACTGGCTCTTCCTCCCCCTTCATAATATTTCTGTTTAGTAAAAATTAACTTTTTTAGTATATCTTTGGTATAGATCTAATTTATTTTGTTCCTTGTCTTGTTAAGTTGCTCTTTAATTTTTGGGTGATTTGTGTTTTTGTGATTTTGTTCCAATTGTTTTAATTCCCCCTCCAATTGAAGTAGTTCTTTTTGCTTTGCTCTCTTTAGGTGAGCACTGTAACCAATTAATTTACCTCGAAGTACAGCTTTACATGCATCCCATAATATTGGAGGGGAAACTTCACCATTATCATTCTGTTCCAAGTATTCCGCTGTATTTTTTCCAATTTGTTCCTTCATCTGGTTCAGTACAAAAGTATTTAATCTCCACATAGTATTTCTCTGATGCTGTTCCAGATTTTATTCAATCCTTGAATATGCCGAATGTGGATTAGAAAAAAAAGTGTAGTCCCTCTTTAAAAGATTTAATTCTCTCCAGATATCACTTAATCTGATTTCCTTCATTGCCAAGTTTATTTTTTTGTTTATCAATTTGGGCTGGGATAAATGTGTATTTGAGGAGTCCAGTTTTGGGTTCAATCTAATGTTAAAATCCCCCCCGCGAATTAGAACCCCCTGAGTCTCTGCTGTTATCAAATCAAATATCTGTTTGAAAAACTTCCAATCAGAATTAGGGGGAGCATAAATATTGAATAATATGTTTTGATTTTTAATAAAAAATTGTCTTATTATTCTTGATACGAGCCCCATACAACTGACAAGTCCAGGAAATTGTTTTATTTCAAAATTTCAAGTTATTTGAAAACAAAAATGGTGTTTAAATTGCTTGTAACAAGTCAAAAAATCTGACAATAGGATAAGAAAAATTTGCTAGTCAAGTTTCTTGAAATTAGAAAGATGTCTTGGTAAAAAAAAAAAATTCTTGTCCTTTTGGAGGATTTTACTGACTTGTCACAAGCAGTCCAGGCCTTATTTTTGTCTTTGAATTACTTGAAATAATACATTTTTCTGGACTTGTCAGCAGAATGTGGCTCATATCAAGAATAAAAAGAGAATTTCTACTTAAAATAAGACACAATGACCTGCTTAGATTTGGTTTTGCAGTGTGAAGTCACACATCAAATAAGTGACCACAGCAACACTGACAAAAGCCTGTTTTTCTAGGTTGCTTTCTGAAGCACTTAAGAAATTTAGATTCTCTGTTTGAATTTTTATATTTTTGTGTATTCACCAGTCTGGTATCTCAACGATTTACATCACAAGTAAAGCTGATAACTGACACATTTTATGGTTTCCATCAAGGCATAGAAAGGTAAACCAGTTATCAGCTATCAGTCAGGTAAACTGCACTATCTCAATTTCCCATTTACTTGAGTTACTTGTTAGTCAACCATGGAGTACGGGCCTCACATGTATCATAAAAAACTGTTATTTGATTTATTGTTTTTAAAGTTTGCTTATTTTCTTTTAAATGCTCATATACAAAAGACAACAATTTCAGATAAAATCATGAGCATCCTCTTGACGTATACGATAGTAAACTTTTATCAGCTCTCACCATGTCTTATCTGTTTTAAAATGACTAACCTTTCTTTAACCTGATGTGTCTTGTGGGGTGAAACAGAGGGCATTGGTAAGCAGGGCATTCTGTCTGCCACAACCCAGGCAATAACAAAAGAGGGCAGACTCCCAAATTGCAGATAAATAAAATAATTTATCAAAAAATCAAACAAACAAAAAAAAGAAAACTTACAGGAAACAAAATGGCATACCAAGAAGTTAAATCCCTGGTTTGCTCAAGTGAAATGACGTTGCAAACTGACAGAGAAGGGAGGAAATGTACTCAGTACACAGAGTTAACAGAGGTTTGAAACATGACAGATAAAACGAATGAGTGCAATCAAACAGAGGCAGGAGGTCAGACTAAACTAGCAATTAGCCAACACATGACTCTCTTCTCTAGAGAATAGGATCTGATACAGTCAGTCCTGTCATGTTTTATTTGGAGTAAAAGTCAATAATTTACCTGTAATTTAAAAAAAAAAAACATTTTATCCTTCTTTTTGTATTTTATTTTCAGGGTTTTATTTTGAAAGGTATGTTTTTTAGTTCTCTGGAGTTGCATGTATGATCAGAAAAGGTAATCCGACATAAACTGAAAGCATGGAAATAAATTCCTGTTGTAAAGAAGTTTGTCCTTGCCATTGTAACTTCCTAAATGCTGCAAAAGTACTTTATCATGGACTCCTTACCATCTCTTGATGTTGGATTTTTGTCAGTAAGTGAACATTAGAAAGCCTAAAACTGCTAATGCGTTTTTGGTGAAGCAACTTGAGATATTTTTTTGGATATGGCCCATATATAAAGCTTAATTCCAAATTTCATGCCATGTATGATAGATGGAAACGGTTACAGCTATTAAAAAGAGAAGAAGTTTAAATTGGTGAAAGAAGACGAAAGCACCTTGAGAAAATCAGACCCAAGGGATGTCAACAAAAAGTAGAACTCAATGTCCTCAAGAAAGTCCAAAATTCTATCATTTAATCCATTTCAATGCTTCTTTTGCGTTTGGGAGAGAAGAATCATCACTTGAAGATGATTCAACAAGCAGTTAATTTCAGATTTGTGTTGAGATCTCAGCGATCCACCAATTTGTTTCAGTGATTACCTTGTGAAAACACTGCATGTTTGTGTGGTCCAAGTAGAATAGTCCCCATACGTCTCTGTGGTCTTTGACCATATACAATAAACAGTCTATATGGGGAGCAAAGACACTGAAATGGAGCTGCCCTGTGATGCAACCCTGGACTGGATGGGTGGTCAACTTTTTATGATTTAGCTATGATTGCGTCAGAGATCTTATGCAACTGCAGCCAACAGTTTGCTCCAAATCAACTCAACTCTATCCCTGACCATAAGCTACATGTGCAAGCCTCGAAAAGCAAGCCATTGCACCAAGAGGCTGTAATGGTCAGAAAATGACCTACAAGATCTTAGCTTAGCTAGACATGACCTGAAGTTTGCAACATTTTTCATCAGAATTTTCCAAAACAATGTTCTCAGTTGAATCCAGCTTTAGTGCATGTTCCCCAATAAAGGAAGTTTGGTTGAAATTGTTGAAAACACACATGAAGGTTAAGCCCAGAAAAATAGTCACAAGTTGTTTTACCCATGTTTTGAAAATAATGCACAAATCACTCGGAAGTTTCCAGAAAAACAACTTGTGCCCTGCAGCAGTGCCAACATTGATTATGAATTGGGTATCAAAAAAAGGGCCATAACTAAGCCATTTACACAGCTTTGAATAGAGCTGTGTGTCAATGCTAGGTTTCAACATATTTTAACAGATCAACAGATTTATTTCATGTTCAAAATAAAGAACAGAGAATTAAAAAGGAGCTATCATCATCATCTCATCCTTCAAGCTATGGAAGGAGTGTTGATGTGTGTAAAAGCATTCATATATTTATGCAACTATAAATTATGAAAATGCTACCTTAAGTAGTTTGTGCTATGGTAAAGCGTGGAGAGGCGGATGAAAGAAATAAGTCTCTAAATAAGCCAAAGAATTTTAGCAAGATTTTATGTCCCAGCTGTACTCTAATGCTGCCTGTTTTGCTTTTTTGCACTAATATTAAAGTCTTAAATTTTCCATCATGAAGGGAACAATGAGCAGCTTGTATCTGTTGGCCAACAAAAAAATTCCCTCCCCATCCATGCCCAAATGTTCTCAATGTGATTGAGATCAAGGGAACACACAGGATGCTCCAAAAGAGTGAGCTTATTTCTCCTGAAAAAGTCATTTGTCAGGTGTCAGGCGGCCATTGTAAACTGCAGCATTATCCTGTTGAAAAAACAGTCATTAGCGCACAGACCAGGGCCCTCAGTCGTGAAGGACGCCACCTGCAACATCTTCATCTACAAAGCCAGCTGCTGTTTGACACCCATGCACGACCTTAAGCTCCATTGTTCCACTTTATTTATCAGGTTGACACAACTGAACAGCAGCACTTACACACTGCTTTATAGGCAGAGGTTTTTATGTTGTTGGGTTGTTTTGGTTTTTGGCTCTCACAAGTTGGGTCCAGAACACTGGTCCCTGAAATTGATGTTCTCTAGTGCTGGAGGCAACAGGCTAGACAAACGTGTTCTCACACAGAAATCAACGGAAAATTCAATTGACCAGGCTCTAAAACTGGGTCCATCTTTATGACTTGGTCCATGTGTTGTGTCTCTGTCTTTATCTGACTGTGCTGCAGACTTCTGCCCAGTACAAAGGCTTTCTGTTCCTAGCTTTTATGCCATTGGGTTTCAGCGGGTCATAAACAGATGGGGAAGGCATATATTGGGATAAGACCATTTCCTTTTCATAAGTATTCTGCATGGACTAGAAAATTAAGGTGTTTTCCACTGAGCGTGTACTGTCTATGGTGATAAAATTCTCTTCTTAGTTAACTGATTGGCTATCATGATCCAATACCTGGTGATGTAGGCCATGGGTGAGGGTCAGCACCAACACCTTAACACCAGAAAAAATCTAACTGTGTGCTCAGCCCGATGCTCCTACCCACAGCTCTACCCACATTGTCAAGTTTGTGGATGTCATGGTGGCTGGGTGCATACTGACTACGTTGAGATCAACTTAGGAAAGAGACAACTACCCCAGAGGTGCAAGGTTAACAATCTCTTCCTCCCCATTTGGGAAACTGAAAAGATTGTTGTTGACTTCAGAAAAAGACATCCACAGCATTCCTCACTGACCACAAAGGTGCAGCTGTGCAGAGGGTGAGCTGTACCAAGTTTCTGGAACTGTACACCTTGAGTGACCCCACTAGGACCAACAACACTGTATCCCTGGTCAAGAGGGCTCAAAGACTGATCTACTTCCTCAGCAGATTGAGAAAAGCACTTGTCCCTCCCCACACCATGTGCTCCTTTTACCGAGGAACAATTGAGAGCATCCTCATTGCTGTGTGGTATGGAGACTGCACTGGCGATGGCCCTTTCAAACTGCTGTACCACAACCAGGAGAGTTAGAGTAATGACACCTACATGTTTTCTCTTACAACGCCAATTAAAATGAAGTTGGGATGTTGTCTAAAATGTAAAAACAAAAGAAACATAGAAATGATTTGCAAATCTTGTTTGATTTGTATCCCATTGAATACACTACAACAGGGGTTCCCAAACTTTTCAGCCTGCGACCCCCAAAACAAAGGTGGCAGAGACTAGTGACCCCCACTTTCCCCTGAGGTGACTGAAGCATAAGAAAACTTGTGCGTAGGACACATGCACTAATAAGGGTATCCAAACATGGGCATTACGACAACACAAAAAAAGAAAAACAGCCTGAAAACCATGTTATGATTTTACATGTAGCAGGTCAATATGAAATAAAAGCAGAATATGTCAAAGTTATTCCTCTGTAATTTGTGAATGAACATTGTTGCAGTCGTGTGCAAACTCAATTTTGGTACAATACTTTCATTTCCACATTAGAACATGATAATTTAGTTCAAGTAATAATCATAAACTGTAGCTCTGAGTAAATGTGAACATTGTTGAAGTGCAAGTTAACTTTTTGGGATAAATGTTTCAGTTTTCATCTCACCTAATGAAATGAATGGGCACTATGCGTGGAGCACAGCAAGTCCATTCTGGGTTGAATTTTGGAGACTGACACTCAGAGATCATCCTCTACGTTCACACAAGACATATATTTATTTTCAATAAATGTCAGGGCCAAGAAAGTCTTTTCACACAGGTATGTTGAGCCAAATGGTGTTAGTACCTTAGATGTGGTCTGGGATAGCTGTGGATATTCCCTCTAAACTGAAATCATCTCGCGACCCCCCCCCCCCTTCAGCGTCTCGTGACCCCCTGGGGGTCCCGACCCCCACTTTGGGAACCCCTGCACTACAAGACAAGATCACATTCATTTGAATTCAATGCCTGGAACATGTTCCAAAAAAGCTGGGACAGAGGCAACCAAAAGACGGGGAAAGTTTAGGAATGCTCCAAAAACACTTATTTGAATCATTCCACAGGTGAACAGGTTCATTAGAAACAGCTGAGTGTCATGATTGGGTATAAAAGGAGCATCCCTGAAAGGCTCTGTCCTGCACAAGAAAGTAAGGGGAAAGTTCACCACTTTTTCCAACAACTGTGTGAGCAACAACAGTTCAAGAACAATGATTCTCAGTGTACAATTTCAAGGAATTTAATGGTTTAATCAATTGTAAAAGCTTGATAACATTTGTAAAACACTGTGTTTACACTACAAAGCTGCTGAGAATCAATCACCATTTTCCAAAAACCCTCTCGGTCAGAGTTGAGTTTCCAACTGTTTTTCCCTTTTATTATGTTGTTATGTCCGTCTGTCAAGAGAAAGAGCTTTGTGCTGTTTGTTTCTGAGAAATAAAATATCTTGTTGGCAGGTTGGATTGAAGATATTTATTCATTCATGCCCACAAGCAACCAGCAAGGCAGGGGAGATGTGAATTTATTGGTCACATGCAGAGAACAACCACAGTCATGTTTTGTTTATAANCCACCAGCCCGCTGAGTCACACACTAGACGTGGCATTCATATCTCAACATTCACACTCAGACCATTCACCTCCACAACACTGTATATCTAAAAAACCCTTGTTTTTAGATCTTCCAAAAACTCTTATTTCTAAGAAATTTTTAGGATATCTATCCAAAAACCCTTGTTTTGGATCTTCCAAAAACTCTTATTTCTAAGAAATTTTTAGGATATCTATCCAAAAACCCTTGTTTTGGATCTTCCAAAAACTCTTATTTCTAAGAAATTTTTAGGATGCCTATGTAAAACCCCATGTTTTAGATCTTCCAAAAACTCTTATTTCTAAGAAATTTTTAGGATATCTATCTAAAAAACCCTTGTTTTTAGATCTTCCAAAAACTCTTATTTCTAAGAAATTTTTAGGATATCTATCCAAAAACCCTTGTTTTGGATCTTCCAAAAACTCTTATTTCTAAGAAATTTTTAGGATAACTTTTTTTTTTTTTTCTTTGGTCTTTATGAGTCTGATACTCACTTAAATTTTCGTTGGAGGGTTCAGACGACCCCACAGCACATCGGATCCCGTCAATCCAGTCCTGTCCAGCGGAGGCGACTCCTATCTGCCGGCCTAGTGGCGAATTCACGTCCCAGGGCTTTTCTTCAGCTCTGTCCTAAAGGCTGGCCGTCGGCAGGCTTCGGCTGGTCTCCTCCTCAGGTCAGGAAATGGGTATGTTGGGATCCGGGTCACGGCACCAAGTTATGTTGGGTCTAAGCACCTAACTTGCTATCAGCTGCTGTGGGTGTCGAAAGAAGCTCCAAGGCACAGATTCTTAGTTAATGCATTTGCAAAAAGGGAAGTCTGATCAGAGGTGCATCCAGCACCCTGACTCCCATCAGCTCCGCCGACTTCCCCGTTGTTCAGCTCTTTATTCACACAGGTGAACAGGTTCATTAAAAACAGCTGAGTGTCATGATTGGGTATAAAAGGAGCATCCCTGAAAGGCTCTGTCCTGCACAAGTAAGTAAGGGGAAAGTTCACCACTTTTTCCAACAACTGTGTGAGCAAATAGTCCAACAGTTCAAGAACAATGATTCTCAGTGTACAATTTCAAGGAATTTAATGGTTTAATCAATTGTAAAAGCTTGATAACATTTGTAAAACACTGTGTTTACACTACAAAGCTGCTGAGAATCAATCACCATTTTCCAAAAACCCTCTCGGTCAGAGTTGAGTTTCCAACTGTTTTTCCCTTTTATTATGTTGTTATGTCCGTCTGTCAAGAGAAAGAGCTTTGTGCTGTTTGTTTCTGAGAAATAAAATATCTTGTTGGCAGGTTGGATTGAAGATATTTATTCATTCATGCCCACAAGCAACCAGCAAGGCAGGGGAGATGTGAATTTATTGGTCACATGCAGAGAACAACCACAGTCATGTTTTGTTTATAAATGGTCCAAAGGATACCAGAATAAATATTCTTTGTACGAAAACCAAAATTGGAACAAACAGCCCCAAGTTAATTGTAATTTGAACTTGCTACATCACTTAGACATAAGTCATGCCTCTATAATAAAAAAAACCCTCAAACAGGAACATTTAGTATGATTGCTCCCTGACTGTATACTCAGTTCACATTGACCATGTTCAGGTAAATGAGAAGGTTGATGTTCTGAGATTGGAAATTACTGTGAGAGTAAGAGCAACTTCTGTGCATAATATCCTTCCAATATCAATTTTTAGGGTGGTGAGACCCGAACCAAAGAGGTTTTTGAATGGGTTTGAGTTTGGAAATTGGATACTTGGAGACAAAGATAACAGCTGAAGATTGAGTCTGCTGTGTTAGTTCTGCCAAACTTCTGTGGTCAACTCACCTCTGCATGAGTGTTCAGTTTGTTCATGTTCATGTTTTTTTTTTTTCAGTCTTCTACAACGTAGACTTACCATTACAAAGAGTCTCAGGGTTATTAAGTATCAGGGATGTGTCTACTGATTTGGATAAAACATTGACTATTAGCTAGGGCTGTAGCTCTTGTTATTGGTGAGTAACATGAAGCTATAACCTTTTACTTTCTGGATTTTAATAAGCAGAGGTTAAATAAACAGAAGTTAATGTCATGTTGTGCAGGGCAGTTTCTACAATGCCAACAAGCTATAGCATGGGAGCATGAACTTACAAGTAGGATTGAAGACTGGCGGCGCTAGCTCTGCTAATGTGAGCCTTCTCACTTAAAAACTACTGGCATTGATCTCACATCCAAGATCGCTATTGACAATCCCCTGTAAAATTGGCAGTTCTATCAGTTTTATTTATTAATTGCTGCCAAGATTCACTACTGTCTGGATTTGGCCTTATTTTTCAGCCTGTCAACATAATAAACCAGGGAGACCTTAACAAACAGATCTCCTATATCTTTAACACACAGCTTCCCTACTGATTTAAACAAACATGGCACTAAATAATAACAGGATTTAAAAAAGACCATTTGTGGCAACATCTGAGTTAAGTTGTAAGCTGTTCTCAAATGAAAATAGGATGCTTGTTATCGTGCTCTGTTGCCCTGATACAGGATGTTCTCACCTACTTTACCCAGGTGTCAGGTCACAAGACTGTAACTTTATTAGTGACTGTACTTGCGAGTTTTCATAGGTGGGTTTGATGTATGTGTCTGAAGTCAAACAGAGTTTAAGCACTATTTAACAGCCCTGACAAGATAAGCAATGTTTTATGATAAGCAAAAAAACGTACAGATAAAGCAATATTTCAGGCCTGTGCTTGGGACTTTTTCACTGATGTAAGCACACATGGCACCAAATGATAACAGGAAAAAATCCCTTTTTTTGCACATCTGAGTTAAGTCATAGGTTACGGGCAAATGAACATGGTATGCTTGATGTTGTGCCCTGTTGACTTGATAGAGGATGTTCTCACTTGGTTTACCCGAGTGTCAGGTCACAAGACCGTGACTTTTCAGTGCCTGTCCTTGTGATTTTTTTATTGGTGGGTTTGATGTCTGTGGCTGTAGTCAAACAGAGTTTAAACACTATTTAATAGCCTTAGCGAGAAAAAGAACCTGTTCTATAGACAGATAAAGCAACACTGAAGGCTGGACCAAGGTTCTGTTTACATTGCAGTTTGTGGTTTAAATTATTTGTGATTTTATGTTGGGTCATAACTGTGGCACTTAGTATTTCTAACACTGCACTTTTTGTGGCAGCACAAGTGTAAAAGATCTTCAGGGGGTATACAATGTTTTACGTGTAATGTAATGTTTTGAAAAAGAAGCTTAAAAATTAAACAGGACACTTTAAAATTCAGAATGATTTTTAGATTTTCAGTTGTTCTATAAACTTTTCTGTCAAAGGGTTGGAGCTTTTTTCAGCAAGAATCTAGCAATGGATTGGGAACCCCTTGATCAACTTAGTCTGCCATTTTTTTATTTTTATTTTTTGTTTAATTGCAATGAAGTAGGAACTGCAAAAGGATGAGAGATGAACGTGAACCAGAGTTTTGGCCAATCCATCTAGTTTATTGTCAAAAAAGTTTCAAGATAATAGTTTTAATATGCATGTTTACAATACTGTGGATATTATTTTGCAAAGATATTTTCTTGTTATTTGTCCAACAGAGAAAAACAAAGTAGAAAAACGTTTTAAAGATGAAATTCAGAAGTTGACTTAACACTTTTCCACAAACGTATATAATCTTATAATCAGAACAGTTTAGATGAATGTGTTAAGAACTTGGATTTGCTGTTTAATAAAACAGGTGAGCTATTCATCAAACACACTGACTTCTGTAGGGTCTTATTCATACTCCTCAGCTTGTTTACGCCCTCTGGTGGCAGAAAGTGAGATTGTTTTAATCAGAACAAAAACTTGATCAGAGAATGGGAATTGACCTGATACTGAAACTATATAAATACTGCTCTGCTATTTGGTACATTACAGCAAAAGAAGCTTATTAATATTTCTCACTGGCAATTACAAGCCACAAACCTCTGCTAGATGCAGTATAAGAGCTACCAAAATGGAACAATCCAGTAACAAGTTTGCAATTTTATATGTGAGCACTATGCTTCCCCCTGGTGTTTCAGTGAAGGACATGGCTGAGTTTCTGTTATCACACAACACATTGAATGACCCCTTTACCTTGCAGTGACATTCCTACTGTTTTTATCTGTTTTACAGAGTTTCAGATAGAGCTTTACTACTGTTAAATAAACCTTAAGATTATAAGGTTTCATGATAATAACATAAGAGATGAAGTAACTATTTACTGTCAGGGCAACATCTTTTACGTCGACACCAAAGATTGAGCTTTTTTCTCTTTATCTTATTGACAGTATTGCGTTACATGTCCACTAAAACTGGGAGTTTGACCTGTTTTAACTTTTTCACAGCTTCTCATATCATACATTGACCTAGTATCATCCTCCAGAGCAACGGGGTCACCTCCTTCTACGTTGAGTTGACAGAGTGAAAGGTTATTACTGGGAAAACAATGGAAAAAGCCAAGATGGCCTGCTGAACCCTAGCTGACTACTAGTTTGACCCCTTTGTTGCATTATTGTCACCCAGTGCTAGTTTGACCTACAGAATGCTATAAGGCACGGACAGAGCTAAACCCAGAGTCATATATCTTTTCCTGTATTTTCTTGACCCAAGATTGTTGATCTGGAGAAGGAGGCAGTGACCTTGGGGTTGAAGAATGTTTTTGGACTGCAGTTTTTCCTGTTTTTTTGTTGCTACTGATGAACAGACTGAACAAGTCTGAAAATTTCTGTGTCAAGGCATTACAACATTTTTAACCAGTGTGACCTTCTTTTATTGCTGCCCTTAAATACCAAACATAAATGCAGCTCGACTGACATACGTAAGGGCCACAAGAAATTCAGGATACTTTTTGCAGTAACGTCCTTGGATTCAAGCCAGTCCTTAAGTTCCCATTCATGTGCCAAACCTTAAAGCAATAAGAAATCAAATAGAATTCTTCCCATATTTGCAATAGAGAAACAAACCATTCCAGACCTTCTTGTGTTTCTTTGTAACAGGCTGTGAAAATATCAATTCTTAATGTAAAGATGAGCTTTTTTTAATTCAGTGTGTATGTGATTGACAGTACTTCCAGAGACAGCCCCAAGTGGACATCCATGGAAGTGCATTTTCAGCACATGATTTGTTTCCTTTCTTCCCTGAAGTCTTGAGTTGGTTAACTCAAATCGGAGCCTGTTGGGAGTTGAGACGTGATTATTTTATAACCAGAATCATCATAGTTAAAGATAAAGCAGAAACAAATACATGTGGCTTCTTTTGGATGATACTAAAAATTTGTTGCAATTTATTTCAAAATTATCTAATTATATTTATCTCAACTAGGCAGCTTCTTTTAGAGTGTTTGCAATGTTTGTTCTGTTCTTCTGCCGGTGAACTGTGCCAGATAACAGAGGCAGAAAAAATCAGAGAAGCATTTGATACCATAACATCCCTTTTCCAAGAGGCTACAGGTCCTAAAGGTTGTCGAAAGCCAAAACCCATGATGGTTGAGTCCTAAATACGTCTGACAATTGTCTGCAGCTGAGAACGGCACCTTTGCCAAGAGTTAAGTGGGATTAAGTTCCCAAAAGCAAAACAGTAAATACACTCAGTCTTTTTTAAATTTGAAATTATAACAGTTACATTAAAAAACAATGTCTGTACTACTCTATTTAATACCTGTATTTGGGTCAAACTTAGCTGAATTACAAGAGACTGAAATGGAGAGTTTCAAGACTCAAGGTAATGTTTTTAGTGTTGGTACATTTAGTTTGCCTTAGACTTTTATCAACGATTAACTAACAATCAGTGCTTGACAATTCATGACAAAGGTCGAAAAACCCCATAAATACACAAACTAAGACATCAATAAAAAGAAGACAGGAAATACAAGAAGATAGATAAGAAATATGACTAATTACCAGTTGATAAAAGCAAGATAAAAAATATCATCAACCATCATGAAGTTAGTGGAAGCAAGTTAAAAGTGCCATTGGTAAAAACAGGTTGAAGAAAAACAAGATCAAGCTTGATGCAGCTGCATACAGCCAAATTAGAAAATGAATGTTCATTTTCTGCACAGTATACTTTGTATAAAATAGAAAGAGGTGAGCATGCTTTTTTTTCTGTCTCTTTCTTTAAAATCTTTGTGAAAAGATTTCTGTTTGTAAACCCTATTTTAAGGGCGAACTTGCACCACAGTCTGAAGCTGTTATGACATCACTTATCCAGCATTGTTTGGCTCTGTGCTGGTGCACAACTGCAAGTCTCAGCCTGTACAGGTTCAAAGAAAAAAAGAAAAGAAAAAAGACAGAAAAGATCTCTCAAACTTTTTTTTTTAATGTAAAAGGATAGGAAATTATTTTCAAATCATTCAATATTGCTCAGTCTTCCCCAATAAACATGGTGTAGTTTAAGCTTTTTGGTAGCTCCAACACCTGAATGATTAAAAGTGATTATTGTAAGTTTTCAAAGTGCTTTAATATTAGTGACATAGCTAGATCACGAGGGTGTACGTTTGAAGAGGACAAGAAGTCAGAGAACAGGAAAGAATGTTAATATTTAGAAAGTGAAACAGTGATTTTGCTTTTATTCCGCCGTTCTCTCACTTCCGCTCCAGTGACACGGGGAAACGCGTGCGCGCGCCCTCCTTTAAACACAGCGTGCACAGTCAGTTTTTCTTCTGACACAGCTGCAGTCTGCAACTGTCCGACCTCAGCAGAATCACAGAGAAGAAAATCTGGAAATAAGGTAACAATTTAACATGTTTGGAGTTGAATTTATCTAGAGTGTGAGCAGTACACATCTATCCATAGGTTAAATCGCGATGACATGAATGAAATGTAGTTTAGTGTTAATGAAGGACGCTCTGGTGTGATTATGAGCCTTTTCATTGTCTGTCCGATGGCTTCTTTTACAGGAGGAGAGATCCAAAGTGTCAGAGCAAAGCCGACTTGATAATTGAGGTATGTTGAACAGCACCTCTGCTCTTCTTTATATCATGTTAACAGTTGGATGACTGGAAACTGTCACGTTACCTTCAAAGAGTTCACGTTACGCTTGGTTAATAACTCAACGTCATTTTTTGGCAACAGCGACATTCTGCTATGAACGTTATTCATCTGTCCTGGATTACGCAATATTAAATGTTATAAGCGCCTTTCAGGTCACCAAATGTCACTGATAAGCAGATAGAGTCAAAATACTTGTATCGAAAAGATTTTGGTAAGAGTGGGGTACATTGAGACATTTTTCACTTCTGTTGTTCTCTAGGCAAGAGAGAGTGATCAGATGAGATAAGATACTTTATTCATCTTACGAGGGGATACAGAAGTACAACTGAAACATTTACCTCTAGTTCAGGATGTTTCTGTCAGTGGAAATGCCAAAAATGCATCTATGACAAAAGGCAATGAAAATATGACTTGTTGTAGAAGTTGTCTTGTGGCTCAACTTGCCCCATGTTAGGGGTAAGTTGATCCAAGTCAACCTGGAGGTAAACTGACCAAGTTGTGTTTCCAGTTTAAATCTGAGGAGAGTTTCAACGTATCCAAAAGGAAACTATAGTTTAGGTTTAACAGCGCTGCATATGGCAACAACAACAAAAATACAGTACTTCTCAAATGAGAAAAGGCAGTTTGGGGTATGTAAGTTTGATTAACCAACAGGCAACATTATGTTGAATTTGATTTGTTTCTTTTTGATTGGCACTGTGTAGAAACGCGCCCATCTTTGCTCATTTGTGTTCCTTATCTAAGTGTCATGTAAGTCTGTGACGGCATGGCACCTGTTTGGTGCATGGCATGATGAAATAATAATAAACTAAATTGAATATTATTGATCTGGAGAAGGAGGCAGTGATCTCAAAGTGTGTGGTGTGTGCTGAAACAGAGAGTGGAGTCAACTGTTTCACCAAACCTTTCACATTTGAACCGATATAATACCGTTGCCCAGTACCTGGAAATCTGTATCAGTGCTCAATGGTACCAATTTTAGGGACTTTTGTGTGTGTTCATGTGGTGCTAAATGTTAATTTGTTTGATTATAAATAGCCAAGTGCATCAATCAAACACACTTATTTCTCAATGTATAAACTTTAAAAATATCAAAACAACATTCAACTGTTTGTACTGTAACATCCCAACTGTTTCACAAATTTCTTCAACATGAAAACCCTCAACTAAAACTTACTACAACCTAATGAGTTAACAACAACTGCGCAGTGTTTTCTCTTAGTATTGCACAAATTACAAAACAGCTCTATGTACTGCATGGAAAATCACCTACTTTTCTCTCCCTCTACTGTTTGATTTTACATGAGTCTCCTCTCTGTGCTACTGACGGAATCCAGTTGGTCTATAAAGTACATAATTAGTTACTCATCCCTAAATCTATGTCTCACAAAAAACTGAAGCAATCCAAAGGAAAATTAAGATTAACTAGAGGTTTCATTTCGAAAAACCTTGCGGCTTTTTCTGCAGTTCTGTCATGGAATTAACATTTTTGGCTAAAAAAGAAATCACCATTCATATCAAGTGGGAAAAAAAATCCATTCATATCAAGTGGAAAAAAGAAATATCCAATACTATGTCACAGTTATTATCTCTACAATCCTTACAGTTGACTTAAGAAGTCGATGTTATTCATATCCCATCACTTTCAAGTGTTGTAGGCACCTCTAAGGCTTCTACTCATAAGTGACACTGATCAGGATGAGTTCTGTCAGCAACATCTGTAGTTTTATCTGTGTTTTTGAATGATTTAGTTTTGAGCCGCCATGGTAAAGCTTCAGGCCCAGTCACATCCGAGTAATGGAAGAAAAAATATCAAAACAAACAATTGTGTCTGAGAAGTAAACCAAAAGTCCTTTCCGTCATGTTAAAACGTGCAAGCATGCATGTACTGAGTAATGGGAGGAAACAAGGGGCTCTGACAGGGGCATGTTAGCGTCCAATTTTATAGTTTGATATGACATTTAGAAATAGATATGCATTCATTATTAAAATATCATTTCATTAAAAAGGTATTACTCTATCATTTTACATTTATCACACTTGTGAACATTTTTTCATCTGAGACAATAAAACATTGTGGGGAGATGAGATTTTTTTCAAAGATATGATACTATGAAATGGAAAGTAATGGCTTACAGTTCAAGAGCCCCACTCATTCCTCAACATTGAGATCACAGAATCTCCACTCAAACATAGGCTTACATGTTTAAAAACAATCCAAAGAAGATTATAACCAAATTTTTCAAAGATATAAACGTTTGTCTGATCAAGCTTCTTTAAGTGCCGAATCTTATGCTGTTAAATTTGGAAACTGGTTTTTGGAACTGAGGCCAATGTTGACTTGTATACCTCAGCAATGGATTTTTTTTAACTAAGCTGTGATAACTTAAGAAATTCTATAATGCCTGGCCCTTAACCTTTACTTCTGCATCAAAGCCTGTTAACTTTGACTAAAAAAAAATTAAAAAACGAAACCAAAAACTGTTTCTGTGACAGATATGCTTGGTGTCAGTCCAGTAATGAGTCCACATGTCACTTTTATGTGCAGCCTCTCTGTTTGACTCTATCCCGGAACAGATCCAACATATGTCACAGTTATAAGAATGAAAACATCTGCTTGTCAGGGCAAGAGCAAAATGTTCTGTGAAACACCCATCAAAACAGAATGTTTTCTTATTCCCTCTGAAGTCATTGAGTCTTACAGTTAATGGCTGAAGAAGAAAGAAAAGTTGAGGTCTCAGTTAAAACAAGTTTGAGCCAAGTGCTTTACAATCATTCTGAGCATTTTCAACATAGATAAGACTTTCAAAAGAGAGGACTTCTGCACACAAAGACGTGCAAATACTGTGTTTTGCGCACACACACATGGTTGTGAAACAGAAAATGAAAATCCTATTAGTGATAACCTCAGGTTTGAAGAGAGTGGGAGGTTTCCTTTTTAGTTTCGGTTTCTAGTTTCCCAAGACTGCCCTGGATTTCTGTCTGAAAACGGACGTGATCTCTGTTGTCCCCAAAGAATCTGAGCGCAAGTAGCAGCCTGCTGTTGTGGAACATCACACTGAGTATTTTCCCAGTCTTTTTTTCCTGAAACTCAGAGGAAGGGTTTTTGTGGGTTGACTCATCTACAGCTTATAGTAGGCTTGTCAGGGAAACTCAGGCTGTGAGTCATCTTTGTGGGGGTGTGTACTAATTGAACTGAGTAACAAAAGATGAGCTGTAAAACTGGAGTGCAGGTGCACTGCTGCCAGGCAGGTGTACAATAAATAAATAAATAATGTTCACTTGACAGCTCTAAGCTGAGCCATATCGTAGCCAACGCCAGTTCTTGAGGGACAAGTTAGAACAATGCCTCCCTGCCCCATATCTGCCTCCATGCTATATAAAACAAAGGATACTGGAACATTTTCTGTGCATGGCTCAGATTCAAATATGTGTAAAATTCCAAAAGATTAAAGAAATCTTTTTTTTTCAGCAGCTCTTCCTGATGGCCTCCAATGACTACACCCCTGTACATTATGTTGGTGTAAATGAAAATGCTTTCTTCTTTGAGGGTAAAGAAGCTTTAATGAAGTCATTTTAACACTTTCATTTAATGGACAAAGTACAATAATGAAGTCATGTTTTTTTTTATGTTTCTGTGATTACTGATGGTTTGTCAAATTCTCTCCATCATTCTTGACAGCATGTGAAGACACCGGTAAGACATTACTTAGTTCTGTTATTTAAAAGCCCTAGGCTTTCCATTCACAGAGGAAAATGATTGCCACAGTTTCATTCATCCTACTGTCTGTAGAAGAGTATAAATGTTTGTTTTATTGGATTGGATTGTTGGGTTATGTGAGGTTGTTGATTCATACATTGTTGTTTTTTTTTTCTTTAAATGTAGAAGTGGATGGAGACTCCTTTGGAAGGGCCGATGAATGCAGGAAATACTTAATCAAAAACAAAGGCAAATGTCTGCTTTTGGATGATAAAGAATTTCAAAAACAGTCCCTTCCTACACAGCAGCAAAGTCAGCCTGGTGAGAATCACTAAGTCCAACCTACCACAACATAAATGTTAGCGTAACATATAAATATATTGTAGAAATCCCTGAATACGTCTGTCAACTGCTCAAAATGCTTCATTCTAGAAAATGGCAGAAATTCCAGGAGACACTTTGGGGGTGGGGGTCTCAAACACCATGGTCTGGATGTCCAAACAGAAGGAATGGGTCTTTTTTTTTTTTTTTGATCCAGGAGCCTTAAAGAAACGGCAGCTAATACAAATTGTTTAAGTGGAAGGCTGAAATCACAGTTTTATAAAACAGAGGGCAAGGGAGAAATACTTTTTTTTCCCAGCAAATCATGTAAAGCTATTAAGGGGTCACCAGAGGGACAAAATGAAGACTAAAAAGCATAATATTACCCTCAGTTCAAGGCTACAGTGCAAAAACAAGTTATACCACCCTGCTGTTTACACATTTGCTGTCAGAGCTTTACTACAAAATGGATTGAATCCGTTTTTCTCAAAGTTTTACACACTACACTCTACAATGCCAAAGCAAAAAAAAAAATATTTTAACATTTTGCAAATACATGAAAAATAAAGTTCTCAAATATCACATTAGTATTCACACCCTCCCTTTGATACTTGAGGACAGTCAGAGACTCGTCCCAGAGCTGCTCCATTGTGAGTGAACCTTCTCCCCAGTCTGAGGTCCAGAGTGCTCAGGAGCGTTTTTTTCTTTATTTTTATGACAAACATCATTTTTCTCCTGTCTGCTTTGTTTTTCTGTAGATTGCAAATGTAGCATCCAGATTTATCATGACAGCAACTTACAAGAAATGCAAATGAAACCCGTCATGCTGATTTTCATCAAAGAGGAAAAGAAGATGGTGGCCTGCTGCAGGAACCTAAATGATGTCTCTCCTGAGGTCATGGTGAGAAAAAAACCTTATCTATGATGTAGTTTTACAGATCAAAAATAATCTGGGTACTTTCAGTAAGTCTGTAAGTAAATTTGATTTAATATAGCACTTTTTACAGAACAAAATCACAAAGAGCTTTACAGAGAAGACCAGAAAATGTTACCAGAAGACACATATTTATAAATTTTTGATCATGTCTGTGTTGCACATGTATAATATAACATTTATTTTTTTAAAGGATCCACCGAGGGAAATCCCAGAGGACGCACACAAGGCCGTGTTCTACCTTGAGAGAATCACAGCAGTGTCTAATAAGTACATGTTCCAGTCATCTCTGTACCGGGGTCATTACCTGGGGTTTCAGTCTGAGGGGCAGGCCTGTCCCGACAAACTGGTGCTGCTCAAAATACCACAAGGTGAAGTGAACGAGTCCTGTCACTTTTCCTTATTTCAGAGCAAATGATGGCTGTTGACGCAACAAAACCCTCCTGAATTTGTTGGTCTTCAATCGCAAAAAAAGAATATGTTTAGTATGTGACAGAATTCTTGTACATCATGAGTAAAGTGTTGTGTATTTCCATCACCAAGCCTGGAGCTTGAGTGTCCAGAGTTCATGTTGCCCTGTCTTGCATTTGCTGTGAAATCTTTGAAAGTAAGATTAGCTGCCCTTTTCAGGCGTCTCTGCAGCAGGAACTGCTACACACACATGAAAGCTGTGTCTTAAACTTATTCTATCATTGGGCTGGGAATCTTTTATGAATAAGTCAAAGTTCTCAAACTTGATGCTTGATGTATTTGCCAACCAACATCTTCATCTTTTTTTCTCTCTCAGTTGCTATATTTCACCTGGTCACTCACTTCATATCAAAACACTTGTTACTTGTCGTCCATCATTTTCAGCTAATTATGCACTTTCCAAACAAAAATTTTGCAGTTTGTTTTTATTTTTTCATTCATCAAGTTTTAGTGTCATTTTGAAACTTCAGTCCAGATGTTTCTTATTCATGGTTGTGTTACATGCTTTAAACAAGTCTAAGTGCTGATTGATGTAAAGGGAACTTTGAATGTGTCATATGCCATTTCTTTTTTTACATTCCTGTGTTTGTAATAAAAAAATCAAACTTTAAAAGAAATCTGTAAAGCCAACTTTATTCTGATGAGGCAGGAACAGAACATTTCCTTTCCATATCTCAGTTTGTGCGTTTAATCTGAAAGGACATTAACTGAACAGATATTACAAATGTTGACTGATGTGGAGGAAAACAGAGGAACAACAAAATGAAGACAGACAGTTCAGAGTTTAACTCAGCCTGTTTCATTATTAGCTGCATGCAAAGACTGTGAAGCAGTTACTGTTTGCTGGAGATTATAACACCAGAAGCCGTAATTATACTGATAATTAAGCAGACTGCACATAGAGATTTTACCATTTAAGCTTTTGTAAACTTAAGAAAAACCTCTGAGAATATTTTAAAACAAATGCTCATTTTTAATCATCTTTAAATCTCATACAGTGGAAGCAGTTTGTAAGTCAAACACATCGTATAGCATGACCCAGTTTGAAAAAGGTTTTTATTCAACTGTATCAGGTGAGGTTTCCCCGCAGAGGACGGCACTTTGCAGCAGACTCTGCTATAGATTAGTTTCCAGACTTCAGGAGCTGGTGTTACCTGGATGAGGTGAGTTTAAGATCTTTCACAACATCTTTTAATAAACTATCAGAGCAGCAAGCAGGCTAATTTCTGGATTACACCAGGGAGAGTAAAAACTAAAGGATCACTGCCTATCAGAGCTGTGATATTCAAGTGTGACTGAAAAATGCTTTAACACACAAGATGCTGACTCGTTTTGATCCATTCACTTGAAAATAAACCTGAAATCAGTTTACCCTTTATTTTCTTTAACTTCCTCAGGCAAAATACTGTTTTTGAGAGAGAGGGACAAGTCAGTCTTCAGCTGGTGTCCCCCCTGACACCTGATAACAAATGTAATCAGTTTCTGACATGTCCCATGTTGGTAGTAGGAATGGAATAACTTCTTTAAGGCTTGAATCTGATTTAAGAACATGGAAAAATTCTAGTTTACATCCAAACATCTTTCCGTGTTTCTGAACGATGACATTCTGGAAGCATTTTTCAGTCAAAACAAAAAGAATATGAGGTGTTGTAGTGGGAGTCTGCTCTGTTGGAAAAATTGGCACTAATGCTGAAACCAAGTGATGCAATGACCTCTTCACCTGTTTCCTTTGACGCTTGAGTGTCACAAACTTCCTGCTCTGCACAAACCACATAAAACCCACTGAGCTGCTGCATGATCCAGCCTCAGACTTTCAGGCACAGCACACATTGATCGCGTGAGACAAGGTGCTCTGAGGGTGACAACAGGAAACATGAAGTGAAGTCTGTCTGTGTGTGTGTGTGAGTGTCTGGTGGTGTGGCTAGTGTGGAGGGTGAACTATGACACAAATACTGCTCTAATGTGTGGTGCTGATGTGTTCTTCCTGATGGGTTTAAGAGAAAAACATAGTATGTACACATCGTCAATCAAAACATTTAACAAATCTGCCACAAGAAAACAATAAATTAGCTGTCATATGTAGCTGTTCAGTTGAAGTTGTGAATATCTCCTGTAAAAGTGTGTAAATGTTTGAGGAATTGGTCGTGACATTTTTAAATAATGGACGAGCTCAGGAAGAAAACTCTAAAGGAGTGAGGCATTACTGAACCGGAACAGAAGCAAATCTCCTCCATCAGTGTAGAAAAATGGGCGCCTGATGCTGAATCATTTCCTGACTACACTAAGGGACAGTTTACCACACAGACGAGCCTGAATTGATCAACATGAATTACAATTTCACACTTGTGAATCGCTGTAATATTGTTAAATGATATATTTATAAGAATTTACATAGAACACCTTCAATTTTTACAATCAGCCAGGACCACATCGCTCCTGTCCCAGTTGTCTAGGTCCTCCCAACTTTCCCAGTCCACAGTTATGTTTATTTGCTCCACAGCAGGGCGACGGCTTTGCAGATGCCCACGTCGTTGTAGTTGAAGTAGCAGAGACCGGCAAAGGTGACCGTGGAGAGGAGGAAGAGGCCGGCGTTTGCCAACTTGATCTTTGTGTCGCCATGGACGTAGTCCGTTACCACCTGCCCAAGTCCCCTGTGAGATGCAAAAGAGGAGTACTCTGTGAGCTGAGAGGTTAATAAAAGAAACAATACATACTGAGGTGGAAATGCACCTTTAAATGTGAACTGCTGACATACAGCAGTACCTCTCTCTTCATCATGGTCCTGACCAGTGGGAGGCACCGTATACTGACTAAAAGCCAGCACCTTTGTGTCAGCAGAAAAGTTTGATGCCTCAAAATCTAAACTTAACTCTAACTAAGATCTTGTTTATTTTTCCCTAAGAGAGATATGTTTATTTTTTTCTTTTAATTTAAGCATGAAGTGAGAGATTTTTACGTGGGCCCAATCCACGGGTAAAATTATTTAAACAGCTATGCTTTTTGAGATTTTTTTTGTCAGAATTTTGAGATAAAAGATGAAGTTATGAGACAGAAAGTCAAAATTAAGAGTGAAAGTAAAAAATACTGATATGAAGTCATAATTTTGAGGTCATGAAGTCAAAATTATAAGATAAAAAGTTAAATCTTGAAATAAGTAAAATAATACGAACAAAGCTTTGTAAGAAAAAATTGACTGACATGAACTGCACTGTGTTTATCAAACCTTAAACTAGAGAGACCACCCCAAGAAACAGCCCAGGTTTTGGCTTTTTACTTATTTTATGCACACAATGAAGACACACTGACATGAACTCTTTACACTTAGTCTTTTATAGATGCACATATGTAGTCTTTTTCTATTTCCAGACTAAAGAGCATAACACCTTAATCAACACATAATAAACCATACTCTTCTGTAGGAGTCGTATTTAGCTCACTTCACAAAATTAGGAGTGAAAGTAAAGAATTGAAACCATTATAAAACCTGCCTTCAGACTTTTCTTGTGATTAATCTCAAATTTAATAATTAACAGTAATAATCTGAGCATTTCCATTCTGAACACAAACCCCTCTCAACTTTATCAAAGCTAAGCAGCAGAGAACATTTGGATGGACATGAATATCTGATACTTAAAGGAGGCTTTAATGGGTTTAGGTCCCTTTGGGTTTTTCTGGCGCCGTCGTCTTTGGGTTTACATTCAGCTCCAACATTCCTCTGTGAAATAAAATCCAATTAGGTAGACTTCGCCTCTCCAGAGGACTTGCTGAAAAGAGGAAGCCGTCCGACCTACTCGTGCTTCACCCATTGGTTATTCCGATGCCGAACGACACAGGAGAATTTATCTAAGTGGTTTTGGCCCGAGAGGACACGGCTTGACCCCTTTGAGATACATACCTGCCCTGAGAGCTGTTGCTTAACCAGACTTATCACTACTCATGACTGGGATTTGTGGCCCACACCTGCCAGGCTGTTCAGTCTGCGCTCTGACTGATGGACGAACTCGCCACTGTGACGCTAAGCTAAAACCCCCCTCTGAAGTCTGCAAACAGAGCCGGAACCAACCGGGCCTGACTGAATATCTGCCGACAGCGACGGCGAGATGACTTAGATTAAACCCCCACACGCTGAACCACCATGTCACAGAGTTTGGCTTTTGTCTCATCAGGGTCAGTGGACAAACTAAATCTTTATGCTGGGGAGAGACGTTCAGGAAACAAGCGTCTCTTTCATTGTTCCAGACCAATGATAAACCACTTCCAGCACAAACTTTCTTTTCTGTGGGCGGCTGAGTTTTTAGTCCTCTGAGAAACTTAGAAAGCAACCATGTGTTCAGACAGGAAGTGGTCAGACTCATCCGTCAGAAATGCCTGCTAATTAAATGCCATCATGTCTACATTACATCCCCCTCAGTTTTATAGAAGCTTCAGCTTAAAAAAGGCATGAGTCTGAAGTTTAACATTTCATGGTCCTGTTTTATGGTCCTGATCCATTGGAGTCAGGATGGCAGTGACACTTACACATCCTGAATTCAAGGTTGATTACCCCCAATTTTTTTGATAACATTACTGTAATGTTGTTGTATCTATTTGAAATGTCTCCAGTGAGTCTTGAGGTATCTTGAGGTAAAACCTGTTTAAGATGCCACAGTGACTCCAGATCGCTCCCCCCGATGCATTCTTGAAATTACACGAAAGATTGTCAAACCTTAAAAGATGTTTTCTCCTCGTTTTCTTCAGTTAACATTTTTAAAGAAAAGTTAAGAAAGGTGACATCACAAGGCCAAGGATTTGTGTAAATATTAGCTGGTCTTACCAGTGTCCGTGCAGGGTCAGTGCAGCAGCCAGTGAGTAATCTATGGCAGGAGAGGGACTAAAATACGCCACAGGTCCCATGGCCAGCAGCAGGATGCTCAGCACTCGCTCTGCTGTCCAGTGCAGAGAGGCAGCTTTAGAGCCAGAACCAGCTGTGGAGCCAGAAAGAAAATGTATTTCACTGCACGCTAATAAATGAAAAACAAACAGATAAACGACACTAAACAGTCGCATTAGTTGTCAACATTTACTTTTCAGCAATGTGTTGAGGTGTACGGACACATCTTTCCTACTCTTCCTGTCAGGTAAAATTCAAACTTTGAGCTGTGGATCTTTTACCTTCAAACCTTCAGGGCTGGTGTATTTGATCAGAATAAAGCTCTGAGCTGAGCACCTCCTTGACTCTCTGTCAAACACAAATTGTAAGGCAAATTTTTGAAACAAAATAAACTCCACAAAGAAAAGTGGCTTTATGCTTTTCAGAGAAGCTGAAAAGCTTTGGTTTGGCCTTGAAAAAACAAACATGGCCATAAACAGTTGTCACTCTCTTTAGCTTCATGTCTGTGGTCTCTTTGGTCAGGACTGATGTCCCAGATCATCTGCTTCCATATTGTTCAAAAATAGTCATGCAGAAAGTTCAGTTCCTCTTTACAGGCTTGGGGAAGAGACTGAGTTTTTAAAAGTTAAGACCTCAAGACTAATTTACATAAACTCACTTTTGGGCAAAGGGAACTAAAACAGCTAAATAGCTAATGTACTTCCAGAATGTTGGGTTCACTTCTGCTGCTTTTTTCTTGTTTGTTTGAGACAAGCAGAAATTTCAGAGTGAAGGTAAACAATGTGGATCCACATGTAACAGTTGTTGGGTTTTTTTTGCCCTGTGAACCCTTAACCATTTTTAATGAAATTAAAATTTTTGGGGGTGGGGTGGCCAGGATCCTGAAACCTGTTCACTAATTTGAGGCACATTCAAAGTATACAGATAATCAGAATGAGTATTCGAGTACAATTTTTAAGTGACAAACTGAATAAATGCTTAACGTACTGTTATTAATAAAATAATAAATAAATGATAGTTTTTTATTTGCTTTGTGTATTCCTTCACATCTTCCTGCCCAGGGACCACAGATGAAAATTAGCTTTATCGCTAACTCTGGCTTGACAGTTTTGTTTGGCATGGCCATTGCCAAAAAATACCTAATAAACTAAACTAAACTAAGGTTGGACTTGAACATGGGTCGCCCTCACGAGGGCAAACCTCATGGGGCATGACATAAACCACCAGGCCATCTGTGCTTCAAAATAGACTCAAATTTAGTTCATGTCTGTTTCATCACCAGATACCAAACCTCCCCGAAGAATTGCAGTAAAGAATCTTACTGAACAAAGTGAAGTTTGGACCTTTTCTTAAAAGTGAATGCTTTCCTCTGCCCTTCTCTCTCTGTGTGAACGACCCACTAACCTGAAAATAGAGGGTCACACTGTAGGTCACCCGCCTTAGTCAGGCCTGGCATGAACCGGTGTCAGGATACTGACACCACTATTAGCATCTGAGGCACTAAATCTGGGCTTCAAACAGCTGACAGTAAATCATCGAGGCATCAAGCTGTTTGCGATCAAATAAAACTGGAACACATCACTCTACTAAACAACAACACATCGATCTCCAGGAATGGAGGAAAGTAATCAAGAGACATTCAATTAAACATACTTTCCTGTTCATTGATGTTAATGTATCTGTGCACTCTGCACCCAGTGAGCAGAGAGCTGAGCACTTTAACAGATCTATGTTTCAGCATATTCATTTCATTGTTCTTAGATACTTCTGAGTAATACTTCAGCTATAAGATGCTTTTTTAATGTGTGCTAAAGTAAAAACCAGATAAAGCTCAGTGCGAGTGCAGCTTGTAATATTTAACCATGAAGAATCAATTTCTAGTTTATTTTTTCCTTGGTCTGGCTCTGTGCACTTGCTGCATATTTTGTATAATAAACTTCGTATTTCAATGCGTCAACACTGACCATGTAGAGCCTGTGACGAATGGATCCTCGCTGTCAGCTGGTAGGGCTGATCCCGGTGTTTGAAAGGTACGACCAGCGGCCTGGCCAGCAAAGTGCTTTGGTAGAACAGAGCTGGAAAGGCAAGACAAAACAGTGTTAACCACCTTACACTGTATGAGTTGTAAACAAAACATATCTACAAATTGAATAAATGAGAAATACTTTTATGTTTCACTTATTAAAACTCCCTAAAATGGCATTCACATAAGTTGGCTGTAGCCCCAAAACAGACCATAAAGCACTCAGAAAATTACCACTGTATTTTCTGAAACACTGTTTCAATATAAAAGAATATGAGTCTATAACCATACAGATATTCCAAATAAAATCATAGAGACTGTTGCTTTTGCACATATTTTTTAATCATATGATGCACAAAATAACAAAAAAATTGCTAACAGTTTCCCCTCACTCTTAACCCACAACTGCTAAGCCATCCACCACACCCACATCATTGGCCACCATCATGGTAGGACAGATTCAAGAGAACTCTCTTCACTCAGCCACAGGAAGTGGAGAGCTCTGAGTTGTTCGCACCTCGACTGACCTCATTCGGCTTTCTACACACCTGACCTTCAGCTGCACAGTGTGGTTTAACAGCTGCTGTGACACTTATGTTTGCAGACTACACAGCAAAGCCAGCTGCATCATATGAGATAAACAGCTAACAGACAATCACATTGATCACTAGCAAACTGAAAAACAGCTTTTTCCCTTAAGCTGTTCGGACAGTGCTCCCCCTGCTGAGATAATACTACATTATGACTGGTAATGAAGTGCAATAAAATATATCACAGTTTAATACTTTTTAAATCATTTAAGCCATTGTATTGATGTATCTTATTTAACTTTTTCTATAATTTTATGGTGTATTATTTTACTATGACTTTTTCCTGCTGCAAAGAGTTACTAAACTGCTCTTTTTATTCTATCTATTTTTTTTTAGTCAGTAATGCCTGGAAACCAGCAACAACCCAGGTGCAATTAACACTGCAACGTTTCAGGGGGACAAAAAAGAAACAAAAACAAAAATAAAACACATCATGCTCAAAAGATGCAGCTTTAAGAGCCGATGCTTTGTAGTTGATCAGAAGAGTTGGTGAGTGAGTGAGTGAAAAAGTGAGTGATGGAGAGCTGGCTCCAAACATTATTCCTTTCTTTGCTCAACTCTGCAGAACTTAGTTTTGATTGACAGGATACAGGATCATATCATTATTTTTTAGCATAGAGATGGGTAGGAGGAGAATGTGCCATATTTTGGGAACATGTAAGTATGAGTGACACAAACAAAGCAGAATCTGGTTCAACATTATCTTTTGTTTGTTTCATTTTTCACTTAATGTTGTGCAAAACAGTTTGATAAAAGATGAAGACTCATCTTTTTACACAAGCCTTTCCCTCTTGCCCCTTGGTCAACACATTGTTATTTGTATTAAAGTCTATTGACCATGATTGCATTGACATTATTTTAATGTATATCTTTTTTTTATCATTGTGTTTTAACTTTTTGTTTATCTGTGTGTAGAGTGACCTTGGGTGACCTGAGGTGCGTCTAAACAAAACGTATCATTATTGTTATTATTATTATTATGAGGCTTCTTATCAAAAAACCCTGAAAGCCAAAGGGTTCATCAATGTATAAATCATTCATATTTAACAGGTTAGGCCACAATATTGGACTAAAAACAAAACTTTATACTTAACCATACTAATAAATTAGGAGCCATTTGAGGGCTGAAGGAGCAAGTTCTTCTTTGGGAGCCGTGCCAAAAGAACCGGCTCCCTAAAAAAAGCCGAACTTCCCATCGGTGAAAAAAAAAACAGGCTTGTGTTTTCCACAGAACCAAATTATGGTTTGGAAATTGTGCCCAGAGTCAGTCATAGGAGGGCGGTGGCGAGCTGGCTTCACCTTAGATGAACTCTCAATGAAGGAGCTTTATGACTCCTAGGTGAGGGTTACAAACGCCGAAACACAAACAGTGTCTTTCCACTTCAGTAAGTGTCTAAACTGAGATTTAATTTCGTGTCTACTAGTAAATATGTGTACATGTTAGAATTGTCATTTTTATGAATGGGTTTTGGTGAGCCGGTCTCGTATGGTGTGAGCAGGAGCGTCACGGTCGGACAGACTGAAGTCACCATGGCAGGAATTTCAACCCTTTATCAGTGCAGTCAGGATTAACACATGTAAAACTATGATTATTTACTCAATAAGACAGAAACTAGCATTGTATATGAATCAAACTCAGTGACAACAACACTAATAGTCAGCTTATCTAACGTAACTCAGAGTCGTGAACTTGAGAAGAGTGCTCTCCATCTGTCGTGATTTCCTAACTCACAGTCAATACTGCCACTTTACGCCACGTCTCTCTCTCTATATAACATTAAACTGAACATGTATTTGTGATAGAGAGTTAGAATCGTAGATATAAGAAGGAAAAACTCACGTTTGATCCCTCTGAGACACACAGGACTCAACCTGATAAGAGCCGCCATGATGCACAACCAACCAAGGTCACCACAGGTACCCGGATGTAGTTACTGCGTAGTTGCTGTTGTCACAAAGATGATAAACACTCAAAGAGATCAGCAGCTGCATCCATCAAGATAGTTACACACACACAAAAAAAACTTTTACTGTATAAATCTATGAATGTAACAGTCACAGGTTTGTTCCTAAAATTAGCATTATTGTCATCTCTATATTTTGTGCATTTATTTCGTAGAAATGATGTCATGAATAAGTGAATAATTTCTTTTTAACGCAGAGTGATAAACCTGAAAATTCGAGAGAAACTGAAAGGTCATATAATGAGAAAACGAAACAACATGCCAGCACACAACTGTTTTATAATACAGAAACATGGTAGGTTTGATAGATATAGTAAAATAATAAAAAAAATGCCTGTATTTTCCAAAGCCTCCATCACTTTCTTGCAGTCAGTTTCTGCCAAGCACGAAATATCTCTGTACCCCTGACGTCATTTCCGCTCGCTGATTTCTAAATGACCAGGACTTAAACCAGACTGTTGTGTGTCCCATCGTATGATTTGTAGATCGGCGGTAATTCAACGACAGCAGCGGTGGAAACGAAGGTCACCTCCCCTTACTTCATCCCGACAGAGCAGCTTGTCAGAGTTCAGAGGTATCTCTGCGTCTGTTTTGTAACATAATGGATAATTTTGACAACTTCAATGCTTCGGAGAAAGCGGAGGCGTCGGAGCTTCAGCGCATGATCGCCATAGAGCAGCAGAAAGCGCAGTTTCAGGCCCAGGTTTGTATGCTAACTGTGCTAATCATGCTATGTGGGCTGTGAGAGCGGCCACATGCAGCAGAGAGATCAGAGACTTTACAGCAATTTTACTGGGAAGATCGCTCAGTTCATGAGTCTGGTATTCGTGTGTAAGCCTTAAAGATGATACTAGTGACAGAAAATGACACCTGAAGTAACCTAAACTCGAGTCACTGTCATTGCTGTGTATCCAAAGACTTGCCAAACAAGGACTAGATAATCCCAGGAGGCCTTCAGAGTTTCCAAACACACTTTAAAATTTGTCTGATTGATATATCTGTTTAAATGCTTGATTTTCAACCTTTCCTTTATTAAAAAAAAAGAAAAAAAAAACATTATTGGATGACATTAGGCCAGGTCCTAATCAATACCACTCATACCCAAACTTGTCAGACCCAGCCTACCCAGTCAAAGGGTTGTCAGACTTTACAAAAACTAGGTTTCAGATTTTTGAATTCTATACTCTGCTCATGGAAACTTAAGATAGGCTGAAAGGCAAAGATAATTGGTATCAGTGAAGTCTTGCTGTCTTTACAAGTGAAATTAACAACCTCTGATTTAAAAATGTGTACAGTCATCTTCATGATTTTGTCCAACACACAGACTCATCAATATCTGATATCAATATTGGATTGGGACACTGTAATATGGTACAATAGCTATCTTGCAGTCCTAACAAAAGCTTAACATGGGTAGTCCTGTTTGTTTTCGTGGGATAGAGAGAGCTAACAGTGCAAATTTTAATCACTTTCACAGCCAGTTAAATACTCTTCATGTTACACTCTAGTATACATTTTAAATTTTGATGTAGCTTTTGGTCTTCTGAACTAGTTTTTCACATCACATTTAGTCTGATGTTCTCAACTTAGTAAGTTCTGAGGGGATTTAGTTAAAATGTTTTTTACAATCACAACAATATATGGCTATTTGTGACCAATGATGGACTGATATTCTCACTTATCCACTCCAGAAAGAACAGTTTTGTCAAACCAAGGATCTTCTTTAGGAATAAGGCAATTTCAGATTTTTGCAAGTCTGTCATCTGGCAGCTTTGGCTTTTGTACGATTTTGCCACCCCATCTTCCAGGCTTATTTGTTTGATGGTATTTGATGTTTTTGTTAAATGTGTTCTTGTCTTCAGATTTTTACCTTTCTTAACTAATTAGCTGCGACTGTTTCTTCCAGGTTCACACTTTCACTGACGTCTGCTGGGATAAGTGTGTGGACAGTCCAGGCTCAAAGCTGGACTACAGGACGGAGACGTGTCTGCAGAGCTGCGTGGAGCGCTTCATCGACACCACCCTGACCATTACTAACCGCTTCACACAGATGGTGCAGAAAGGAGCTCATTAACCATGAAAGTGGACTTAAGATACCAACATGACTGTGAAACCATGTGAATCAAACCTTTTGTATCTGTGATGTTGGTGGAAGATGATGTGAAGAGGACATTTTTATATAAATCACTGTGTTACACAAATTAAATTAATCTCTGCATGGATGTAGCTGCTTGTAGCAGCAGGATGAAGCTGTTTGAAGTGAGGCGTCATGTGATGTGACGACAGTAAAGTGTCTTAATGCGAAGGCTCACCGTCTGCTCTGTGGTTTGTCATGCATGTGGAGAGGAATGGAGAATAAATAAGAACAAAGACACTGAAATGAACCATATTTTCCAAAAACACATAGAGAAAGAGAATAAATCACAACACAGTTCATTCATAATGCCACATTTAAGTCAGTTATTTATTCACAATATTAAACAACAAAAAAGATCTAAAAGGCATCATTTGAAATCTTAAGGCACTTTTTTTTCTGACATGCTTGTTTGTAGATATAAAAAAATATTACTGAAAACATTGCAAACAGGTGACAACTGTACACTGATACGGACAAATCACAAGTGATGACAGTAATATAGTTTTTTTCATCTTTTGGCTGTACAGGTGGGAAGCTTGTGTGAAGTTTGTAGCAAATGCAAGCATATAAGTAAAAGGTGATTTTCTGATCTGTAACTTATATGGCTGTTTTGAGGTTAATACTGGTATAAAAATCACTAAGATTGACCTTTTGTGTATTACAAATTCAGGGACTCATTTTGCAGGTTTGATTCTTCTGCCCATTATCAGTATTGATGGTTTTTTTTAGAGCTCTTTGGTGACAGCTGTTAAACTCTTCCAGTCCCTTGCTCAGATGCTTGGATTTAACATGACTTTGAACTCTACCTTTGACACTGCTCGGTTAAAGATTAACTCAGTGGTGACTGTGACCTCTTGTAAAAAGGCGTTTCTAGTTTTGACCTCCTGACCCTCTCCAGACGTCAGCTTATTATCAGAGGATCTACATGAAGGGAGGTTTCACACCTCCAGGGTTCATGTAGTTTGACTTTGAAGGAGAAAAAAGAGATGTGAACGAAAAGTAATTGCAGCTTGATTTATCAGCAGATAAGGACACTTATTTGTTAAAACTAAGACTAACTCTTTTAGCTACAGATTCAAAGTTTCACAAACAGTTTGTATAAAAAGGGGTAGTTCAGTTTTTTTGGTCCTGGATGCGACACATCTGAGCTTGCCTACTTAAGCCCATTGATAAGCTATTTTTTTTTATCAAACTGTGGGCTCAAACAGGAAATAAATAAGACCACAACAAGAAATGAGTGAATTTCCAGCTAATTCATCGTGGTTTGGTCACTTTAAAAGGAGCTGTGACACTTAGATTGACAGCTGAGCTCCCTCTGTATTAAGGAACAGTGAGAAAAAACACATTGAAGCCTGAGATAGTCATTCATTTTTCTTCAGCTTCAGGTCATTACAGGATGTGTCTGACCGCAGGCTGCACCAACATTAATGATCTCTGGTTTTTCATCAGAAGGTTAAAGGCGTGTTTTTGATAAAGTGTGTTCAGTTTCATCAACCAGCCAATCACTGCTGAGTGGAGTGTGAAAGAAAAATATGAAACATGTCAGCACCTTTCAGAGAGCTACTTCTTCCGGTTCTACTCTTTTACAAATGAAGTAGGAAATGCATCATCCAATTTCCCAAAGGTTTCTAAAGAGTCGAGTTACAACTTCAGAAAATATCTGTCTCAGAGTTAAGTAGATTTTTATTTCCTCCCCAGTGAAGATTCCTTGTATTTCCGTTTTTTAATACTCACACCTGTCTTTTGACTTCCTGCCCTTTTGTGCTCTTCTTCCTAATCACAGTAATGTGTCTCACCTATGACCTGTTAACTTCCCACTTTTTGTGAGTATTTAAGACCCCTCTTCCTTCCATCTTAGTTTGACTTGTACTTTTTGTCAGCGATCGAACATTTCACCTTTGTCGGGTTTTGACGTGACCTGGGGCCAGTTGTTCCAAAACATCCATTTAGATCAAAATTATCTAGATTTGGAAATCTCATTTTTTGCTAGCCAGGATCAGGTAACTCATCTCAGTGTCATGTTGCTTTTTCATAGTAACATTGGATTGGATCAACCTTATGCGGATACAGTTTTTAGGAATTACCATATCCAGATTATTAGTGCTCTAAATAGGACAACAAATCCCAATGTGGGCTGGCAGTTCTGTAAAGAACAACAGGTAGAAGAGCAGACATGGGGGCACTTTAAGTGTTTCTTATTCTGAGAAACAACACAAATATAACACAAACCTCCACTTCCATTTATCATTTTTTCATGACCCCTCCTCTGGGCCACAACAAATAAACAACAAATCTGCATTAATAATACATCCTCGATATTTTGAGAATGTCTTTAATAATCAAAAAAAGGCCAAATGCCAAAATGAGGAACTGACTGGAAGTGTAGTAAGGGATGCACTTATTTAAAATTATTTTTGACAAGTTTATCTCTGATGATTTCTTCTTTGTCATTAATATAAAGTGATGAATGAAAAAATAAAACATATTATTTTTGTTTGTCTGTTTTTGAAATCTATTTGGGGGATTATTCTATGTAGATAAGATTATTTTAATTTCATTTTTACTTTGCTTCACTGAAAGGCTTCAGTGATAGCTTCTCTATACTTCATCACTGTAACAGCTAAACATGTCAAGTGCTAAATATTATTAAGAGTATTTTCACCGAATGATACAAATGTATTATTTGAGTAATTTTACAGTTGCGTTTATGACATTTCTATGACATTATACCGAATTGGTTTAAATTTGTCTGATGGTTCCTGGTGTTTGTTTCAAGTATCTTTAATACAGTATGATGTTTAATCTGTGGAAAGTCAGCTCTATGGGTCAAACTGGAGGTAAAAGAGTGGATATCTTAAGATGTTCTTCTGTGATTGGCTGGAAACAACTCCTTGTTAACCTGTGTAGACAAATAACAGTTTGTATCCAGCCTCTTAACATGGTATGAGTGCTTCTGAGACTCCCAAAACTTAAAAATTTCATGCCTCAAAAGGGAGACATGCTGGCTGTTTGGTTAAAGTCTGTGGGAAAAACTGTTTATGAAGTATTTTCAGGACAATAATAAAATACGGACCTTTAGAGGCTGAACATGAAGGACCATGTGTGTGTTTGTGTAAAAACAGGTATTTGCCATATCTGAAGCTAAAGCGTAAAGGTGTTTATGTTCTTTGCTGCCCTCAGTGCAGACTTCATTGCGGTCTCTATCCACCCGTGTGGAGTTGCGGTGTGCTCTCCTGCAAAGTGCACCCGCCCCTCACTCTGGAACAGTTCCCGGGCGTAGTGTCCCTGGTACGGTGTGAACAGGGCAAAAGCTCCTAGACTGTACGGATCCACACCCCACTTCTTCACCAGCCCTCCTGTCCACAGGGGCCGGATGTCCTCCCCGTGGATCTTCACCAAGTCCTCCATCACCACATCCATCAGTTCATCGTCGCTCAGACCCTGGAAGAGGGTGGAGTCGTCAGAGCAGGTGTAGGAGGCGAGGAGGACGCCTGCGTCTGTCGTGGGGAAGCTGTGGCTGGGGTAGTAAATGAAGCGAGACGGCCGGTCTGTGACGCTCTTCCCTCCTCTGATGCCCTCCTTCTCCCAGAATCTCTGAGTGAAGCTCAGGATCACTTTGGTGGAGCTGGCGTAATGAACTGAGCGCAGGGCCTCCATCTTGTCCCCAGACAGAGGAGGCAGGAAGTCGATGAAGACTGTGGCTTTGGCTGAAGAGGTAACCAGAGCAAAGTCCACAGTGAGGTTCACCAGGGAGTCGTGGTTACGCCAGTCGTGGTATGTCACAGTCACACTGCTGCCTCCTGTTTGGTCAATCTGTTTGACTTTAGAGTTGAGGAGGATCGTGGCGTTCAACAGCTCGAGGAAAGCGTGCGTGAGATGGTCGAAGCCATCTGTAACCTCAAAATACCTGGAAGAAAACATCCAATCCAACAGTCAAAGATCTGATTCAGAGTTTATCATGTGAATGACAATCTCAAAGACTTTCTTTAAATCTGTTACTAACTTAAAACACTTCAGCTTTGGAAAGGCCTTGCCCATGAATTTCAGTCAAATGTTTTGCATATATTCTGAGGTAAAAGTTCATAGCTGCTGTAAACATCAAAACATATTTAAAGCTAAGATGGTGCAAACTCAAAATAAAGAAAACATAAAATAAAATAAGTTAGAGAGAGGGATGCAATTCGCGGTTAAAGCTGAGACAGAGTTCAATTTTTTAGCAGGGACACCCATCATCATTACTGACATAACTTGCCCCACAAAAATATGACCGTAACGGAAAAATTTCAAACCTGCATTCTCCAAGAGATGATTTTCTGATGTATAATTGTAGATATAGTTTTTGATGTATATGTATGTGTATGATGTAAGACGTCTCTTTGCAGACAGCTGCAGATTGATCACCTGTCCGTCAAGTCAGCCAGGACCTTCCCTGTAAGTTTTTACATTATTCAAAGTCAGACTGTAAGCATTTTTATTTTTGCTGTAAGATTGTGTTTTTTGGGGGCTTAGTGTGGTTTGTGATGTTTTATGTCAGCAGCCCCTAATGGACGCTCAATGAACTGCAGTTTTCAGCACTTCTGCATTTGCTTCACATTTTATTTTACACCAATGAACAATAACAAAACTCTGTCTTCCACTCATAAGGTATGATTCAGCCCCTGATGACCAAAAGGTTACCTTCAAATTAACTTCAAACAATAGCTTTCATTTGTGAATGCGCAAACATTGGTCACTCAATGTTATTAATTTCTATTACGTGTGAACATTTTAATATCCTGTGCAAATGTCAGTGCCAGTGATCTCACTTTGCCAATGTTTTGTTTTTGTCTCCCACTGCTTTCAGGTTACATATTTCTTCATGGGTATCACAGTGGGACTGGTCTCTTCTGTGTAACATGTTGACTGTTTACCAGAGCCCCTGCTGCAGGTGTGTTAGGTTACAAGCACAGCAAAAATAACTAACATGTTCATGCCTGTTCAGTTGTTTGATGTGAAATATTCAAGTACAAGGGTATATGTAATATTTTAGTGTGTTGCTGGTGGTTTGGATGAGTGATGCAGGTGTTTTTGGGGTAGCTTAGGGGTCTTCAAAGTATACGGGTGCACATGTGTATTTTCAGCAGACTAAGATATATTGCATTACGCATCCACGTGCAGCTGCATGCTGTGTTTCTCCTTTTGCATGTGAGTCATGAATGAGTCAATGCATGTGGTGACACAGAAAGAGATGAGTGTGGGAGAAACCAGACCTCTGCTTGTGAACTTTGTGTCACTTTGTGTCAAAGTTACTCAGTAGTCTTTGAAGTGCTGTACCTATCGCAATGCTCATGATGAAATACACAGTCTAACCACCTGCAGCCAGCTAAAATATTTACTCTGTGAGTGTGCAGATTATTGTGAAGTATGAATGTTAACTGTGCAAACTATGTCTGAGAGTGTGAATGTGGAGCGCACACATGTATTGTCAGTAGACCGAGATGTACTGCATTAGCCACGTTTAGCTCCATGCTGTGTTTTGTATTTGCAGAGCTAGATTAAAGTTATAAGAAAACCACCCATGCACGCCTAGACAGTTAGTTATTTTGTCGAAGTGTGCAACAATATATATCACAACATTGCATGTTGTATAAAGATGTCAGATATTTCTCACTCTGTGTTGTCGTTGATGTCTGACTGGATGTACAGCATCTCGATCAGTGACGTGTAGAAGAGACTGTTTTCATTCAGGAGGTCTCCAACCATCCTCAGAGCCCCACGGCTCAGGTTCCCCTCCTTCACCAGGTACTCCTGAGATTCATCAAAAGCACATTGTTTCATCTGATGCTGCTGTTATAAATCAGATTCAGATGATGTTGGAAAGGCGTGTCTTTACCTTTACTGTGTATGAATCGTATTTATCCAACATGGCGCTGCAGCCCATCACCTTCAGGTCCTCCCTCACCTGTGTAAAGATTAGTTTGTGTTACGTTCACTAAGTGAACAATAACACAATGAGGGTGTGAAGTGTGCACAAACCTTCCAGAGTGTCTCACTGAAGAGCTGAGCCGCTGATTTCCCTCTCTCTCTGCTGTTCAGGTTGTAGTTCAGCACATCTGGGTCATTTTCCACTGCGTAGGTTTTCCGTCGCACTCCATTCACAAAATAATACGTGTTGATGTCGTCTTGGATAAAGTGGTTCAAGGGGATTCGTAATTTGGAGGCAAAGGTGAGGAGAATTCTGTTGGACCAAAAACAGTCATTGTATCAACTATATTGATGCATTTAACATTGTGATGAAATCTCTGTTTTGGGAGACGTGACCACAATATGCTGCTGTGCAGAAAAGCAGAATTAAAAAACAGAAGTGTAAGACTGAAATATCTCATGGACGAGTTGTGCAACAATCAAAAAATGAGCTTGTCACTGAAGAACTCACTTATGGAAGTTGGGGATCCTCATGGCGCCCAGCTCTGCGTACCATCCTTCTCTTCTGTTCCTGAAAGTCTCCACTCGTCCCCCAATACGGTCACTGGCCTCCAATATGGTCACCTTTTTTTAGTGAGAAATCATATAATCATAAGAGATACACAAAGCATGTTAACATCTGAGTCTTGTGCTCTTCTCTCTACCTTGTGTCCAGCATCCTCTAATAGCTTTGCGGCAGTCAGCCCAGCCATGCCTCCTCCAATGATGGCGACATGTCGAGGCGACCTAGAGGCAGGTAGACCTTTTTCAACCATGTTGAGCAGCTCGTTGTAGTCTGTGTCCTGAAGGCAGTCATACAGAGGGTCTCCAAAGTTCCCACTCACAGCTACCACCACCACCCCGACCACCACCAGAGGAACTGAGACATCAAGACAGATGAAGTGATGAATTCATTCAGAGATTTATGAGGTAGGAAGAAGTTACAGACTTTATTAGCTACAACTGAAAATCTCTACAAACACCAAAGTTTGGAAACTTCACTGAAAACTACATTTGACTGCACTTGACTGCTTGAAGAATGACTTCATTGAAGGCCTGAAAAGAAACATGGTGTTTTATTCATATCATTACAGGAGTCTCTGACTGTCAAATGTTAAAGTCAAGGTTTAATAACACTTGACATTAATTTCAACCCTTTATCATTAATCATCCACAATGTGTCAATCCACCTGTTCAACCATCCATCCATCCATCAATTCATCCATTCATTTAGCCACTTTTCATCCTTCCATATACTCATCAAACATCCATGCTAACCATCATTCCCTCCACCTAATAACCAATCCATCCATCCATCCATCCATCATCCACCCTTCCATCCATCCATCCATCCATCTACACATGTAGCCACCCATCCATCCATCCATTCATCCATCCATCCATCTACCCATCTACATTTATAGCCACCCATCAGTCCATCCATCCATTCATCCATCCATCCATCTACTAATATAGCCATCATCCACCCATCCATCCATCCATCCAGTTATGCATCCACTCATTTATCTAACCTTTAATCCAATCATCCAACCATCCATCTATCTTCACATCAGCCATCAGTCTTTTCATTTATCAATCCATCTGTTCATTAATTCATCCATCCATCCATCGATCCATCAATTCATCCATTTATTTAGCCACTTTTCATCCTTCCATATACTCATCAAACATCCATGCTAACCATCATTCCCTGCACCTAATTACCAATCCACCCATCCATCCATCCATCCATCCATCCATCTACACATGTAGCCACCCACCCATCCATTCATCCATCCATCCATCTACCCATCTACTCATGTAGCCACCCATCAGTCCATCCATCCATTCATCCATCCATGTACTAATATAGCCATCATCCACCCACCCATCCATTCATCCAGTTATGCATCCACTCATTTATCTAACCTTTTATCCAATCATCCAACCATCCATCTATCTTCACATCAGCCATCAGTCTTTTCATTTATCAATCCATCTGTTCATTAATTCATCCATCCATCAATCTATCTGAACTCCAATCTACCCATCCATCCATCCATCCATCCATCCATCCATCCATCCATCCATTAATCCATTTGTCTATCCACTCTTCAGATTATTATTTATCTATTAATTCACTCAACCATCCATTTATTTAAGTATCTATTCACATTACTATCCATAAATTCATCCATCTATCAATCCATCCATTCTCTGACTCATCTGTTCATCTAGTCATCATCTCAATTATCACTGGGCAGCCTGCAGATCAGATTGTTTCCTGCGTTTCCTGGCTTGTCTGTATTCAGCCGCATGTTTCTAAAACCTAATTATCTCTGTGTGTGTGTGCGGGGTGTGTATGTGTGTGTGTGTGTGTGTGTGTGGGCTTTTGAACATGTAAAACACTGTGCTATATTTTAATACATGAAAAGTTCTGTACGGATAAAGTTTGATTTGAATATTCTATCTTTTTAACCATCCATCTATCCATTTATTTCATTCATCCATCAATCCATCCATTCGTCTATCTTTCCATCAGCACATCCCTTCTTGTAGACGTCCATGTTTAAAACATGTTTTCACTCAGCTGCAACCATCATATGAATTCTTGCATCAGTCCACCTGCCTTTTTATCTATCCATCCATCCATCCATTAATCCATCAAACCTCAAGAGTTAGTGCGGGTTGTTATAATATGTTAAATATTGTTTTGACAGAGCTGTCTAAAGTTTGGATTTCAGCTTTCTCCTGGCAATAAGTGGATAAATGAAGGAAAAATGAAACAATGGAATGAAGAACATCAGAAATTTGAGAGTATAGACTCAGCTCAGGTGTGCTCATGTGTGACAGAGCGAGAGATAAACATCTGATGATTCACTGGAAAATATCCGGGGAAGTATCCGGGATTGTTTTGGTTGTTTTTACTTTCTGTTTTGTTAACATTGTGTATCGAGTGAGTCAGCTGGGGATTTTACACTCACCAGATCTCTTTGGTTTCATATTTCCCTGACTGTAAATACTTTCTTTCACTCCTGTTACAAACCTACATCCATCCAAATGTCACAATCATACTTTTTACATGAAATAAGACAGAAGACTGTAAGAAGGCAAATTAGATTTAAACTCAATTACAATGTAGACTAACTACAAAAGTTTTTTCAGCCAGGATGTTTTTTGAATGATTGAAAAATATATATATATATAGAAATGAGAGCTTGTGATATGAAGACATGATGAGAGCAAAATAATTGAAAGACACTAAAAGGAACACTTCAGATTTGGTTGGAGTTGAAAGTTGAGTTCTTATTTTAATGGTGGTGTAAACAGCCATTAAATTTATTGCAACATGATGCATGTATGAACTCAAGTCACTTCAGAACTTCTTTAAACTTCATCAGATAAGATTTACCTTTGCCCCACACTGGCAACCCACAGCTTCTCAGAAAAAACACCAACCTCCTGCACAAACATCAAAAACTGTACATTGTACAAACAAACCAAAACCACAACACCGGTGGAGACTGCCATCTTTGACATGACACACAAAAGCACCGTTGTATTTTCATTTTTGTTTTCATTTGTGTGGTGCCAAACACTGAACGGTTATCAATTTAATCACAGTTGAAGTTTTAGCCTTTTAAATTTTATTTTAGCGTGTGATGTAAAAGTTTGTTGGGTACTTACAGAACTTGCACAGAGCCATGTGTGGAAACAATTTGAGGATGGAGCCCCACAGTTTGGATGTCTTCTTTTTGCTGATACTGACACTCTGAGAGGAAAAAGAAACCTTCAACGCAGGAAAATTTAGCATAGAGACAGAATTTACATGGATAAAGCCTAGTGAGATGAATTTTTCTTTTGTTTTATACCTTTAAAATAAATTTAATCACATAAAAAATCAACATAAATTACAACAATTAAAAAAGATATTTATTCCTACAGCTGTATGAGAAAGCTCTGAAATAAGAGATTTAAGAGAGCTGAGATGTTACTACTCCTGCACTGCACTCACCTTTAGTAAAGGTAATGTCTCATCGGTTGATGTGAACCTATGCATGGCTGAGGAGAAATGAACAAGTCTTTGATAGAGCTAACTTTTCATCACTGTCTCTCGAGAGCAGCCTGGAAAACCTGGAAGTGTGGGATGTGTGAAATTGCACACAATGGTTGATTTTAATGAGGGGGGCTGACTGTGTGGCTCCTCAGGTCTTCCAGAAATATTTTCCCACACCGGCTCGAGAGTCAACCACACTGAACAAATCAGATTAGTGAGGTTATACTAGTCATCTGCATAGCTCATTTCCTCCATCTGCACTCATTTCAATATCTGACCTGAAAGTGCTCATAGCATCCAAAAATGTCAAGCTTAGTGAAACTTAAAGCTGCTCTGCATTAACATCAAATATATCTAAACCATGGATTTTTGCCCCTTCATTTTGAATATGATACAAAATGCACGTACCTCTGAGGATGGAGAGGCTGTGGCCAAGAAAGCACTCCTTGCTCTTCTGACTTAGCTGTGCACAGCTGACGTCCAGTTTTTATAGGCTGCCGTAAATGAAACTGAAACCAAAGAGATGAAACAAAGTTTCATTCTCCTGACATCACAAGTGACCAAATCTTCTGTTTCCAATCTCCAATGCTATTTAACTGCTTTTGGAGAAACTGAAAGTTATAAGAAGAAGTATATAGAAAATGTTTTGGTGATGCCTGTCTGTACAGTTTTCTAGCTAGTCTTATGTAAAAGCTCAATTTGGCTCACGTGACTCTGCCTTTATGGCCCAGTTGAATTTCTTCATCACAGGTTACAAAACTGTTCAGAAATATATATACATATGATTTGAAGCTGATCTGGCATCTTCAAAGGTCAGGGGTCAGGTTTTATTTCACATTATGTGTGAAAACACAGAGGTCAGTGACCTAATGAAGCCTTAGAGGTGAAGTCAGCCATGTTAATGCATTATGTGAAAGGTGAGGCTCTCATAACACCCTGAGAAAGCTGATGGAGGTCTTAGCTCTGGGGTCAGATTGCTGAAAGTCTGAAGAGAGGAGGGAGGGGAAATAGGGAGTGTGGGGTGTGATAGAAGGATGGAAAAGTAATGTTAAAAATGAGTTTAAGATAAATATTTAGCTTAGGAGATGTTTGAGGTCCAACCTGAGCAAAAAAGGTAAAATTTTGGACTTAAAATCAAAAATCCACATTGGATTTGTGCCGGTATATCTCTTTCTCACTTGTTGGTGTATCAAGTTGCTGGTATCTGTAAATCTTCAGTAATTTGCTCTATACTCCTGCAGCTGGTAAGATTTGAATAGTTGGCTGTTGAGTTTCTTGGGTCACTTCACCTGAATCTATCTCTAAATCGCTGTGTCCTTTTATGATGGCATCAGTCACATTCAAAAAGAAAAAAATGAAAAAAAGATGTGTAAAAACACCTCTTGTTGCTGGTAGTTTTCTGAAATAAGAAAAACAAATAAATATGTACAAAGATAAATATATCACACCCAATCAAGTTCACACTACAAAGTCTGGATAGTCGATTACACTCTCTGCTTATCTTACTAAAAATATATCACACCCAAATGTTTCTAATCATTCTCACCTGTCCCTAAACAGTGCAACAAGCATCTCTGATAACATGCAGGAGCTGTTTCTGTCAGTAATGCAACAAGTAGAGAAGATAATATTTGGGCAAAAAGCAAAGTCCAAAATAAAAGTCCAGACTCCGTTATATATTTTTTCCACAGCTAATTATGTTTGAGACATTGATAGAGTTTCAAACACAAATGCAGAAAGAGTTTCAAATACAGCACCCAGAAATAATGTACCCTATTTTTTTATTGTCTGAACTCTAAAATTATTTCAAAACACATTCATAGTTAGTTATGACTGTAATAATCAAATACATTATATTACTATCAATATATATCAGAGTCAAGTCAGTGACAGTTGTGATGAAGACTGCAGATTAGACTGTACCATAGATGGGTTTCAATTTACAGAGAAAAGGTCTTGTGCTTTTTGAAATGCTGCCCTCAAGTGGTCAAAATAGTTTATGGTTTGAAAACTTGTCCAACATAAAGATAACAATGTCTAGCTACCGTGGGATAAATAGAAATGGTTTGGCTCTTTTCGGGTTTCTGCATGAATTTGCACAGCTGCATTGACCACAAATGCCTCTTTTCAATATATTTTGTTGAGTTCTGTCCTCAAAATGTTGTGTTGTATTGACTATCAGTACCTTAAGTCTGTCATTCTGTGACTTCTATGCATCCTTATTCATGCAACACCTGTCACTCAAAACAACATGCAGCTGTAAGTACTTAAGTAGAGTGAGATATAAATAAAAGCAAAGGTACGGAGATAATTGTCCTATAAAATACTCAAAGTAAAAATGAATTGTGCACAATGCAATTGAGTTAAAATGATCATATAAAAGCCTTACAAGAAAACGAGGATATAATGTGGTTAAAACAGTGCGGGAAAAAGTTAGTGGTAATTATACAGAAAAACAAAACAAAAACAAAGAGATCCTGAAGTCATAAAACGTTTGTAATTTCCCATAATTTAGTGGCAGGTATGCTGCAGGCTAGCGATGTGTGATTAGACGCTTTCCTAAACTTAGAGTTGGACTCTTTTTATTATCATAGTTTCCCCATTTTCCCAGTTTCCAGAGCATCAAAGTTGCGCATGCGCATCTTGGAGTCTTTCTAGATTGCGCTTACGTCACACAGGAAGTAAACAAACCGGACCAAACAGCTGACATCAAGACGCTCACGAGACCTCCCACTGAGTGCCATGACAGCTCGTGCAGGTTGAAAATTTCTTTCTTTTATTTCAGTCAATAGTTTTAAAAATTAACATGTACTGAAACGCCGCAGCAGATGCTGAGCTTTTGTTGTTCAGGGCTCCGTCATGTGTGAGCAGCTAATGATGCTACACTGTTTGGATGTAGCCTGATGCTAGTGCTCCAAACTTTAGGCTCTAAATTTATATATTTAGCGAATCACCCCTAAAGGCAGAGTAGCAAACACTTCAAATAAATAATCTGAATCTTATCTTTATTTCGGCTAAGATGTAGTACATAAAAACGTGTTCTATAGTTGTTACTGAGGGAGTTTCCTCTTGCTGATGTTGCAGCTCAACATGGAGGATGAGGAAGAAGAGCCAGGTTTGATAAATCATAAACCAGGTTTTGTGCTCAAATATGAGAGGGATGGAATAACTCTGTGCGCCGAATCGTCCATTTTTTGTTTTAAATGAATTCGTCAGTTCTCCAAACCGTGTTCAACTTGCGTAAACATGTGAAACTAGAAAAAAAGAGCGAAATGTGGAGTTTCCAGATGAGGTTTGGTTGGGCGTTTCCTCACCTGGAGAGATAACGGTGCGTCTGAAGGCCAACAATAATCAAAGATGCTACCCCCTGGTTCCAGGCTATCAGATCTGATAAAACAATATGACAAGATGATAAAAGACGCGGTAATTTGGCAATCTTGTTGAGAAATGTCTGCTATTAAGACTGTGTGCAGACTGGCGTCGATTATAAAAAAAAAAAAAGCGTATGTTCTGTGGATACCATATTTCCTGACACCAAAGTGCGTTGGACATATATAAGAACAGAATACAATACAAGTACACCAGGTACAATGAATCAAAATGAATACCCAATCAAAAATAATATGCAGTGCAACAATAACAGACACAGATTTGCAACTAATTGTGCAAGTGTTGCTGGTCCCTTAGGATATGAGCCATTCATGTCCAAAAAAGAACTAGTCGTAAAGAAGGATACAAAGTTGATTTAATTTTTTTTTAAATAAGAGAATATAACCATATTTTTTGAATCTATCTACATGATTAATCTCCAGCCCATTCTCTCATGTTTCTTGTTTTTAAAGGTGTGATGTAGATTTGGTATCCATGATTCCTGCGTTGCATCCTGAGGGCCTCCAGCCACAGACAAAGCCCCCTGGTGCCATGTCTGAGGTGCTGGGACAGAGAAGCCTGTTGGGCGTTGGGGTGCTGTTGGCGTGGTTGGTTCTGTTCCACCTGCTGGTCAACATCTGGCTGCTCTGTGTCTTCACCAGCCTGTTGGTGGTGCTGGGTGGCTGGCTGGGTTCACAGGCAGTCCTGGAGTCTGACAGCGTGGTTCACCTGGAGAGATTCATCAAACTAGAACAGGTAAATGTAGCTATTCGTCATTTTCTCTTTCAGGATAATTTTAGTCTTGCTCTGATTTTGCTACTGCTGTCTTTCAGATTCCTACCTCATTGGAGGACGAGCATAATCTGGACCATGAAATCCACAACACAGTGAGGAAAATTATCAGGGACTTTGTGTCCTCCTGGTACTCCACTGTTTCCTCAGAGAGCAGGTTTGAAACTGAGGTTCAGGACGCCATGATCTCTATGGCCATGGAGCTGAAAGTGCGCGCAAGGCAGGTCAACAGGAAGGTACATTAACCCTAAAAACATCAGTTTTGTTATCACTTATTGCTTGCCTGCAGCATTCAATAACTTATTACAATTAAAAGCTCTCAGAAGAATGAGAACACAAAGGTTAATAAGCAGAATTTTGATCTTATCGTGCCATGTTTGTAGAAATTTAGGAGACTGGCTTAATGAAGTAAGCTGCAGCTAGTCAGATGTTGGAGCTCTAAATGTTTGATCCTAATTTTTGGAGCTGTCATGTTATCTATTCTTTTTGTACTGTCGCACATTTTCAGAAACAAACTGGAAGTGATTATAAAGATGTATTGATTTTGACATTGTGGGGGTCAGGGGCAAGCTTATCAGCCAAGCTCTGTACAGGGGAAGGTATAAAACAGTTGTAAAAAGATGCATCAAAATGTGTCTTTGCATTGCAATCGCTGACATGATCTTTCTAATCTCTGCAGGAGCTGACCCAGAGGATCCTGGACCTGTTTGGCTGCCATCTTCAAGACTACATCCGAGCCAAAGAGCTGGTGTCTGAGCAGCAGAAACCTCTGACATCAAAGTGGAGCAATGAGACTGAGCTGTGGAAAGCTTACTCTAAGGTCACCACACCTCACCTTGCCATGACCAGCGAAACAGTGGAAGTAAACCATGCAAGAGCAGTTGTAGATTTGTTGCTGCATGTTTTGGTTCCCCCGCCACATTTGGAGACCCGTACCGGGCGCTTTGTTGTCGGAGAGCTCATCACCTGCAACGTTGTTCTCCCTCTTATTGACAAACTGTCAGACCCTGACTGGTTAAACTGTCTAATAATTGAAATATTTAGCAGGTCCAGCAAATCACAGGAGGCATTAAAACCGGAGCCGCAGACTCCATCATCCCCAAAACTGTTACCGCTGCCTGCTAAGTCAGAGCTCCCTCCACAACAAGAGGCTCCTCAGAAGAGTGATGAATTTCCTCCAGTTGGAACAGTGACTGAAATTTTCAACCACACAGACACTGGCACCACTGAGATCGCTTATGATGTGGTGGACTCAGAGGAGGTGGAATGTGCACAGAGCATCGTTGAAGAAGAAGAGCCCACTCGACCCTTTTTGAGACGTTACATGAGAGGAAATAAGTCAAACCCATTCTACCAGGAAAACGACTCTGATCTGGATTCTCCATCAGTGGAATACAAACAAAGTTCCTTAGATTCTCTGGTTATGATTGGACACGAAGAAGGTCACACTCAGAAAGACTCTGTCTCATCTGCTGAGAACAGCGTGGACCAAGAGGACGTCTGCCCGAGCCCAGTAGATCTAACCTACCCTAAAGTCCTGCTGAATTCACAACCAGTGGATCAACCGAGCAGCTGCGGCCCCTCACCGGTTAGAACAAGAGACGGGTTGGTTAGCAACAGCAGCAGCATCCAGGATGTGGAGAGAGAAGCTCCCTCAGCGAGCCCAGCCAGAGACCTCCTCCTGAGTGTGGAACAGGGGGGCTTAGGAAACTCGACCGAGCTGTCCGATGTGAGTCCTCTGCAGGCTTCATCGCCCATGCCATCGTTCAGTTTTGAGCCCCTCAGCAGCCCAGATGGACCTGTTATCATCCAGAACCTCCGCATCACAGGCACCATCACTGCTAAGGAGCACCGTGGCACAGGCTCACATCCCTACACCCTGTACACCATCAAGGTAAAAAGACTTACAACCTGGATCTGTGTCCACTTCTTGTGTCCATAACTCATTCATTCATCCATTCTTTATACATGATGCAGTTAGAATGTAAATGGGTCAGCTCCTCTGTGGTGAGGTCTCCTAACTCAGCTCAGTCATGTCAGACGCAAAAACTGCAACCCAAAAGAAACGTATTAAATTATCCTTTAGGGTAAAAATGTAGGACCTATCCACAACCCCAATTCCAATGAAGTTGGGATGTTGTGTAAAACGTCAATAAAAACAGAATGCAATTGTTTGCAAATCGTCTCTAATCTACATTTAATTGAATACACTACAAAGACAATATGTTTATTAATCAAACTGATGAACACTTTGAATTTGATGATGCCTGCAGCATATTCCTAAAATGCTGAGACAGAGGTGACAAAAGACTGGGAATGCCGGGGAACCACAAGGTACATTATGTGATATACAGTATAAGCAGTTCTATGATCCAATAGCTAGTTAGGATTTACATCTAAACCAAACCAAAAGGAGTTTCTACTTAAACCTTCCCAGAGTCTCAGTTTCTGGGTTCACAAACTTGATTTTCTGCATAGCTTTGCAGTTTCCTTATCAATGAGAAAAACAAAAATGCTGAATTGTGCAATAAAATGGTAAAGTAGAGCCTTGTATAAAGTGTAAGAACTGATTTGTCAGCAGGATCTGGTGGAAGGGATTTGAGTCTATTTGATGAGTCTCCAGTTTTCTCTGTACTTGAACAAAATGGAGATAAAAATAGTGTGTGGGCTTTAAAGCGTGCAGAGTTGCAGTCGAAATACAAAGATATTAATACCAGAGAAATAGAATTCAACCAACTTAGTCACAAACAGTGACATGCATGAACGTTAATTATGGTGTGTTGTTTTCAGTATGAGACAGCGATGGGTTACGAGCACCCAGGAGGCCTTCAGTCCAGCTCAGAGGAGGGAGAAGTTTTACCGCCAGCGTGTGAGAACCCATCCATCCAGCCCGTGGCCTACCACATGGTCAACAGACGATACAGCGAGTTCCTCAACCTGCAGACACGACTGGAAGAAAAAAATGACCTGAGGAAACTCATCAAAGGTTCGAAGGATGGATCAGTTTATGTATTATTTGTATTTCAGTCAAAATCTGAAACCAGAGCTGCTAGCTGGAGGCAGCGGTGGGCCGGTGGCATAGTGTGTCCTCCTCTGGCTTTGAGAAACTCATGCACAGCCTACAAACAGACCTGGATTTGTAGTTGAATTCTTGGCTTTTGATTAAAAGATTCAGATTGATTGCTGTTTGCTGCTTGAGCCAAGAGCCAGGATTTATTTAATCTGATTTATGTTGTGCCTCAGGTGTAAAAGGTCCAAAGAAAATATTTCCAGACATGCCGTTTGGAAACATGGACAGTGACAAGATAGAGGCCAGGAAAGGACTCCTGGAGACCTTTCTTAAGGTAAAAACATCAGTGTTTATCACACTTATTTCATATTTATGAAATGTCTTATGTTGTTTTTCAGCTCTGAAGTTGTAAACAAGTATTTTTTTTCTTTCTTTCAGCAACTTTGTGCCATCTGTGAAATTGCCAACAGTGAGGAGATGCAGGAGTTTCTGGCTCTCAATACAGACGCCAGGATCGCCTTTGTCAAGAAACCTTTCATTGTTTCTCGCATCGACAAGGTTTGATATAAAATATCTATCATACCAAGCTGGATTGTACTTTGTATGATAATAAGCACAATGCAGGGTTATTTTTTAATTAAAGCTTAATAACTAAAAAGAAACAGTCTTTCAATATTTGTGTTTATAGGCGACAAAGCTTGTTTCCTTTTGTGAGTGTGTGATGCAGCACTTGTGTGTTTTCATGTGTAGATTGTGGTGAATGCCATCGTGGACACACTGAAGACAGCGTTCCCTCGCTCAGAGCCTCAGAGCCCCACTGAGGACAACGAGAGCGAAGTGGATGGATTGAAAATCACCATTGACAAGAAGAGCAAGTAAGATTCAAGAGTTTTAAACTAATTTTGATATTATTTTATATAAGAGAAACACAATCTCCCTGTGCAGAGAACCAGAGGAAGATTTCTGGTGAAGGCCTGTCCCTGTCTGACCTCCAGCAGGCGTCCAGCTCCATGAGCCAGTCTAAGTCCTCTGAAGCTCTTTGCCAGTTTGGTTTTGTGTGTTTTCACAAACAATACTGGCATTTTAACAAACCTCAAGGAACATTTAGTTGCTGTTCAGGAATTCAGATAATTTAACATGATCTTTTTTGGCAGATGGAGCTTGGACAGCTGTTTTGGAAATATAGATGTTCCAAGTTTCCATTTTTACCCAATGTTTTAAAGACTTCCTCTCCATGTCGGTGAAACAGAGGTTATAGGAGGCAACACTGACTCTTTATGATTGATGTGCCAGCTCCATGCCAGCTCTCATCTCCTATCATACCCTCACAACAATAAAGTTGGAAAAAAGAGAAATACAGAGGAAAGTTTTGCAGAGACATGTAAGGTGAAAGACAGAGCCAGGATGATCTTGTTAAAGCTATAGATGCAGCCTGCATCACTTTATATTTCACTACAAGGCACACAACAATCCCTATCTCCCAGCTGCAGACCTAAAGATTTTAAACTCACATTCTAAGCTTTTGTATCCTTTACTGGTAACAACAAAAATAAAGAATGAGAAATTGCAAAATTAAACAGAACGTTAGCCGATTTTTTTACTATAAATTGGAAAAGACTGGAGAAGTAATCCCACTTTCAGAAGTCACAGGTGACATCTCCTACCTGGCCAAATACCTGGTCAGAGACAATAATACATTTGATATAATGAATTCAACTCATCTTAATGTCATGTTACAAAAAGTCCTGCACCTGATTAATGAATTATCAAAAATAAACTTGGTCACATAGGATTTACTCACAAAGCACCCTTAAAGTATATGGTATTTATTTCTCTTACCTTTTAAATTTTTGATTTTACCTCTGGAAAATTCTCATACTGTCTGGATAAGGTCACCTTAACGTTGAAATTACTTAAGTGGTGACTATAGACATACAAATGTATGGATTTTTGTTTACCCAGGCAACCAGACTCATCCTCTTACTGGACGACTTTTGTTTTCTTATTACACTTTGTGATTTTTAGCATGAAACTTTAATTCTGAATTGTCTTTATTTACAGTGCAGAAGGACATATAGCACCTCTTCAGCATTGTAGCTGGTGGTTTGTTTTCCACCCACAGCACAAACTGGATGTGACGTTTAATGGGACTGACTCATTCTACGTACACTCCTGATCAAAATCTTAAGACCAATTTAGAAATTGCACTAATCTACATTTTGCACTGTTGGATCTTAAAAAAAATCAAGTAAAGTTTCATAATGCAGAAAGAAGAAATGAGAGTGAGACAAAAAATTGAGGTATCAATTCATTGCAAACAACAGTTAAAGTTAAAATAGTTTGTTCATCAGCTGGTCAAAAGTTTGAGACCACAGCTTTAAAAAGACTAAATCTGTGCAATGTGGATTCAAACTGTCATGACCTCCTGATTGTAAAGGTTAAAAAGTTGGATCTCTCTTCGAATGTGGCTGAATTGTTGGGCTGTATCAGTAAGGATTCTCACAACACAACGCCATCACTGCTGAGGTTGGACGCAGTAAGTCAGACATTTTGAATTTCTGCAAAGATCCTGAGGGTTATGGAACAAAAATTTCAAGTGGTAAACCCCAAAGAAATGTCATCAGCACTGAACCAGAGGATCTGATTGTCTGTCTGTCAAGACATGGGATGATCCTCAACCTGAATTAAAGCTGTTACGGGTGCCAACTGCAGCTCAATAATCTTCAAACGGGATCTTTAAGAACAAAAAACTCTTCAAAGGCTTCATTTCCTTCCACTAAATTGTCTGTCTGGGCTTTGACAGAGAGCAGCAAACATGGGACATTAAATGGTGGAAGAAAGTTTGATTCTCTGAGGAGAAAATATTGAACTTTGATGGTCCTGATGACATTCAATGTTGCTGGTATGACAAGGAGAGCTAGGCTGCTTTTTCTTTCAATGGACAATTCTTTCAACAATGGAGCGCCAGGTTGTGCAGGGGGGTCAAACAACAGCTGGCTATACAGAGATGTTGAAGGGGATGTCCTTCATGACTGAGGGCCCTGGTCTGTTTTCTAATGACAGGGTTTTTCATCAGGAGAATGCTGCAGTTCACAATGGCCACCTGACAAATAACTTCTTGTACCAGAGGACTAAGCTCTCTGTTTTGGAGTATCAGAACATTTTGGGGTTTCTGAAGATCAACAAGAACTGGGGAGCCCCTCATTTTCTTTAGGGGGAGTTTCATGTTTTCTTTTTAGCTATGGCCTTAAACCTTTGATCAGCTGATGAACAGATCATTTTACTTTAATTGCTGTTTTCAATGAATTGCTAACTCCCATCTGTTTCTCTCTCTGACATTTTGAAACTCTGCTTTGAATCTTTTTAAGGTCCAACAGTGCAAAATGTAAATTTGTGCAATTTTTCTATTTTGATCAGGTATTTATACTGCTTCCCATTTTCATGAAGTTTTGACCTCCAGCTTATTTCTCCTCATCCAGATCTGCTGCTTTCCTTTCACTGCCTTCTCTGTCGTCTCCTTCAGTATCACACATTGTCCGACACTTTCCAAGTCCTCAAGTATTAATGATGGAAAAGAACCAGACGTGAGTTAATATTTAGTGTCTCTTTGTTTGTGTTTTGCAGGTCTCGTATGAAATTCTCCAGCAAAAACATTCCCATCTTAAACGGCTCAGATATTCGACCACCTGTTTTGTTCAGCTGGGAGAAAACCAGCAAAGTAAGTTTCTAACATTACAATCATTCTTTTTTCAGTGAAGAGGTGACCCTTAAACCTCTTGAATCTTTGAGGTTGCTGACGTTTGACCCACATCTTTTTTTTACTCTGCTCCTTAAGGTGTTTAACAGAATGTCTTTGGGAGATTTACAAGGCTTCATCACTGAGCAAGAGAAACTGGATGATGGAGAGCAACAAGAGAGGGAGGAGAGTCCACTGATCAGAGAGTTCAGAGGTCATTTGGACATCAACAGTCAGGAGACAGGTGAGTACAGGAAGTTATAAGTCACTTTAAGTTCTCCTGGATTTGAATAAATGAGACATAGGACTGTTTGGCTTTGGTCATTTTGCAACTGAAGTAGGGAAACCAACAGGGGGCTCTGCACTAAAATGCATCATAAGAACTTGTTGTCATCACAGGAGTGTAAACACAACAACTTTACAAACAGGATAATCTAAGGACAACTTGTTCAAACTTGACCTAGAATCGTGTCCTTCCTCTCATCATTATCTCTGCACTCATCATGTCTAAGAGTGTGACTCACTCCGCTTTGGCTGCTCTCGTTTTCCTTTTAGTCTTGTTCTGTCTTCCTCTTTTCCTGTCCACTTCTCTTTATCTCTTTCCATCCAGCGTGTCTCCCTCATCACCGCAGGGTTATCAGATGGAAAACAGCTTGCCCCATATTCCAGTCATTCATCAGACTGGATTCATAATTTGGCACCTGGCTGCTACTGAAAGGACGAAAACCCGAGAGCGTGAACTGTTGTGACCTGCCGGCTTGAGTTTAACTGCTATGGTGGTACAAACTAGTAGGTCGGGGTGCACCTAGACGTAATACATGAACTAACTTTGGTCGACACCAAGACAGACTGGTGGCCTGGGATGCAACATAACCCTGTTAGGCATTTGCCCACTGTATGTCCACAACATACGATCAGACTTTTAGCTTTGGAATTAGATGGTTATCATGCATGTCTGGCTTTAAGTGCAAAGGTCTCAATTCCTTATGCAGGTGTTAAAAACTAACTGAAAAGTGTTTTTTACACTAGGGTCTTACAACTTCTAGTAAAGAGGATTGACAACAGTTTTATCGTTTCAAAAAACCTCTTCACTCTTCAACGAAAATGTGTATTGGAAACAATCCTTTACTTCTTCTGTTTCATTTCTGAAAACTAAAGCCTTTCACTCCCACAAATGTGACCTTATTTGTGAACGTAATTGAGTTTGGCACATTTGTGCACAAGGATTTCATAACTTCTCGCCAAATTACTGGAATGTGTCCAAAAGTTTTTAACTAAATCATGATTTATACACAAATCATAAAACCTCTTGGCTAACGCTCCACAGTTATACAAACTTTGGTATTGTGGGTCAGCCTTTTGGGCTCCTGGTGAATCCAGCAGTTAGTGATAAAACACTTCCTGCCGAGACGTCCTTCCAGTGAAGACTGCACCTTTGGCTCCATGTGCAGACTGTTTTCTCATATACAGCCTAATTCCTCTGAATGCTCTGAATGCTGGTTGACATGGACTACAAAACAAGGAACACAGTATTTCCAATACAAAAATCCAGTTCCTTATTTTTAAAGAAAGAATATGTAGAGAGAGAATGTATATGCACCAAATTCTGCAAACCCCAGGGTGCAGGATCCAGTCAAATCACTTTTTACTCAGAGATTAGGATATTCAACTGTTGTAAAGTTGGGAAAAAGCGAGGAAGACAGTATAAAAGAAGAGATAATGCGGGTTTCAGAGACAGAATCAAAGTGAGTCTTATATTCTGGATTTTGAGAACTTCTGTAGAGTTTTTGAGCTACATTTGAGATGGAAGTTGGCTCATTTTGGGAACTTGAGCTTCCTCTAAATCCACATACAACTCTTTGCAACTTACCTCATGTACACAATATTATTTTCCCAAGTTCTGTAAAACTGGGGAGTTCCCTTCAAGGCTACAGGTGCCAATAGCAGGTTGTATGATCTTATCAGTAGCCCAAAGCATGCTGCAGCCTCTCGTAAGTTTTCAGCCTTTTGTGTAAGTGTGATACCCGCTTCACTATCCATTTATATATCATATTTTATGATGTTTGAAACATAGGATGAAAAGCTACAGGCTCCTGTAATTAAAGAGAGATAAATCACTTGAAACAAACAGTTTAAGAAACCAAATGAGCTTACCACTCGTGGTTCAACATCAACAAAACAGGTCGACAAACATTTTGATATGAGTCTCCTGAGCCCGCTGACGATGTTGGAGGTGGAAGAGCAGAGAGAAAGCAAACATGGGTTGATGTCATAGCGACCAAACGTAATGAAATGGTAAACACAAATTACAGCTGTGAATACAATAAACTGTGATTGATATCAGCTTCCACAAACAACCAGGACGAGTGTGATCAGCTGCTAGTTCCGATCCAGGTTTGATTTGTGAGCTCTGTTTAATCACTGCCACATGATGTCAATCGTGCAAACACCTGTCGGTTTCTTCAGGGAGGACACCACCTTTGAACAACTTTGTCAGCAGAGTTATCCTCTCCTCAACCTGACCGTAAAAACCCTCTTTTGTAGCCTTTGCAATTTATTGTGGTATTATTGGTAGACGATTAAATGTTTGCTTTTTTCTGGAGAGTTCAATCTCAGAGAACAGCATTTATTTTGTTTTCCTCAACTGCATTTTTCTCTTTTACGATTGTTCATATTCACCCTGATAAGGAAACTCACGACTTGTGCTGGCTCTTTTTCTGAGTTATACCTGCCCCTTTTCCTCCCATCATCCTCCTCGTTGCATAACGCTCCATCTCTGCTCCATCTCTACTCCATCTCTCTCCATCATAGGGAATCACCGTAGGAAAAGGGATGATCTCATTAACATCATATGGAAACTATCTCTGGATTTGTTAGACGTTGGAATGAGACATTCCCGCTTTAATTGAATCCAAACTGCATTTTTCTCTGTCAGGCGTCTGGTCGTTGTCTTCCTGAAGGACTCCAGACTGTCAGGGTGAATGAGGGGTGAATGAGGAAGCTTTTTCAGACCAGATTCAGAAATGTTCCACCAGAGGAGTCTCCAGTCTCACCGCCTAAAGGCAGGATAGTGTATAGAGTTTGGTTGGTTATGCAAGTGAGAGTCCTGACAGGGTGAGCAGCACCCTCCATGAGGGTGTTAATCAGCTTACAGTCACTTCCTTTAACTTCCTTTAAATTCACCTGGACTCTTCTCTATAGATTGATTGCAGCAGCAGGGTTGTGATGAGTCCTTAATCCTAATAAAATCTATAACTAAGAGAGAAAAGATTAGATTCAGACTCTTCAAAATCATCTAAAGATGGTTATTTACTTAGAGAGACTCAGTTCAAGCACGACTATAGGTTAAAGTTTCATCAGTGTTTTGATCTCAGAAGGAGAAGTGCAGATGAGAAGTGGGAAATCCTCAAACTGTTAACTTGTAAATGTCAGTGTGAAATAAACTTCCTGCTTTCAAAAACCTGAGCATCATCTTCTGAAAATCAGAGAGAGGGAAATCCTCACGATGCCATAGCAGATAAAGGTTTCTGGTAAACACTCACATGGTGTTTTGTCAGTGGTGTGTACATTTCAATGTCAAAATTCACCATCATTCATCCAACTGCTTGTAAAACTTCTTGAAATATGTGTACCTACATCTGATTTGTCACAGCATTTATTATATTTGCATTCATTTTGCCCAGGTTTTTCTGTCTGGACAGTTTATTCCAGCTTTTACATATTTAGAAAAAAGAAGAAAATTATTCATCCTGTCTCCTCTCCTCTCCTCTGTCTTAATGCATATGGGCAAAGCAAAAAACAAAAATCTAAGCGAGTGTTTGTCTTTTATTGAGTACAATTTGTCTTATTAGATTTAATATAAGCCACATTCACCTAATAAGTCCAGAGAAACATCTTCAAGATGTTAAAAGACGAACAATTCTTCTTCAAAAAGTGAAGAGATCTGCAAAAGTAATTAGAAACATTTATTTGGTGAAGTTTTCTGGAAATAAGACAAAGTTGCGGTGCTTTATCCTCAGTCTCATGGGTCCTTTGCCTTAGAAACATCCTGAACTGATACCTTACATACTAAAGAAAATCAATATAACTACACATCCTTCTTATAGACTGTATATAGGTTTAGAGTAATAAGTTATGTATTATTACAAAAAGAAATATCTGGGAATCATTGGAGGAAAAAGGCTCCAAGATCAATCAAGATGTTTGTCACAGGCTTTGATTTTGGACTCTTAATATCTTTGGTAACTACATGACTAACTTTCTGCTCTCTACCATTCTCTAAAGTAAGAATTGAAAAAAATACAATAATTACAAAACATAAGAAACTAAAAAAACCTTGAAATGTTTTGCACCAAGCATTCAATAACTGATGCTAGCTCAGGGTTATTTAAGCTAAAGTATACTGTAATATAGATGTAGATGGAGGGAAGGGTTCGATTTTACAGGGCCAAGAGCAAAACAACCAAACAAAGAGTCTCAGGTGGTGTGAACCACTTGGGGGCAGTATGATCACGCCAATGAAGTGGTGCTCTGATTTAAGTCCTGAATCTGCTTCCCATTTGGTGCACCTGAAGGTATAATGTATAACTTTATGACAGATGTAAGTGTTTAGTTACAGATTTATAAACATTAACCGATCAAGCTTTATATTGCTCCATTAAAGTTGTTCAAACATGCAAAACTGACATAACAGAGCTTATTTGTTGAAGCTGTGTCTAATGTTTGTTTTGATTATTCTGTATTTTAGGAATGTGTGTGTTGTTTTTAAGTGTTTCTTCCATATTTTGTGGACAGCATCTGAGACGGCGCTGGCTGAGGTGGCTCTGAACATCCTGTGTCTGCTGATGAGGGAGCAGTGGAGCTGGCTGTGCACCGAGAATATTCAAAGGACCATCAGGCTGCTGTTTGGGACCCTCATCAACAGGTGACAAACCAAACAGTCTTTGGAAACTGTAACAAGTACTGTTAGGGAAGCTGCTGCTGTCTAACAAGAGAGTTATTAAAGAGGATTATTCAACTTATACTGCAGGAGGGGTGGTCAGTCCTAGAAGGATGAAGTATTTATCAGTATAAGAGGGATAAAAACGCTGCCTACAATTACTGTAAGGGATGAAATGGGGTCTTGCAAAACAGGTGAAAACCAGTGCAGATAAAAACAGATTCAAGTCAGTGAAAAAGTTTTCATTCAAAGCAATCTACTTTTCAGTGATTTAGAAATGAAAGTCTTACATAGTTGCATCACAAACTCTTCCTGCTCTGCTGCACATTTTTGGGGTGCATTTGACCATTCGTGTGTGCTTTGTGAGCGTGTCTGTCTTTTCCTCATCAGCACAGGTCAAAGCAGCACAGTCCTGTTGTTTCTCAGCAGCTCAGCCTGATCAAAGCAGCACTGAGCTTAGTGCCTTTTGTGTTTCTGAAGGAGTTGTTGACAGAGGATATAGAGACATGTGTCCCTTGTCATTCACTCACCCCCATCCTTTGTGCACGGGTATTTTGGAACAAGCGGAGCAGGACGTACCACTGATGCTGCCACAACAATGCAGATAAATGTCCTCTCCCTTTAATAACTGTTGCCTTTGGATGACTTCTCAATGTGCTTTTACGAGCCTCTCTGCAGCAGAGGAGCTGGTGGAAACTCTGTGGCAGAGTGTGTACGCTCAGCTGGGTCGGGACACGAAGACACATGGTTCCTGGTGGAGATTCCTCAGAGAGAGCAGTTTATGAGCTGCAGAGAAGAGTCATGTACAGTCGTTAATCATGAGAGTTGATATTTTGGACAAGGGGTTGACTGTGTGCCTTTGCAGTGGTCCGTGTTTTACAAAGACAGGAGCATCCCTGGCTGTGCAGTTTACCTTTACACCACTTTATTACTCTGGTCCAATTTATTATCAAACCTACATGACATGAGAAAAATCTGTGTTGTGTAAGAGCATTTTTCTATTGCTTGTCCTCCCTCCATAAATCTACTTTGCGAACACAAACTGTGAGAAATATCTGAGCAGCAAGGTATGTCTTTGGATTGGTATCAAGATTTTTACTATTACATGCGTATGTTGTTAAAAGTCTACGTGCAAACATGCGTGCCTGCACTATTTGGCTCATAGGAGAATGCTCGGCTGACATTAACTCCCCAAACATTTGTCACAGATAGGTATGACTCCAGCTGCCAGTAAACTCCACCTGCAGATAATGTTCTCAGGTTCTGCTTTTGGTGGCATTGACCTCACGTTTCCCAGGGGCTCAGCACCAGAATATCCTTTGTTCATATTGATACTGGAGCAGTCTATTTTAAGAAGCTGGAGCGAGCCAGGTCTTGTGCTTTTGTTTGGCCTCGTCTATATCAGGCGGTATGCTGTCAACATGGCAGAGACAGCTCTCAGTGTGTCAGGTATCTCCTCTCATCGACTGGTTTCTCCGTGCAGGAGAGCAGGATGCTCCATCTTTCAGCAGCTGCTGATTGAGACACTTTGTACCTAAGATAGCCGTAGTCGTGAGCAACATTTGAACAGTTGTACGACAAATGCAAAGTGACACTGCAAAAACTGAAATCTAAACAAGTCATTTTGTCTTATTTTAAACATAAAATATCTTTTAAACTTAATAAATTTACCTGACAAGTAAAAAAAAAGAATGTCTTATTTCAAGAAAGTAAAAGACAAAATTATTCCTGAATCAGGGCTGAGCTGCTTGCAAAAATAATCTATTTGTGATTATTTTACCCTTTGCAAGTGCAATTTATTTGGGGATTGTTTTTGGGTCCTCCATCTTATGTGTTGTTAAAAAAAACAAGCAGTTTCAATCTCTATGCACTAGATATTAATTTTGCTATTTGTGACTGCCTTTTTGCTCCTTTTAGTCACTTTTCATTCATATTTCTTTTACTCCATTTGGACCACATTTTGCTACTTTTTAGCTATTTCCCAAGTTTTCTTACCCTTTTACTTCCCATTTCCACCAATTTTTGCTGCTTTTTGACCATTTTTGCCATCTTGAACTTTTATTGCTACATCTTGCCACTTCTTCTTTGCCGCTGTTCACCACTGAGACAATTTGGTTGAGCAGGGTAGAGTAATACTGGTGTTGAGTGTAAAAAATCTCCTGCAAAAACTTTTATTAGGTATTCTGACACATTTGAGGTTCAAGAAAATAGTAAATTTCAGCAGGCTATATTGTGATTTGATCTAATTTAGGATTATTTGTCCAGCCCCTTGTTTGAATTGCTTGTAAAAAGTCAAACAAATGCCAATGGGGTGAGACAAAAAAACGTCTTGTATGAAGACATTATTCTAATTTCAAGAAACTTATTGACCAAATTTTTCTTATTTTTCTTTTTACTTGTTTCAAGCGATTCAGACATCATTTTGTCTTTTAATACTTTCAAATAAGACATGCTTCTGGACTTGTCAGTTGAATGTGGCTCATGTCAACTATAATAAGACAATTTCTACTCAAAATAAGACACAAACACTTGCTTAGAGTTCAGTTTTTGCAGTGCATAAGAGTTGTATTGAATAAATCTGCAAAGGATTGCATTAAGTTTGCATCATCTTTATTGAAAAGTCTTTGCTTAAAGGAAAAAGTGACTGATTCTTGACGTTAACAATGAGTTAAAACTGTCCCTGTGTGTTTCAAACCGTCCCAGCCTCGACCTTTGGGCCTGAGCCAGGATTTACTGATGGTTACCAGAAGTATGCTTAAGTATTTTGGGATGGACTCCATCTTATTAAGAGATACAAAAGACAAAGATGTACCAACTTTAGTTTGCATTCCCAGCCAAGCCCTAAAGCTCCTCTGGATAATATTTTTAGTCTCGCTGGCAGACCACTGTGGTCCAGACTGAAATATTGATGCAGCACAATAAAATTTAGAACAGGCACAGCACCAGAGGATTATTCATAATGACTTTGAAGATCTCCTGACTTTCCATCAGGTGTGACCTCTTGAACTTTGGTTTGAAAAAAGACAGGGCATTCACAAAAACGTGAAGTTATGTTATGTTGTGCAAAATCAGGTGACTTTGGCGGAAAAATGACTGCAAGCATTCCCGAGCTCATGTAGAATTAACGCTGCAGATCTGTGCAGCTTAAGTTTTCAAGTCCATGCACTGATCAGCCGCAGCATCATGATAACCTGCCTAAAATTGTCTGCAAATCTCTTGAGCTAACTCTAACCTCTTTGTCTGTTTGAGTTACAAAAGTTTTTCAGGTGGATAAACGTTCACTCCGAAACTTAAGGGTGCTGGTTGCACGTGTCGTCCCCTTAACACTTTTGACCTCTGCAGACTTGCTTAATTTCTCAGGAGCTGCAGCTGTAGAGATGCTCTGACCTGGTCTGTTAGTCATCACATTTAAAGGCACTCACAGTTTTACATTTGCAGGTTTTTCATGCGAGTTTTCATTTCATGCAATGAATCAGTTTCGACAATATGAATCTGTGGCAGAGATATTTTCATCCATGTGGGTGCATTTCATTTTCAAACAGATAGAGGTTAATAGAAAGTTGAATTAGATGTGACACAAGGAATGTATCTAACATTTCATCGCCCTGACTAATTCCTACTAAATACATACATCATTTAAAAAAAAGCAGTGCAAGCTGTGAGATGATTTCTTTGTATAAAAAAATTAGTTTTCTGTCTTGATTTACTCTAAGACAGTGTAAAATAAAGAGGCTTGTATGATGGTGGAGCGACCTAACTATGCTCTGCAGAACTTCTGAAAAAGAAAAGACAATTGACAGAGACCAGGACTAACTGCTGAAACTTCAAAAAATCTCCAATCTGATCAGTCCTCTTTGGTGTGTGCTCACATGCACATTCCTGCTTTAGTAATACACTCAGACATGTAACATGCAGAATATATGAAGTCAGCTGATGTTGAATGCCTTAGCTTTCACTCTTTTCATCATTGTACTGGAACGAGTCACATCACTGGGCTGACTTTTGTGTCTACCTCCCATTTATTCCAGCATGAGGGAAAATCTGACTAAGCTAGCATTCATCCATCCGACTCCCTTCATGGAAGTGCTTTGAAATACTGAATTAACTGGAGCTTTACTCTGTACTGAGCAGGATTAATTCTGTTCCTAGCTTTAGTCAGTTATTCTTATTGATAAATTGATCCACAAAGTGGGCTAAGAAATCCTTTTAAGACTTATTTTTTAAAGGAACCAGCAGCTTGAATCAGGCGCTGTGTAGTATTTTCTAATAATCTGACAGCTCTTTAGTCAGAGGCAGGAGGAGCAGCCAGCAGGAGAAACTTTACCCTTGCCCATCCACAGCTCTGGTGGATTCAGGTCTGTCAGAATTTAATTTGGAGCCGTGAGTGTGGAGAATCTGTGTGTGTGTGTGTGTGTGTGTGAGAGATGGAACCAGGAACCAGCAGACCAAATCTGGCCCTGTGTGAGTGTGTGTGTGTGTGTGTGTGTGAGAGTGTCAGTGAGTGTGTGTCAGGTCTGGCTGGAAAAGCCGGCTCTCTGCTCCTATAAATGGGGTCCAAGGCGAGGCAGCGCTGGTTTGGGAGATGTCTGATTTTTATGGACTGGAAAGTGGGACAGTATAAAATGAATATAGTCTCGCTTTTTGCAGTCTGTACGGAAAATCTATCTGGAGCCAGATTATTGTCAGTGTCTACATGTAGTGTAGGTAAAGCAGGGTGATGCCACTTTGTGCCAACATCAAAAGAACGAGTGGAGATTTTCCATGTTCGTTTTAGAAAGATGGGTCTGTAAACACAATACTTCCCTTAATAAAGAGCTTTATAAAAGTGAGGGTAGATTAAATGAGATCACACGCTGGTTTTTAGATCGTCCTGCTGCAGCTTTGAGTTCGTCTGGGATGGGGTCATTGTTTTTAAGAGCTGAAGTGACCTTGTTTGTGCACGTGGAGAGGAGTGTGGGGTTTGTCGGAGCAGAAGTATGATACATAAACTGGACAATAATGGAATCTTTAATCAAACTGGACTCTGAAGAGCACCTTTTTAGGTTTCTGATATTCCTTTTTCATTAGATATCATGTTGATGAAGGCATTATACCCCAAAACACCGATAATACAATTTGAATAACTAGATCATAAACAATCTGCAACAACTGAAGCTGTCTGAGGTGTAATGAGTATGTGCATTGAATGAGCTTCTGATATGTGTGAGAAAACAGCAGATGGTGGTTTTATCTTGGTACAGGTATTCATCAATTCCAACCAATTTTAACCAGAGTCAAGAAAAGTGACCACATTTGGCTCATTTTAGTCTCCTTTGCAAGTATTTAATTTCTTTTATGGAGAGGGTATTCTGCTTTCCCAACCTGTTGCCTAAGCAAGAAGGTTATCAGTTCAAATTATGTTTGCAGATTTTCAAAACTCTATACATTCATATGTTTCTGAAATGCTTGGATCTGTCTGTAAACCGAGGAAGAAACACATGGTTCTGAAAATAGCACAAGCTCTTGATGAGATATTGTCAAGATCTTCACAACTTGCTGAAATGATGAGTTCATTGCATCAGTATCTCCCTACGTGGCCAGTCCATCACAATTTTGAGTGGCGGGCCTCAATCACCAAGGCCTGCCCATAGCTTTGTTCCCAACATGCCTCCAGAGGGCTGACCAATCAGAGTGAAGGGGTTTTGTGAAGTGGGGAGCCTTAAAAAGAGAGCTAAAATTAAGTTTTGCAGACAGAGGCAAAATAAGAGTTCTCTTAAATGCCAGTGAGAGAAAAGTGGAGATTATTTTGATTCGTAAACCATGTAAAAATTCTATGGGGGGCACTAGAAGGTCTAGTTAAAGATTGGACATTGAAAGATAGAAAGATCAAGAAAAAGTATAACTCCACTCTTTGATAATTTAAAGAGCTTACAGCTGACCTTCAAGGATATTTATGCTTTTCCTCATCATGACCTTCAGATAGAGGCCTCTTGACGGATCAGCTGAGTCTGTGATCACTTTGAAATCTCATCTTTATGGACAGTATTTCTGTCTGACGAGAGTTTGTTAACCATCCCATCTTCCAACTTTTTTATTAGCCTTGTTTTGATTTGTTTTATTTTTGTGAACTACTTTGTAACATGAGTTCAGAAAAGTGCTGTATAAATAGTTGTCTAATATCACTTACACTCCAGTAAAGTGTGCTGTGACCGATAACAGTGTCAAAATGTGTGAACGTAACTTCAGAAATGCAGACAAGTGGTTTTTTTTTATTCTTGCATAAAAACAGATTGAAATGCATCTTTTGAGACCCAGTTACACACCAGATGGTTTGAGCTGTGATCATGTGGTGGAGAAAGTAGGTCAGTGGTGTCCATGATACAGTTTAATGATCGTAATTCATCAAATTACATCTAGTGTTTTCAAATTGTCTGAGCAGGCTGCCATTGACCTGACGTCAGTGACACGGTGTGAGCGTAGAGTATTTCCGTTTAAAGTCCAGAGGACGCATCATAGCTGCTGATGGAGCGACAGTTTTCAGCACAGACTGAGAGAAAGGACAGGTGTGTTTTGCCTGTGCAGACTCTCAAATGTGTCTCTGAGTGTTTTCTTGATGGTTAAAAACACATCTCATAACTTCAGACTTCATGTGGCACCTCTGCTCTGCCAGTCCCCTCCTGCACCTGTCGAATAATGACATGATTCTTTTATTTTTACTCCCGAAAACAGCATATTAATACCTTCATAAACAGTTCAAATGCTGCCACAAGTCCTCGTTGACAGCTTGATGATGGAGGTGAGGATGAAGGGCAGCACGGAGGGTTTAGAGCCTGTCAGCAGCCGTCACAGCAGCTCTCTTTCTTTCTCCCTCTCCCTCCCTCTCTCTCTCTCTCTCAGCTACATGGTTAATTAACACCCAGGGATCTCTCATCTGACACACACCAACCAGCTCAGGTTTCACCAGCGGTGAGCAACAAGTTGTTTGGCTTGAGAGAAAGGGGTTTCTGTCTCACTGCTGGGCTATTTAGCTCACGACCACATTGTGGCGTTTGGAGAAGACTCTGAAGATGTGGTCAGAACTTCAGCTTTAGCAAAATATAGCTTCTCTAAGCAGTGTATTTCATTCTGCATGAGTCCACTTGCATGCTGTTTCATAATTGTTTTTCAAGTTTGAGAGTTGGCCAATTGCCTGTAAATGCAGAGGTTTTGCACACGAGAGACAGGCAGGTGATTTGCTTCAGAGGACTGGAGCACGCTGTGTCCAAGAACAGCAGCCTTGAATTTTGATGTGGTTTTTGCATGCTTTTCTAATGTGATGTTTTTGTAGAGCTGGACCCAAAATGGCATCTAGAGACCTAGCTGTGAGGTGAAATATTCACAGATACTCAATAACGGTGAGTGTCTCACAGAAATTACTCGATAAAATAAAATTGGCTCAATTAGGTTGTATCTGCATGGAGTTTGTGATTTTGTGTCCAATGCACAGTTATCCAAAAAGAAGCTGTCTCGAAGATATAGTTTTAGACAGTACTTTCAGACAGTGCTTAGAGAGCTACGAACCTCATTCACAGTCAGTGCATACACACAAATTTGTGCTGAAATCATGATTTTGATGAATGATAAACAAATCTGTAATAAATCAATATTTTCTTACTTCAATTTATTCTTACTCTGTGAACAAATTTAGAGCCCCATCAGACCAAAAATAAAACACATTCTCTTTCACTTAATGCACGACATATCAAAACTACTTTCAGTAAAAGAAAAATGCCTTTAATTGAATTCTGTAATAAAACTGTGAATTGACTAAATGTGTTGAATTATCATGAAATTGACGCCTTTTACCTGTCATCATACTTGAAATGTTGGATCTTAATTTCAATACTTAGTTTACAAAAACATGACAACGTTCATATTAAAGTGTCCCATTTTTTGTGAATTAAAATGTTGACCACTCCCATCAACAGTGCCATGAATTAGCACAAACAGAATGAAGACATGAAATGACTTTTCTTTTTATGACTTTACATGTTTTATGAGTAAATGACACGCATACATTCTACTATACACTCAAAATTATTTACACCTGTCGATTCAGAATTATTCAGATTCACTAATATGCACAAGGTGGTGAAAATAAATAAGATATAAATATGGTTGGTAAACGTGTCATGAATCGGATGGTAATTCTGTATATATGCCTATTTAATGACGAGAGTAAGAACATGTCTACACATTTGCTAATGAATGAGGCCTGTTCTCATGTTCAAGAAAGCAGTTTGAGATGGTTTGAGCTTTGGGATGTGGAGTGTTATCCTGCTTGAAATCTCCATCAGAAGATGGTACACTGTGCTCTTAAAGGGGTGGACATGGTCAGCAACAATACTCAGGTAGGGTGTTGACTTGAAACTAGGCTCAGTTGGTACTAAAGAGCCCAAAGTGAGACAGGGAAATCTCCCCCACACCATAACACCACCATCAGTGGCAGTAGCTTGCAGGATGGATCGATGCTTTCATGATTTGTAGTCCAAATCTGAATGTGGAGCAGAAATCCAGACTCACCAGACCAGGCAACATTTTACAGTCCTTGGGTAACAGTATAAGATTCAAGATATGAATGTTAAAGTATAAAGATACAGAATACATTAATATTTTGTGCTGGAGGCTCTCTGAAGCTACAAAGTGAAGCAAAAAGACAATTCTGCAATTAATTTGACTTTTGATTTGGTTTCCCTCCTACTATCCTTGAAAACCCCCTCTTGTCTATTATTCATCCCCCCACAGACTGCAGCTTAAACTGTACAGTTTAGGTTAGAGCGGCAGTTAGCCTCACGCTGCTGTCATGTGTTGAGCAGATCCATATGCAGCCATGTTTACTCATGTCAAACGGCTCATTTATTCTGTAGTCTACTGCTGCAGGCCCGCCGCCATCTCCTCCAGAGACAGAAAACTGCAGCTCAGATTAATGTGTTCAGGCAGTCTGGACTAACATTACAACATGTATCAGCAGATATTTAGGTTGAGATATTAGAGTAGAAGAGTCATGTGTGTCTGGCTCAGAGGAAAGGCTATTTCTATTCATTTAGTGGTGACCTGAGACGCTGCTGCTTCCAAAATTGATTCTTTTGGACGTTGTGTTTCTTTTGGCACCACGTCCTGACTCTGCAAGTGTCAGAGTTCATTTTTTATCACCACTTAAAATAACAGAAGACCTCATCCTGTGTAGCTGTCTCAGTGATTGTCAGTGACAGCAATGTGGCCAATCCAGGGGCTTAAGTCTTTCTCTTGAAGATGACTGGCCAAAAAGGCAGATCCAGCTCCTGCAGCTCAGGAGGATTTTTGACATTGCGGGTTGTTTTTCTGCGCTGGTGCGGTTCTTTGACATATGGGTCCTGGGGGCCAGGCATGAGGTTTATAAACAGGAGACCGAGCTTGGAAGCTCCAGGCTTCTTCTGTCAGTGGGAATTTACTCTCTGTGAGGCTGTGAGTGTGCCGGTGGTCAAATGGGTGGGCTGTACATGACAGATCTGGTATTGGTGGGTAGGAGGGGGGGGGGACTGCTGGATGGAAAAGATGCTTGTTATGTAACATCGCCGGCTATCTATCACCCTCTGCAGAGTGGAGGAGGTGTGACATCTATGAACAGGCTGTTCCCGGGAAGAGACGAATTCAGACGCACTCCTCGTGGTGGGATCAGGCTGTCTGAGTGGTTTATATCTCACCCTCTGTGTTTCCCTTGGAAGTCTGCCCGGCATCATGTCACCATCACGTTCGCCTGAGGCATTATTCCCTTTTTACATCTACAGACGCTTCTGAAATATAAATATTGTCTTCTATTACGGTCTAATAGTAGTCTGCAGTTGCTTCCAATTCCTGCAGCTCTATGTAATCGTCTCTTGGGGACGTTATGGGTCAAATACCTAGGTCACTTCTTGGGAAGGTTATGAAACACACTTATCCCAGCCCCAGAGTGCCATCGCAGCCTGCCAGCCTTGAAGTCCAGTTATCCTTATTTAGTGTTAGTGAGTTGTAGGGACAACAAAATCCTCCCCTGGCAGCACATGAAAGATAATACAGCTCATTATTGTCCACATTCTTGATAAAGTTAGACAAGTGCTGTGTGCTGAGACGCTGTTTGAATGTTTGCAAAATGACCTCGGTGAAGTGACTCTCTGGCCTCTGTAAATCCCTGGTGTATCTTTTCCTCGCTCACCTGAACCTCTGGGCTTGAGATGTGCCTCCAAAGTCATCGCTGGTTTTCTGTCTCTGGAGACATACTCAAGCAGTGACATCCCGTCTGCTGAAAACCGCCTCAAGGCTTATTTTAGTTCAACCTGGTTATACTTGTGTGTGTTTACCTTAAAAGGAAACTCAAGATAAATCCCAGCCCAGTCCAACTTGTGCTTTTCTCATGTCAGCTGGCATATTACGTGTATTTGGATCCTGTTGCGTCACCCATTATTGATTTGCTGCCAAGAATTTGAAACATCTCTGCTTCATCTAGATAGTCGTGTGAGGTTGATTGTTGGAGTACAGCCCAGTGCTCGTTCATTTAATCAGCCGCTTCTGCCCTTGAGCCTAAGCGTGAGGCTGGACTTTCTCTCCCATCTCAGTGAGTTTCCTGTAGAGTTTAAAGGTGCACAGTGTTTGTCTTAACAGAGTGATTAAAGTCAGTCTTTGCAGAAGTGAAATTAGCTGACATCCTAGGAATTTGGATTTGAGTGTTGGTATTTTTGGGGGTTTGGAATTTTAAAAAAAGCAAAATTTAATTGTCTTCACACTTCACTGAAACTAAACATTGTGTCTGGAATATTCAAAGAAAAAGCAAGGCTGCACAAAAGCTGTTTGGACAGTTTGGACGATAAATATGTTGCGTTTGTGATGTATCCAATTGAACACAGGTTAAACAGGATTTGCAAATAATTATTTTCTATTATTTACATTTTACACAACATCCCAACTACGTTTGAATTGGGGTTTTAAATCCAAACTGGGAAAAAAACACTATTTGAGCAGGTTGAAAATAAGAAAGATGACCAAAGTAATTGCATTTGAAAAATGTTGCACGTGTGACACTTTTTTTGCAGGGATGCAAAGACTGAGCTAACTTGAGCTCAAGCTGACCACCATACTTCATCTTGTTAAAACAATTTTCTTGAAATTATGGCAATGTGACCAAAGTACACTATAAAAAAATCCTGGTTGATATCGAAATGTCCAGCTTAAGGTTGTTATGAAACCAGATATTCTAACTTGAACATGTACATCACAAATCCATGTTATCGAATAGTTTCCAATGTGCAGAGACACTAGTACTGAAAAGCCACCTAACACATTAACATCCAACATACAGTTACCAATAAAGAAAGGCTGAACTAAAAGATTTTCCTTATAAAAAATGTCTAGACTCATATTAAAATATTCCCTCTCTGTCATCACATATAATCCAGTTTAAGTGTGCGGTGGTGTTTGTATCTGCAGGCAATCTGCCCTCTGTCTGTATTCTCTGATTTTCTCATCATGCGGCTGCGTTTGGGGCATTTGTGTGTGTCAATCACAGGAGTCATTGAAGTGTGGAGCTTACAGCCAACCGTTCCCTCGTTAGGACTTAAAGCTTCCATATGGCGGTATTTTTAGACGTGTACAACATGTCCTGGTTGTCTTCTAAGCACTGTTTTGAATACAGTTACAGAAACATCATAAACTGAGCCTCCCCTGAGGATCCGCAGCCTTCGCTCTCTGTTGTAGTTATCTTTGCAATGATCTATGCGAGAGATGCTGGTGAGGACAAATGCAGAGGTGGAAAAACACCAAAACAAACATGGCTAGAAGAACCTGTGCCGTTACCTGATGTCACAATGGCTTACTGCGCGGTTTTACAGAGGTTTGGATGCTTGTGCAAACCTCTTTAAAACCAGAATCCCTCAGCTCGAAAAAAAGAAATATAAGAGGGAGTTTTGCCACCAAAATGGTTAAGAAAGTACATATTGGAGCAACACGCCAAAGTTTGGTGAACGGCCAAATTAAATCTCACTAATCGCAGATTAGAACCATTCTGGTTTTATGTTTTTGAACCTTGGAAAAGAAGTAAATTTGAGTTTCATCTTACCAATTGTCACTAACACACAAGTAGAAGTCCAGCTAGGTTTTGTTTGCTGGAAATGTCTCGCCTCCACTGTCTCGACTGTTGGACTCCATCCCGTCTAGAAGAATAAGAAGCGTAGAAAAATCTCTTATGTGGATCTTTCCTCTGTCTCAAACACTGTCTGCTTTCTACACCTGCTTCTTGTGTATCTTTGGAAACTCAAGGGCAAGGCTCGGGGGGATTTTCCTCCAAGGGTTTAAGTATGTCACCTGCACTGTAAACACCTCCTTCCTGGCAGACCCGGCAGAGGAGTTTGAGTAATCACAACCACAGAGGAAAGCAGGCCAGGTCCCTCTGTTCTCTCGTGAGAGCTGTGTGTTTTTCACCTCCTGGGTGAGTAAAACCCATCCAGTCTTTTGGTACAGGTTGTCTTATCTTTTCTGTCTTTGTGCTTAAATGTGCCCTTTCCTTAATGATCAGTGCAGATTTGAAAACATCTGGAAGAGGTTTATGAAATTAGCAGACTGATAGAAGAGACTGGTGACACACTCTGCAAGCTTCTCCTGAGGTGACCCACACTTGTGTTTTAATATGACTTTAATAAAGTTACACTCCATGTTTTGCTGACTTTAAGCCACAGTTAGCCCACAGGCAGAAAAGCAGAACATTTATCGGGCGCTCTCCTCCTGCTTGAAAAATATCTTCCTGACAGAGTCGGCCTGGAAAACAGCTCTGGTGGTTTTCATGGTAGCAATAATGCTGCACAGTCTTAATACTTTACCAGACCACAATCTCTCATATAGAATTACTTGGCATTTGTCGGCTCTAATTGGTTAGAAGCACTCTGCTCTTTGTGTGTGTGTGCATGGAGGGTCTAAATCTGTGTGTGGTTGAGTGATCCAAAGGGAAAAGTAATCTCTTTGGTGATGGCCATAAGTCTGCAATGGTGATGACAGCAGAGACTAAGTTCAATGGATGTTATTCTAGCAAAAGCAAGAACCTTGACCTTTTGTTCCTGTGCGTTTTCTGTGTTTGTGTGGTTTTTTTCTGTGCGCTACTTTTGCAAGTTTGTGAATAGATGTGACCCGTACAGAACCAAGACAGTGTCAAACCTCTGTGGGCCATATGTGATAAAAATCTGGCCCAACTCTGTAACGTCACATGTCTGTGTTTTGACCAGCCATGGGGAACAAGGCGCCACGGCAGGACTAATAAAACTGGACCACGTGCACACACTTAAACATACGCAGAGGAGGAGAAGTGACCGTAGACAGTGGAGCAGACAGCTGAAAGTCTCCACCTTGGCCAGACTGGAGGTGCTGATGTGATGAGACCCGAGTCAGAGGCTTGGACTGAGGCATATGCCTGACTTAGAGCAGACTCATCACAGTTTGGTGAAAATTCATTGCCGACATCTGTAGTGTTTCAAAGATTCAAGTTTTTTTTATGTCTTCTCATTTTAAGATCTGATAATGATAAAACCCAATTTTTGGCATTGAGTTGTCTTTTTGCTCCCAGAATTTCTGCCAAAACTCAAGACATCACATCCCAGATCTGGACTGTTGCATCCTGTTAGTCGTGCACTTAGCAGATGACAAAGACCACAGTTGACAGATGATTTTTCACTTTAAGTAGTGGTTGATGGTAATGGAAAACCCAATGTATGGTCTAAATCTGCAGTCCCAGTAACAGTTGAGAGCATATTACTGACCAATATTCTGACTGCTTAATCATTATCACAGGGAAGAATGAACGAAGTGAGCAGGTGGTGACCATCTCCATCTAGGGTTGACTGAAACCATTTCCAAACATTTCTTTTCAGCTCTGGGTTGTCTTTGCATAAGAATCCTTGATATCTGATTAAGTTTGGATTTGACTCTGATATTGTCAGACCTTGGTCTTTTCCATCAGGGTGTGACCTTGATTGTTCAGTCTTGTCAGGTGTGCCCTCTATCAGGAGGATCAGACCACACCTGACACAACAGGCCTCAAAGCTTCTGGTACAGGCCCTTGTGATTTCAGGCATCGACTACTACAACTCTCTTCCTGCATGTACCTTCAAACCTCTGCAGATGATTCAGAATGCAGCAGCACATCTGGTCTGGCACATCACTCCGCTGTTGATCTCTCTTCACTGGCTTCCTCCAATCTAATTCAAAGCTCTTCTTCTGGCTCATAAAACAGTGACGAGAACGGCTCTTGTCTCCCTTAAATCCCTCATCCAGGTCTACAATCCTTCTCACTCACTGTTCTCTGCATGTGAAAGACACCTGGTGCTCCCAGCCCAGCGTGACTCTAAATCTCCAGCCAGACGCTCCTTCTCTGATGTTCCCAAATGGTGGAATGAATTGCCCAAGTCCATACGATCCTCAGAGTCCCTTCTAGATGACAACACTGTGGCCAATCAATTTGAAGCACTCCTTTGCATTTATGAATGTCCTGACCTCCAGTCTTAATTCTTGCTCGTGTTGTATGTTACTTTAGACAAAAGCATCTCCTAAATGAAATAGTTAAACAAGTATAGAATTGTAGGATGTAGCATCTCACTTACGATTTGAGTTCTAAACATATTTATCTTGGGAAGGTGAAAATCAGAGTGATTTCTCTTATCAAAACTCTGAACTGCAGCCTCATCTTAGGCTGAATTTACCAAACAAGTGCCGACAATCTTTAAATCATGCTCACGCCAAATAACATAAACCAGAGCTGCACATTATTTCTGGTGTTGTCATCAGGTAATAGTTGACAGTCAGTCCGCTGCATCAGTACCTTTATAGCCTCAACAGGTTTGTGTCTCTGCATCTCCTCTAAATCAGACATGGAAAGTCAGAAAAAATAACTGCTTATTGAGAAAAGAATCACAGGTTAGTAAGACGAGGTTAGGCAGCTCAAACTGAGTTACAAATCATGACTTTGGTATTTTGTAAGAATTTAAACTGGTTCCGTCTTCTGTGCACAGCAGCAACAAATCCAGACTAGATTAAGCTCCTGTCTTCAGTGATTAACTCACATTATCCACTTGTGATTAAAACATTACTTGACCATTACCAGCAGTTGGTTGAATTACACGCTCTGCCAATGTTGACCAAAGTTTTTCAGACCCTGTCATGCTCCTCTTTGGACAGAGAGGGAACTTGCCAAATCTTTTGGGCTTGGTGTGGGACTCTGAGTTTTTTTGTTGGTCTTGTTTATTTGTAGACTCTGTTTCTTGGACCAGGAATGTTCTGGAGAAACTCTGAAAGGCATCTAAACAGTCAGTTTTTGGATGTCAAACTCGGAAATCCTTCGTGTTTATTGGGAAATAATCAGCTTTGGGTGTTGTAATGCCTCAACTATCGTCAGTCTTTGAGATAAATGTTGCTCAACTCTGATTTCTCCCTTTTCCCTGTGACTGTTTCCCATTTAATTCGAGGAAAGAGGCTCAGAGAGAATAACTCACATATGTGAAATACCTGAGGGTGTTAGAACTGTCATAGAAAACCATTCATAAGAATCTTTTTGGCCGTTGAAAATGATGTAGGAGGATTCTCAGTGACTGTATGCTTTCGGGAAACATGTTGTTTTAACACTCGTGGTATTGCAGCCAGAAATAGTGTGAAATGTATAAGCAGATGCAGCATTAATCACGGTCTGACCGCAACCAAGACTATTCTGAGCAAGGCTGGGCTGTTAATGCTGCACAATTAACACTTCATAATATCCACTGACCTCTAATTTTATCCTGCTCTTTAAACCAAACAGAGCTGGTTTTGGTGAGCACCTGGCTCTGGCTTTATTTTTACCACCAAGGCGTTTCTCGTAAAAGGAAAAAAAAAGTGCTGCTCCGCTTTTGGAGCTGTGCGATGATATCAGAGATATATGGAGCGCTGGGTAAATTTGATACAGTTTACGCTATTAAATTTGGGATCCATGAGTAAATCTTTCTCTGAATGGGAGCCATATTTTTCTAGCCATTACCCTATTTGGAAAGATTGGATGCTCAGGATAAATTGGATCATTTGATTTAATGTGTGCTGGTTTTAATCCTATTCACGGGACATTTGTGTCCAATCTTTTCGAAACTCTTGAAGAAAAACATTTAGTTGGTCTTTAAATTTTAGAAATTTTATTAAGTTTAAATTTTCAACTGGACAGTATTCATATCAGTTGACGTTTGACCAGAGGATGAACTCACAGTATTAAATAGTCAAAGGTCAAAGGTTACTGGTGTCACACCACTACCATCCTCTTTAACTGAAAAATACAGCAATACCCACAAGATTTTTGCATCTGGTTTCAGTTTTACCATTTCTTTATCCTCTGGGAGAATTTTCTGTGACTGATTAGTCAACAGTCTCCCCCTTCTTTGCCCTTGTTTACTGGTTCTGTCTGCTTTCTTGAGAAAGATTCGCTGAAATTCACGTGCTCTGCGAAGACACAGGGAGGGAATTTTCTCTGGTGATGTTTCTTTGGTGAAAGATTGAAGTGCATCTCCACCTGTTTAATATATGCCTGCTTTGGTCTCTGGTTTGATTTCTGGGAAAAAGTGACATTGCAAAACCTTCAACATATTCCTAATCTGAGAAGAGTTTCATGAAATTATTGGGTGGGTATACAAGACTACTTTTGATCAGAGTAGAACTGGAACATGCTTCAATCAGAATGAAACACATTGATCTGAATCAAATGCATTTTGATTAGAAATTTTATCAGACCTATAATTTCGGACATTTTTGCCTCCATGAACATGAAAATATGGGGAATATAGGAGGAGCTCTGACTGCTGTGATGAGGGTCATAGCCTCTGAACATTGGATGCAAAGAAACATTTTAACTAAATACACAGGCTGGTGTGTTCCTTTTGTATTCCAGTCAAACATCTGTGCATGCACTTATTATAATCCAATAGAGGAGCAATTTGTGCATGCTCCTTGCTTATATCTTGTGGTTCAAGATTGCATGAGAACACTTTAAAGCAACGTGGTGGCACAAAACTGGTCTGAGAAAGAAACAAAAGACCTATTAGATGCTTTAGAACAATCAAGCATTGTTGCTCTGCCTGTTTGACAGAAAACAAAGTAAACATCATTGCCCTTCCCTCTGCATTTACTTAAATAATCATAATGCACTATTTTGACACTTTTTTTTTTGTTTTACCAATAACAGTATGATAATGAAACCTTCTAATCCACACAACAAACCAATACTGTCAGGGTATTAAAAGGTCGATTATCTAACTGGTGGCTGGTTTCAGAAACACCAGAAATCACACACACATTAAATCAGAAAATGATACATTTTAAAGCAACAAATAAAGATGTTTACAGCCTGGTTCAAAAAATAGTTGAAGTCCTGCCTCTTTTTATGATCCTGACATGAAAACGTTAGGTTGCGTCAAACTTTTTTTTAGTTGGCACCATCTGTGGTCATAAAAAAACCACCTAATGAGAGATGAAAACTGTAAATATTTTCAAACCTCCAACCATTCGTGATGATTTATGTTTTCTGGTTATTTACAAGTGGTACAGGACATTAAAACTGATAGAAATGTGCATTATGTCAGCTTGTGCATGGAATCAGACAAGACAGGGACCCGCTCGTCAAAATGATCTTGTGTTGCACTGAAAAGATAAAATCTGCTTTGTAAGATTATCTTCCCACCAGATGCAGACACTTTATATATCAGCTTTTCTCTCATCCACTCTCGTCTGAGGAGATGTTCATTTTGAGAAACCCAGCAGGCTGTTGTTGCACTCTTGAATTCTTCATCCATGGTGCACAAAGCTCGCCTCCACATGACTCCAGTCTGCCCTCACACCGTGTCCACATCATGATGGTGATTCCTCCTTATTGCTCACAGCCTTTAGATAAATGATCTCATCTGTGGGCATGTAAACAGGTTTCATGATGCCCAGGTCTCCTGCTGAGGTTCCCTCTGATGTAAGTCCATTTAAGGACAGTGGTACTCTTAATGGGAACCAGTATAAACAGGACTAATTCACAGATGCTACAGTTCAGTGCCCACATCGGGATGTAGGTCACGGTGAAGCGGGTTTCTCATAAAGTACAGGTGTGCCTTCAAAATGAGAAAATCATGAAAAAGTTGGGCTGCAGGGTGGTGCAGTGGGTGGGGTTGTTGCCTCACAGCAAGAGGGTTCCTGGTTTGAGTTCCTGGCTGGACTGAAGCCTTTCTTTGGGGAGTTTGCATGTCCTCCTTGTGCATGTGTGGGTTTTCTGTGGCTCCACCCACAGTCTAATAACAAACACAGTTACCATTAACTTACTCATCAGCTGATTGGTAACTCTTAATTGCAAGTAGGTTTCGGTAAAGAATGGTTGTCTGTCTCTACGTATTAGCCCTGAAATAAGCTGAGAATATGTTCAGGGTGATTCTCACCTCTTGCTCAATGATAGCTGGGTCAGGCTCCAGCCTCCATTACCCCACATGGGAAAATGTATTTAAGATTTGACGATAAGACAGTAAAATGAAATATTTTGTAGATTTTTCTACACCAAAACTTAAGGGTTTGAAGCATCTTCTGATATATTTTAATAGCTATTGGCTACAGCTGAAAAAACATCTCAAAATGCTGAAATATTTATAAGCAAGTTTGAATAAGTAACTCTTCACCCAGTGTAAATACTATGTAATCTAGTGCAGTGGTGCCAAAATTGGAGATATGCATCCTCTGGAGGGGCTGGAAAATGGCATCCAAAATCAAAACCTATTCAAAGTTGCATCTTCCATCCATTTTTGAAAACATTAACAAGAGTAGGTGTTAAGTTTAATATAAAATCATGCAAATGGAAAAGGTTTGATCAGATTTTTTGTTGAAGACCCCAGAGGTGTCTAAACCAGATTAACATGTGCACATAGAAAAGTCTCATTTTGTACTACGCGTTTATTTCGTTACTTTTTTATTTGATAGGACCAAATTTTGCAATTCCTGTCCCCAGCTTTCAAGATTACAGCAGGGGCTACAGGGAATTTGGTTTCAGATGCAACATTAATTTAAAAAAAGAAAAAAAGACACTCTATGGGCTGAGATATATGCCTGACTTTGAAATTTTTATTAAATTTGGAAAGCAGAATTGCAATTTAATGCTTGAAAGTGAATTTAGTTATATGGAATTATATTTCAGATACTTGAAAAGTCAGCCCTCTATATTCCTTAAATTCAAAAGTACAGAATCAATTTCACTTTCCACAATTTAGATTATGTTTTACATTTCAATACACCCATTGGGAAGACAAATTGAGCAAAGATTCAGGTTTAATCAGGTTTGATGTAAACTTAAAAATACGTGCACACCCTCTAGAGTCATATTATGACCATAGAAATTTATCTCATTACCATCTCCATTAGTAGGATGCATCAACTCACTTTCTTCTAAAATGCTTCAGTGCTGTCGAAGTATCTTAATCTTTTTTTGTCTGTTTTTGTGAGTAGATTTTTTACATCTTCCTATAGCAGGGGTTGCTGGTCCCTGGCAACGCTGATTTGAGATTCATAATGTGTAATACCTGGGAACCTCTGGTCCTGTCAGCAACTCACAAACACAATCATGAAGAAGACTCCTGACTTGATGGTCATCCAAAAGTCTTGAAGGGAAAACATGCTGGGAAAATATGCACAGACACATGTAGGTTGATGATCTATCATGCATCTCCAGGTTTTTTTGTGACAGCCTCTGATTTAAGTGACCACACATAATAGAAACATATTGACTTACTCATAGACAGGTGTTAGCCAAAGCTGCTTCAGTGTACGCTCCATTGTTAGCTGTGTTTGTAAATTAAGCCCTAACAATGTTTAGAGGATCAGCTCCTGACATCGCTCTTCCTCACATGTTGCACAAGGCGGGAGAATTTCTAGTTATGACACCCACAACTTCTGGGAATAATGAAGGTGACGGGTAAATCATCGTGAGTAGGAGAAGAGTGACGTGTTTGCAATGATGAATGTTTACTATATGAACCAATACTATGTGAATTTAACAAATCAGTGGAGCCCGGATTATGAACTGACGTGCAGAAGTGTGCGTACTCAGAAAAGAGATCACAAGTCAGTGAACATATTTTTCCAAAACAGGAGACATTGTTGTGTTTAGTCTTGATGCAATTTTTGGTTTTAAGGCCTGAGATTGAAAAGCGTAAAACCCCAAATTACCTAAAAGCTCTGTGACTGTCTCTATCTGTACTGATCGAAAATGTCAGACAGGAAAACTCCCTCACTTGTATTCCTGAAAGGCATACCACTTCTAACCCAAAGGTCTCTTATGTAACTCTGGGACCTGGAAATCAAAAGGTGTACATCAAATCAAGTCGTGCTACATTTTTGGAAATGATCCTTTTTCCAAGAACTTGGTATTTTCACAACATATGTTCTCTAGTTACATCCACTTCAGACCACCGGCATGTCGGGGGAGATTTGTCCTGCAGCATCAGCGCTTACATGAGCAGAAGAAGCAGTGATCAAAGATGAAAGAAGAGGGAAGGTTTTATTTGTTCATCCTGTTTTCAGTCACGTGTTCAGATCTAAGAAGGAGTTTTGGGTTTGTAGGAGTGCTCTGCAGTACAAAGCCTCCGCCTGCAGCTCAAACATGTGGAGGTGATTTCAGATAACAGGCAGACCTGTCCATGTGATGCATTCACAAAGACCACAGCCATTAAAAAGTTGTTTATCTGCTGTGTTTTACTTCACATTCTGCATGGATTACTCTGGTCTGAGGGTTTGAGTTCATCCTTTTACATCCCGAGGAGATTTTTTTTCTGGACCTCCAAACTGAAGGTGTTCATTATTCTGAGATAAAACAGGCAGCGTTTAGTCTTCTGTCTTTCTTCTGGCCTCAGTGTTCTGTGGTTTTATTTATTCTCTTTGTTTCCACATGAAGTCATAAAACATGCTGCTTATCACAAGTATTATAACTTGTAGCCTGGAGCTCCCAATTCTAAATGAATGTGTGACGCTAAATCATTTCATGTAAAATCAGATCACTTTCCAGACCTACTGTCAGAGTTTTAATATTTCTGTACCTTATAATGTTGTAGATTAATGGTAATCAGACTGGGATGTTTGGCTTGTTGTAGAAGTAGGAAGTAGACTTTACATAAAAAACTTGTTAAGATTAAAGGATCTTTTCCCACATTTGTAAACTCTCAAGGGAGAAAACTTGTGTTAAAATTTGTCTTGTAGATATAAAAATGCAAGATTCACAATGAAGCATTTATTTAAAGCAACTATGAGGCTCGGATGATTAGACAAAATCGATGTCACAAACAAGCATTTAAAGCAAGAGCTGCAGAACAGTTTTGATAGAAGTGCATGTTAAAGTGCATCAAAAAAGTGATGCACTTTGGTTCAGTTTTGGACTAGAGAATGTACAGTGCTCCTCCAGATAATAAGTGGTTTTTGTGGCCAAGTGTTATCTGCAGTCCTGTAGAGATCCTTAGTCCTGAAAAGCAGGACTGCACAATAAACTTTTAGTATCATCATCATCATCATCATCATCATCATGATTATGATCACAATATTTGCATGCCCAATATTCATAATGCAAGGTAAACAACATATTGTGATATATTTGAGCCTCACAGTTCGGCTAATGGTGAATGTGGGTGGAGCTTAGCAGGGATTTGGGCAATCTGACAGTTTGCTTGTAGTTAATATCACAAGAGGTGCTTTCTGTGCATTCAACTTTGTCTGGGAGTCTGTCATCATCAGTATAGGGTGTGTAAGGAAGAATTAAGTTGAGCAGAATGAAGTGGTAAACTTGAAAAAATATATTTAGCAAAACATTGCAGGAAACAAAATTTTCACAACCTTATTTTCTCCTAATATTGTGTATCCCTACTATAAAGAAATGAAAATGAGGTCAACAATGTAAGGAAGAAAAATAAAAGTCATTGCATCACACTAGCAGACCAGTAGATGGCAGTAAGTAGGCAATGAAGGGCATTCAGCAAAACAGGCTGGCATCATTTTGTGCATTTAGTATTACATTACATAATACATTTAGCATGGAGGTTATTCAGCCTGTGCTGGTTTTGATTGTACTCTATTGTACTGCTGATAGATTTTTTTGAATGTACTCTTGAAAGAAGACAAGGGCTAGTGGCAAAGATGTTCCTTAAAAGCGATCGAAAGCACGAAGACAACAGAGACCCACCTGTGCTTTTAGTTTTACACAACAACGTACTGCCCCCCCCCTGCAGGACCGTTTGAAGAGGTAGATGAACTACCCCAAAGCTAAATTTGGACCTTAGTTCCTGTGGTTGAAAAACGCCTTTTTAAAGTTAGTCAATTCCCTGTGTTGCGTCTCTCAGGGCTGTGAATGTGTCGCTCTATGTTAAATCTTTCTTTCATGAAAGTGTGACAGAACCTGAGCCAACACACATCCATTAAACAAGGTGTTTATTTGAAATGGACAGCATTAAGCTCCAGCCGCTCAGCAGCCTTCGGCCTCTCATGCCAGCGTGTGGACACTTCATTAATTGTCCAAATGAAGGTTGGCGTCCCTCCGTCTTTTTTTAAACAGCCACCTAACCTGACTCCTCTGGCTCTGTCACTTTTTCCAGCATGATTGTTAATTGGGCCAAGTCGTTTTCCAGCTGGGTTTTGGTGTAAGTGATTTTGTTTATATTTTCACACTGTCAGTAGAAATCAGCGCTTGCTATAATGTGGAAACCCCATGTGCTCCAGCTGGAGAGAGACTGAATACATCCCTTCTTCTTATCTGTGTTCAGACTCTGGGGTGGTGTTTATGCTCTTACACAAACCTTAAAGGATGATATTTATCTGTATAGATGTTGTTTCTTCACTGACACTGTCTAAGTATTCATTTCAGTCTGTATCAGAGCCACCTTAAAACTCCTCACAGGAGCTCAAACTGAAATATGAGTTTGTTTTCTTGCTCTGTGCACAGCTGCAGCTCATTAATCATCATGATTGTTCATAATTAGTTTATGTGTCATTACTGATATTTCAACAGGCAGAAAATTCCTTAATAACGTTCATTTCTCAAAGATGATTTTCTTCATTCTGGGTCACTAAAGTAAAGCAATAAATTTAAGGACTCTGTCTTATTTCAGACGTTATTTATTGTATCAGGTTCCTGCTTTGGCTGCACTGAACATAAACAGGCTGATTTTATCCAGAACCATCATTATTGCCTTTTAATATTTTCAGGATATCCAGAAGGCTGCAGATATTTTCAGGAAATCCCATACATGTGACAAATCTTTTAATATGTTTAATAACCAAATAGATTTACATGCAAAAGAACAAAGTAAAGAATTCTTTTTCAGTGCATGCTTTAAAAATTTCAGACTGATAGTCCTCTATAACAAGAGGTAGTAAAGAAAAGAAGGAGGGTTGTTTAAAACCAAGAGTGTTGGATGACATCAGCAGCAAACAGCAACAAACAACTCAAAAACAAAAGGATGAGAGCGTTTACAATTCAACTCACTTCATCACAACTCAACTAAATGCAAGGCAACAAACTGAACAGAAACAGGACAAATGCATCCAGTGATTGTAATGTAACAAAAGCAACACAATGATAGCAACAAGAACAACATAACAAACAACCAACTAACAACTCAACAAACACAACGTAAGAAACACAACAAACATGACACAATGAACACAATAAAACAAAAAACAATGCAAAAAACAACTCAATACACACATTGCAAGGAACACAATGCAACAAACAGTGCAGTAAGGAAGGCAATTAAAAGCAATGCAGCAAACACAATGCAATGAACACAACTAACAACTCAACAAACAATGCAATAAACAGCTCAACAAACAACACAACAAAGCAACAAACAAGACAACTTTCACAATTCAAAGGAAAAAATGCAACAAACATTTTGCAAACGAAAACAAAGCAACAAAAACTACACAACTCAATGAATGCAACTAAATGACCACAATGCAACAAACAAAATGCATAAAATACACTAAAATACACAGAATGATGCAATGCAACATCACAAATCCAATGCAATGCAATTCAAGGGATGCAACTCAACAAACACAATTTATGCAAAGAACACAATGCACTAACATACAATGTGAAGAACACAACCCCATCCAAAGAATGCAATGAACAGAACTCAACAAACTCAATGCAATGCAACTCCAAGAACACAGTGCACACAACAAATGCGAAGGGACGCAACTCAATAAATGCAAAAAAAGAATGCTCCTCATTGCAATGCAACACAGTTTGATGAACTCAACGTAGTGCAACCCTTAGCATACCTCACCTCATTCACCTTATTCAAGCCTGCAGTCTAATGTGTGTAGGAAATCACTCAGTATTTCTTGAGCCTGGATGCTGATCTTACACAGATGGAATAAAGAGTGTCAGTGTCTGAAAACAATTTTCAAGTCTAATGAACTTTTCTTCAGGAATGTAGAGTCCAGCCAGAGCTTCATGCTGAGAAAGCAATTATCAACTCAGAATTACAATTTGATACCTTCACCATTGCACAACTGATACCCTGATCCCCAACGTCAAGTACCAATTAGTGTGAAATAACATCATAAAGTTTGAGCCACAGCCGTATTTATAGGAGCTGAAAAATAGCTGCAGGTAAAGTTTCCTAAATGAGTCTCTGATTGCTGAATCCACACCTGAGTGTCATTTAAACAGTGCTATTGATTCTCTCACATTAGAATATTTGACTGATGCGTAACTGTAAGAATCTTCTGTTACAAATAAACCATCAATATCTCCTCATGTTTGGTTGCACGTCTGGATTATTCCAAGGATTGCGTTTAAAGAATTACAGTTTTTTTACTGCGGTCTGGGACTTTTGGGCCTCACTTTGTATCAAAACCATTCAACTTATTCCTAAGTTTCTCTATCCTTGGAAAGTTCTGGAAGCTACCTACCAACCAGTGATCCGCTGCATTACCGCTCCTGTTTTCCGTCCGCAGTTGTACAACTCGAGAAATTTAAAATACCTTCTACATTAAGGATTTGGCTTGTGTTGCTCAGTTATGAAATTCTAAAGGAAAGTGAATGTAACGTTGTGGCTGGCACTTCACGTCTATCCATAGCTTACACGGCTGCAGCTCAGTGATGTGGTAAGAGTCCAGAGCAGCTAATGAAATAACTTCATTAGGGGCCACATGAAGCGAGCAAAAGAAGCAGAACATTAGGCCCAGAGGGAGGTCCCTGCTTCTCTTTAGCAGACCTCTGAGGTTTTGAACAATGTTGCATAACAGCATCTGCATGGTGTTAAACATTTCAGGGTGTCTGCTGTCTTTGGGCAACGCTAACCAAACTCAAATTCATATCTTCAAGGCCTTAAATGATCTTGAATCCTAAATAATGCCTCCATGCGAGGTAGCGACCTTTCCTCCAGCTTCAGTTACCTCCTGCTTTATGAGCTTGACCTGCACAATGCTTGAACGCTTGAGCAACATTGAGATGTTGTTTTTAGCTTTACTTTGTGCTTTAAATAACCCTCGCTCCTCCAGTCTGGGTGGCAACTGGCTGTGTTTCCAGGCCTCAGACGGTAAATCTTGAAAAAGGTCGGGTCAGGAGAGAGGGTCAGCGTCTCAGAGCTTCACTCAGCTGATTGAATTCACTCATCACAAGACCTTAAGTCCAGCCGTTAGGAGGGAGGGAGGGAGACTGGAGGGAAATGGGCTCAGTTTGAGGTCAGTTCAGAATGCATTGAGGAGTGTTTAGAGGTTTGTGTTAGACCAGGATCATTTTCTGATCTGGACAAGTGTGAAGTCAAGATACCAGCAGACTGAAGACTTTAACTTTCTTAGTGTTCCTGTTCCTGCTGACTCTTTCTGCTTCTTCCTCTCATACTGTGTCTGATTTTATCTGTGTTATATGTATCGTCACTGATGCTCGCTCTATCCTGCAACTACAGGGGTCTTTGCTGATGCTCCCCCTGCCTTTGCTTTTCATGTATGCAAGTAAAAGAGAGGAAAGTTATACTTTCCCAACCTTAGGCTGCTTTTAGAATTCCACACAGGCACATGGAGGGTCAGGGAGTAGAGCTGGAAACTTCAGCTTCAACCATCGCCATAGAAACAACAAAACATTATTTACGTCTACAGATATCTAAATCCATTGATCAATTTCATATTTACTTATTAACTCAACAAAATGATATTGACACAGAAAACCTGCTAGCCTAATTTTTTGTACAGAGGAAATTCCTGACAAGGCAATTGATAAAGAGTCGGATCCATAAGCATAAGCTGAAAGGGCACTGGTTTCGATGAAATCCTATCAATACCCATCCTTAGTTAAAAAATACCAAAAGTAAAGTGAGAAAATCTCTTGCTGATCTACATTGACTTTAAATTGGAAATAAAATGACCAAACAGCACAGTTGACCAGCTTTACGTGATTTATGTCTCAGGGAACTCCTTCTTCATCTTATACTGTGATCTTTGAAATCCTTCAAGTCAGCTCTCAGCAGCATCTGCCTGAAGAGCCTCATTTAGGCTGCTTTGACCCTTCTCTGTTACCTATTTTTACTCTGTCCCCAAAATTTATCAAACAAACATTGTACTGCTTTTTAGAAGACTGGAAACTAGAGACTGAGACCATAAACTCTTTTAAGGACCTTTTACTGAAGTCATAAATCCACTTAATAGCGGGGAGTCCTTGCATGTTTGCCATTAGAAATACTGCAGATTTATGACTCTTTGTATTCCTTTGACTTTTTAAACTAAGAGAGCTCGTTCACTTCTCATGTCCTAGTTTGAAACCACACTTAGTTTGAAACATCTCTCTCTCTCTGAAGTGGTTGGATTAAAGCAAATGGTGCAGCAAACCAGCTGAGCTATGATAGATTACTCCAATTAGGACTTCTATTACTTGATGCTATTAGTTTTCACTCAGTCAGCCAGATCCAGCTCCCACAAGCAAATCCTGCAGGTTGAGACTTTATAAGTTCTGGTTTGATGAAGCTTTATGAGCAAGATTAATCCACTTCACTCAGTACACCACTCTCTTCATCATCTGTGCTAACCTCAGATCTCTGTTTCTTATTTGTGTTTGTTTCAGATGGCTGGATGTGAGCGTAGCCAACCTGACCTGCACCATGTACTGGGTGGCGTACCTGCAGGTCATCCAGGAGGCTGTGTGGCCTGGAGGAGCTCTGCCCAAAGAGCCTCGACTGGAGCGCAGCCAGCAGGAGAAGGATGACACCAGACAGGAAGCTTTGCAGTGTTTGATGAGACTCCTACCAGGTAATAAAACTTTAACTCCAATAAGAAGAAACTTCAGTTTAGATTCAAAGGCGTCTATCATGGTGCTTTTTAAGTCAATTTCAAATGTGTCTCATATTATAGTCCTAGGAGAGGGGAACACAAACACTTTGATGTAAGTTGTGATGTCTTTTGTCTCTAGACCTAGTCTCAGACATGCTGGGCTCAGACAAATACAAACTCAGCTGGCAGACTGCGCTGGACTCTCTTCAAGATCCGTTCATAAACAGGTGAGTGTTCACTCCACTGATAGGATCTGATAGGTTTTAGTTAAAGGTAGGGTCTGCAGGACTTTCCTCATCAATAAACTGTCAACTTTTACGAGAATAATCCTGCTCGATCCTCTTCTATGGGCCTCTATACTCGTGCCTGTGTCTGTGTCTGCCTCAACCCCTCATCAGCCTGTATGTTGATAGTTTTGTTGTCTCGGGTGGAGAGTAGTCGCAGTGACCCCAGCTAATCACAGCCTGCCCAGTGCCCAAGTGACTATGCATGCTGATGACAGCAAGCAAGGAAAACACTTGTAACACAGAGAAAGAATTATAAAATATTTGCAGGATACCTCATTTACCTTAAGTCAGGTGTACGGCTCTTGAATCATTGAAACTCATCATTGCAAATGCTCACTGGGTAGAGGAGTGTTTCTATGTAGCTGCTGCTGGCACTGCAACAAATTCCTGCAGACCTCACCTTTGAAGTCAATGTGCAAACTCACACTACCTCTGTTGTGTTCAGCTCGTGAAGACTTCTATTGATGACGAAAGAAGTCGGGCACTGAAACCACACTAAAACATTTAGTGACTTTCAAAATAGAACACACCATGTCAATTTCAGATCGTATTTAACATATTGAGTTGATCCAGGCCAGGGGTCAACGGGTGTGAGGTTTTACAGCAGAACATGAATGAGGACAGGATCATTATTGGGGAGGATTTGAGAGCACACAACCAACACATAACAGAGCAGAGACAGAATCTTGTAAGCCCTGTGTCTGTGGTTTTCCATTTCTGATGTCCCTTTAAGTCTATGCTCCAGGTTGTCACCATGGCTGTGCTTGTTTCTTGATTTGTTATCGTTCTGAATATAATCCACAAAGCGTGTGCTCAGCTGTCCTTCAGGTTTCACTCACACAACAGGATGTCTGATTGATCGCTTAATGTTTAGAGTTTCAATCAGTGTGACCATGATTGTCTTCCAAGTAGATCAGGGGATGTGATTTCACTCTCAACACGCCTCACACAACAGGAAGAGGGTCTGACAAGAACATCAGAAAAATGGATTTTAGTTGGAAGGGGGACCAAAAGTTGTCTCTATTTTTCATTATTTTGGAGTGTGTACATCACTGGATGCCAGAAAAATGGTCTCAGAAAGCTTGAACCATGTCAATTTCTACTCTCTGGTCTCTCAGTTTAGTGATATCTACTTTCTCCTGTGTTGGTTCCTTGCTTGCAGAAATCAAACGCGCCAACATATTTGTACGCAGTCACAAATCATGCTCAGAGCTCATTCAAAGATGGATTCTTCCTACATTTTAATGACTGGAGCTGTCCTCTCCTGGCCTAAATTCTCCTGAAATACCTTCAGCTGCATGTGTTTCTGCTCATCACCTCACTCTCAGGACACGCTGCACAATGTAGGTCAAAAATCTGAAGGAATGTTTCTGTTGGAAAAGCACCTCCAGCTCGATGATGTCACCGGCCAGAGCTCACCGGTCACGTCGACCCTGATGGTTAAATGTTACCTGATGGTCCCGTTAAATCCGCTGAGCTTGTCTGTGCTCAGGTTCACATGGTGTACTGCTTTTTTTAAAGCAGCAGGTGAAACCAATCAAACGTCAGGGGGGGGTTTGTGCTCAATTGCACTCTGACACGAAAAAGCAGCTCACCTGGACTCGAGGAGTGTGGGCTGACTCCTTCACCAAACAAGGTCACAGTAAACAACCATTTGAAGGTTTACAGATGGAGAAAAGAAGTCTGTGTATTAAATTAAAGTGTTTAGACTTCATAAACACCAGATCCAGACAGAAATTAAGATCAACTGGGAAATACAGAACACTTTTTTTCTTCAGTATTTTGTAGAAATGAAGACTGAATTCTTCAAAACCTCCAAAATTTCTTTGTACTCAACAACCACTCTCTTCTTTGCTGTCCTCTAACCAGAGCAGTTTGTGCTGCCACTTACTAAATAATAAGCACATGGTGCCAGTCTGTCTATTCTGTATTACTGTAGGAACATGGTGTTGTGCGAAAGGGCATGTCCATACGAAGTCAGGTATATGAGACACGACATATATTATATAAAACCACAGCTTTATGTCACTGAAAACTACTTTTTCTGAAAACTCCGGCTAAAGTGAATTTTGTTTTTTTTCTAGTTTCACGGTTTCAGTAACCAGAGTTTTTAGATCTTTTGGAAAGGTCACACCCTGCGACAAAAAAGCCACTGACATGACATATATGTGAAGTCAATGGCAAGCATTGATGCTCTGAGTGTGTTAGTTTTAACATTGATGCAAACACTTCTTGCTTGCTTATTTTTTCTTCTTCTTCCCCTTTTCCGGCCTCTGTTTGAAACAATTAGCTTTAGCTGCTGTCTCTTTGATGCTCCTTACCCAACAAACCCCCTTCTCTCTGATTGGCCAGCCCTCTGGCAGCCTTGCAGGGGCAAAGCCATGGGCAAACCTTGGTGTTTAAGGCCCAACCCTAGTGTGTCATGAATGACTTTAGAGATCCTTATGGATGACGTCATCATTACAGCAAGTCCGGTGACGATCTGGTGCTATTTTTTGAACAGAGCTTCTTGATCACTTTACAGACAGATTCAGGAATTTCGACAACGCATAAGGTTTTAAAATCTGTACGTTGGTCTGAACATCAAACATTGTTACTTTATATCTACGTTTACAATATCGGAAGCAGAATACTCCCTCTTTAAGTTTCTTGAAATAGCTGATGTCTGTGTTTGTGTATAAATCACTGAAGAAACTCTGCTCACGTGCTCCAACAGACACCTGGTCTACTGCATCTTTGATCTCCTGCTGGAGTTCCTGGTTCCTGAAATTCCCGAGGATGACTTCCAGAGAAGCCTTTTGCAAACCCTCTCCAAGAATCCTGAGAAGCTGCTGGCATGAGAAGAGAAACCAAGACTCTCATCTGAGAAGACCTGCTGCAAGTCTAGCTTCAATATTCCATCATGTGAACTCATCATTCTCACAGACGGTTTGATGTTTGACAGACAGGATGGTTGACATCATCCAAAAGGTTTCATCTGGATTCGAATGATCCAGTTTTATTTGCTTTCCAACTCAGATAATCCAGTTTGTCTTTGTTTTGAGAAAACCTGGACACGACCAAATCTAGTTTACCTCTGCCCTAAATGAGACTTTGCATTTTGCAGTTTGTCCACAAGGGGCGCCAAAGTCACACAAGCTCAAAATCTCAAGAGATGTTTCGATAAAAATGAAATTTTGATGCAATCTGTTTTCTTTTTTTGTTGAAAGAGTCCCATTTTGCTTTAAAACAATAATGTCTGTTTTTTGATAATTAAGTCAATCTGTTCAGGTATCAGCATTATCGTTCCAGTGCTGTGTCGTCTGACCTACTTAAAAAGATCCAAGCCCTCTGCCAGGATCAGGATAAAACTGATTTTTCACACCAAAGATGTCCCACTTCTACTCAAAAGTTTTGAGAAACACAAACGTGTCGTGTGATTCAGATAGAAAGCTAAGACTGGATTATCTGGTTTAAGGTCTGATCCGGCCCAACAGCTCCTCTCTGATGAGATTACCTTTGGTCAGCTGGGTTTCCTCAGTCGTCATCTTTTTGCTGATGTGTTTAAACAAGCTGCTCTTGAACGCGGTGTCCTGTAAACACAAACGCTCTAATACAACCTTCATTGGAAGCAGCTTTGCTGACATGGGAACACCTGGTTTGTGTTAGATCTAATCTGACGTGCTGTACACGTCTAAACATGTGGCAAATCCTCACCTGATCTCCACATCCAGCTTCTTCCTGCCTCCTAAACTCCCCAACTTCCTCTTAACTCACTTCAGATGGTCCTCACTCTCTGTCCTCTAACACACACCTGTTGCTCTACTCTCCTCTCCAATCTCACGCTGCTCTCTCGGGATTTGGCGTCACTGTTTCTGCTCTCTGCTTAGCTTTCCTCAGCATCTCACACATGTGAATTTAACGCAAAGTGAGCTGTACATCCTAAACCTGAGCTGCCCTGAGGGAGCATGTGTCTCTGGTAGTGATTTGAACCTATAGATCCAGGTGAAGGAAAAGTACATCCTGCAGCACAGCGTGGTGAAGAGCTGTCCATATGATGTTTTACTGGCTTCACAGAAACGTCACGTTTGCTTTAACAAGTCCCTCAGAGAATTATCTGTGCAGTTAATGTCTGTATTTTATAGGAAGCTGGCTCCACAAAAACAGCTCTATGGAGGATGTAGGAAGGTTTTGGCTTCGATCCATCCAGGAGAGGTTTTGTTGGTCTCTGTAAAACAGTTTCTGGAGTCTGTGTGTCTTTGGGATCAGTTATCTGTGAAGGGCAGTGAAAGGAGCAGAGTTGAATCTAGGTGGATTAGTTTATGGCACATTTTCTTGGTTTTAATCCATGCTGATAGCTTTAGGTTCATTTTCAGAATGATTAGTGCCTGAAATGTTCCTGTTTCTGCAGAAAATGCACAGATTCAAGCCTGAAAGGTATAAAGATAACTGGAGATGTATGATGCTGTTCAAATGAAGTGTGTGAATTAGCCCTTACTTGTAATTCAGTTTATTTGTGTTTGGCAGCCTTTTATCCCTTTTTTTCCACAATAATTTCAAGAATTGTGTGTCTTATCCTCCCTTTAAGCTCTTTTTTGCCTTGGCTGTCATCACTCCTTTCACTGATGAGCACGTAGCTGATCGAGTCTCCGTCTCATTGATGGATTGGTTGCATGCTTATTTAAATTCACACCAGTTGTCGTACATTTCCTCCCACTCCTGTGCTTTTCATACACGTCTTTTCACACGTCTTTGTTACTCATGCAAACATCACAACAACGTCAGAAGTGCGTTTTATTGTGAAGCTTTAGTTTCTGCTTCTACATCTGACGTGAAAGAAAAAAAACCTCCTTTGAAAATTTGATGAAAATTGAAGTCGGTGTTCTTTGGACCTTGTTTACACTCTTCACAGCACATAATGTGACTAAGTCCATGTTCCAGCTTAAATACCAGATCTGTTTTCTAAGTATACCCAGATTTTATCTAGATTGATTAAAGAAAGCCTGGATGGCTGAAAACCACCAAAAATCAAATCCACATTTAGATGTGGTTTAAAAATTTCAGATCGGTTTTCTTCAAGTTTGCACCAGAGAGCAGATCTGGAAGCTGAAATCAAACCTTGAAGTGTCTTTATTGATGCCTTAAACCAAATACACAACAAAAACATGAACACAGGAAGACGAGAAGTGAGACAGAGCATCTTTAACTGGAAATCCTGCAGTGACTGATTAAACCCTCACAAACAGAGCATAAAACATATTCAGCAGCTTTGGGATCTTAACCTGTTTGAAAACACACCAAAGAGGAAAGCTTAGATTGATATTTAACATAACAGTCTGGACACTCTTGACATTTGGGCCAGTGATTCCAAAAAATTAAATTTTACAGAATCTTGTGAGGTCAAATGTGATTTAAGGAGACAAAGGAACACAGAGGACCATTAACGTCAGCTACTGGTTCTTCTTTTTTCTTCCTCTTGACTCTGGGTCCACTGCTCGTGAGATGACACCTCCAAGCTCGCTCCTCACATTGGTTATTGCAGGTGTTCAGTCAGAGGTGGTTTGATAAGAAATAGGAAATAATAAGCACAGTAAGCTCTGACGTTGCACGAATCAGTGGTAAAACTTTCACACCCTGACTTCTACCCCACTACTGCACTTTTCGCTTTAACATCTACTTTTTCGGGACATGAGAATCAGACATAGTTCGACGGGTAGATTTAATAGAGGATATTAAAATATCTTCAATCCTTGTCAAAATACATTACAACACACATAAATACCCATTCCTCATCAATGTGTGTGACCTTTTTGCAGTGTTCTGGTTTGTTTCTTGGCGGCCTTTGAGGCTCAGAAATGTCTAGAATCCAGGTTAGAAAAGTCGTGTGAATTGTAAAACAACTTAGCTCTTTAAGGATTGTACTCAAGAGACTTGAAAAAGCAGCATTCCTTCATTTCACAGACTTAAAGTATGTCGGCAAATGTTTCTGTGTAATCTGTCAAACCTGAGAAATGTTACATTCCCATGCGAAGTCAAAAAATGAGGTCATTTCCTAATGTTGAAGTCATTCCTGTGTTTTGCACTCAGATCTCAGTTAATGCTTTCATCCATGTCTTAAAAGTCTTTTTTCCCTCTTGATTCAACTTATTTATACATGTATTTATTGTTTGATTTGCCTAATTGTGACATTCATTGTGAGCTCTGTCCATAAAAGAGTGAGCGAGGTGCCGACAGAGAGGAGCGTCCTCTCTCTAATGAAGTTCTAGTGACTTGATTTTGCCTTATGAGGTGACGTATCAATGATTGTTTTGTTTTTTTTGTGATCAGCTGATTATGCCTTAGTGTACTGTGAGCACACATTTCCAGCTCTCTGTTAAAGACTCACCTTCAATGATGAAGCTTTTTGTGTTCTTTGCTGTGAAGAAACTGTGAGTTACGTGTTTGTTATCTTCTCTGCTGCCTGTTGGTGCCACCATCATAACAAACATGTAAAGATCCTCTTCATGTCGGGGTGGTTTTTTTTCTGCTTTAACCTTTGGTTGTGACTTTTTGGTTTAGAATCTCGCTCGGAAATGGTTAACCTCTTCTTAAACTAAAAAGAAATCATTAGAAGACAAAAAACTTTTGAAAGATTTTAAATGAAGGACAACACCAGTGGAGGATTTGTTGTTTTGCAATGACTCAAGTCATCAAATGAAAGTTATTTTCAACAGAGTAATCTCTGAGTTTGAAGTGACAGTTCATTCGGATGTTAAAACAACCAAGATAAGCTGTAATGCTCAGAAATATTTCCAAAACTAGCGGAATATGATCAAGAAGATGGAGTTCTTCACACAATAGCCACGTTATATCATTCATATAACAGAGGAACAAAAACAACAGAGATTTCAGTTGTCAGAATAAGTTTGCACGGAGGATAAAATCCTGAGAGGGAAAGTATCAGCTTTAGAACAAGTGCAAGGATGAAAAATAAAATCGTTTAAGCATAAATTTACTGGTTTAAGGTTCTAACTATGCAGAGGTGGCTCGAACTTCAGGCTTTAGTTAACAGGCTCAAAATTAAAAAAAAAAACGAATGATGCTTTATTTATGATTTTAAACCCATAAATAAGTCTTCAATCTCATAGGTTATGATTTTTTTTTTTTTGGTAAAGTTTTGACTTTACTCTCAAAGTCTCATTTTTTCCCCATGGAAAGACGCTCTGTGTTTTTTGGTAGCTGTATTATCTGTTGTCTGTTTTCTTTGTGATGCCGTGACTCTTGTACAACATGTCAAAACCAAAAACTAGTTTTTCCAGTATAACTCATAAAAACTAGATGAAAACAGTATTTCCTAACTCCTGTAAGATATTCATGCATGCAACAGAATAGCAGAGACTGACCAATCTTCACCCCTTTACCCCGACATGAAAGTGAAAAATGTTTCAGCTTTAATGAGGCGTTTAATTCTTTTCAGGCTCCACCGAAACTGAACAAGACGGACGTGATGTTCAGCACATTTTTATTGTTATGAAGAACAGTCCAGTGGTAATAACTCCACAGATTTGGCTTCATGTAACAGTAACGCGGTCTCATTAAAGACGGAGAGGTTGATGATGGTGGCATTCATATGCAGCTGTTCACATTTCATGTACATATTGCTCTGTCATTTTTGTCTCTGTTTATTCCAAACTGTAACGAAAGAAGTTGAAGTTTTGCGGACAGTGATGGTGAACTTTGAAGGAAATGGTTCTGTGCAGCTTATTGTTAAATGAAACCCAGTTTTCTGTCCTCTTTGCACTCTTTCTCTGACCTCATGTCTACAGTGAACACGTGAACACGTGATGTGCATGTAAAATGTTGTGAATCTGTCCTTTAAAACCCTCGCTGGTTGTTCCTGTGCATATTTAAAAAACAATAAAGGTAGCAAACATGAGTTATTAAATCTCTTACTGTTGTTCTCACTCATTATTTTCTCAGCCTGAGGCGGCTCAGAGGTTTTATGAGAGGTTGCTGAGCTGCTCGCTTATCTTTTATGAGATGTTCTTTAAATGTAAGACAGAGATGTGTTTTTTTAACTAGCCAGAGTTCAGCCTCATTTTGCACAAAAACTGTTATTTTTGCCTCTTTAGATGCAATTTTCTCCCTCTTTTGGAAGAGTTCACAGATAATGTGGTGCAGACCAATGAGCTCCACTTCAGGAGCTTAATTTGTATCCAACGCTGCAACCTGAGCAGCCATTGAGGTGATCTCTCTTCTCTTCTGCCAGTGGGTGCAAACAAAGGTGCATTGTCATTTCTGTGTATTCAGTAACCTGAAATAAAAAATAATTTTTAACTCTGACAATCCAGACCTTTGGCCTGTTCTCATCTTGGCCTGGTCCAGAGTTCAGCAGAACAACATCTCACTGATTTTAACAGACGACGTCTCCTGCACTTCAGCATTGATTTGAGGACTCTATCCATCAGTGTGCCAGCGTAAACTACAAGGACACACTGGCACACTTAAGTTTACGCCCCGTAAAGCGACCTCTCAAGTGATTGGTCCAAGTTCAAGTCCTGTCTGTTGCCTCTTTCTCTCGTGTCACTCCCCACTCTCACTCTTTCCTGCTCTTTCCACGGTCCAATTCTCTCTGAATAAAGGCAGAAAAAGCCAGAAAGTATACTTTCTCTTAAGTCAATCACTTTCAAAGCTTGTCTAGATCTGATCTCTAGTAGCAGAATTGCTATCCATATGTGGCTTTAGATCATCAGTACAGGGTCTTCCAGTTCAAGCTTGGTTGCTCATACGCAAAGGTGATTGTCGAACAGAGTCCCGGCTTTGAAACAAACTCCTTGAGAAGACAAGACACAAGATGAAACTCACTTTTACTTTATTTTCTATTCCGTTATCTCCTCTTTAATTTTTTTTTTTAATTATCAGTTATGGCCCCAAACACATTTTCACCCAAAATAACATTAAACCAGCTGTGAGGACTCCAGTGCCAGCCTGGTGCTCTGAGACGTATCAGTAACATTAATGAAACCTGATTAATTCTTCCCAGTGCTCATCCACCAAGTGTAGAAATAGAACTTACAAATAACCGATTTTAGCACTGATAATCTTGATCAATGGTAGATTATGAGCAGTCATACATCTAGAGGTGAGACTTTTTCAAGATCACTTAGAAACTCCTCATACCCTCCTGATGTCTTCAGATTTACTCTGCACAGTCTGTTCTGACTGTTTATAAAGTACAAGGTGAATTTTTTTTTTTTTTCCCCCACTAAGATTATTATCAGAGGTACACATGTTGATGTGTTATCACAGACATTTATAAGTCAAAGGCAAGATATTGTTTTGAAAGCATTCCAATTTTTTAATGGCAGGAAGGTGCTACAAATTCATATAAAACATAATTTAACAAAAAAAAAAAAAAAAGAGAGAGAGAAAAGGCAAAGCTTTTTGTACATGCAAATAGCACAGCATAAAACCAGCCATGTGATTTTTCAAGCAATTTTATGACAGAAATCCAAAGTTATGACAAAACAACTTTTGCAATTGGGTCATATTGGCCTAAAGACATTAGGAGGGTTAACAACATCAACATTAGGGAAGTCAGGGGCAAAACTGTACTTCATCCTAATCCCCAACTGCTGGATGTTTGCTCAGTCGGACAATAAAACAAAAAATGTTTACATGCACATAAATCAGGCCTCATTTTTCAGTCTGCTAAACAAACCTCCCAGTCAAATACATGTTAAAAACTGGTTTTAATGAGATTGAGTACCCTGGTTTAACATTAAATTAGTCTTAATAAATGAGACCAAACAAATGTTTTTTTCCACATATTGAGGTTATTGAAGTGTAACTGGATGATAGCAGTGCCTGAGATAATCCTGTAAGTCTCATCATCCTGTGTTATGTGTTCAAACATTAGAGAGTCATTAGAGTGCCAAACAGTGCCTCAGTGCCAGTAACACCACTCTGTGTGTGTGTGTGTGTGTGTGTGTGTGTGTGTGTGTGTTGAGGGGGTCTGTATTCCTGGAAGTCTATTCAGAGCTCTGTCCTGAGTTTGAGTGCTGTGTGTGTCTCTGCAGAACAATCATCTTATTCTCGAGGAAGATACAAGCAGTTGGACCTCTCGATGAACCTCACTGACCTCACACTGAACAAATGTTATGAGCAGAAATCAGAGCTGTTCTCTGTTCTTTCTGCGTTTTATCACAGAGCTAAACTCTGAGGAGAGTTATTACTCTGCAGGTTTGTAGGAACAGTATGAAGCAACAGAAGAGAGCTGAAAGTGTCTTTAAAGTGAGGAATGCTGAAGATTCATCAAAGTCTGACAGATGTTACATCAGTCTAAGCTTCATCCAGTGAGAAGAGGATCCTCTGACAGAGTGGCTCTATCAGCGCCCTGCACAGATGAGCAGACCGACCCTCTGTGTCACCATCGTAACTTCTCCTACAGGGAGGAGAAAGGTGGGCTGTGGCCTCCAGCTGCTGAGGACACATATTCCAGAGAAAGAGTGAGTCACCGTGGAGAGGAACCATCCTCTTTCAGCTTCATTTGTCTCTGAGCTCCTCCACAGAAATCTGAGGCACTGAACAGGCATGTGGAAAGACAACATGATCCTGAAACATCACTTTATTCAGACATTAAATTTCATTTATTCACAAACAAACACCTTTAACCTTTTGCCTCTGCTTACTTCTGAGCCTCTTTTAACAACATGAGAAGCTTTTATTTTAGACCAAATCAGAGTCATTTGCAAAACTAGCTGTGAAAAAAAAACCTCCTCAGGCACATTTCAAGAATCTAAAGCAACACAAATGAGAGAAAAGTGATGCAAACCCGCTTTGATGCAGTTTACATTAAAAGATATCAAAGCAACAGGCAGGAAAGTGACACTGACGCAAAATATCCTGGCATTTTGCCGATACAGAGAACTGACAATGTTTATATCCCTCAAAAAAAGTGCAAATAATTATTTTAAAAAGTGTGTGTTTGTTTCATATTAATAAAATAACTCATTGCAGAAAAACAGTTCTTACTTATATGCTTTAAACTGCATCGTTCAGGTATGTGTTGAACACAAGCGCCTGAAATCAACAGAGAAAATATTAAGATCAAACCATGACAGTAAGAAGAAAACCATCTCAGAGAGGTATGCAGAGTTTGGTTTGTACACAAAGAGTGACAAAAACTAACATGAGAACATTTTAAACTGACAATTCAACTTAATGCTAACAAAAAGGACTCTGTCAGAGTTTGATGAGTGTGTTCTGTCCTCAGTTTGCTCCCCACACTTTGCAGACAAGCGAGAGAAATCCATGCATCGTGATCAAAGCTAACATCTCTAAACTAGAGGTTGACACTAACTTCAGCCGTGCAGGTGGTTACGTTTGCCTACAGACACTTGTCGTAAAGTGTGAAACTAAATTTGTTAATAACACAGATGTGCTGTACACTAACCTACAAGGCTTCTTTGTAAGCGAAGCCTAAACACACAGAGGTCCCCCTGCTGACTGGCTGCATTTCAAGTCACAAAGGTTGTAATGTTAATAGATGGGACATAAGTCAAATTTTAAAGTCAGAGTTAATTAATGAAGCGCCCTTAAAATCAACTTAAGTGCTGAACAAGTTAATGCTTAAAACCTGTCTGAAAGTCTGTGCTAATTTTACAAGTGCTCTTAAAAATTACCATAACTCCTTAACTATTAGGGCTTAAATTCAAATGGCTCCTTACAGAAGAAAAGAAAAGCTTTACAGTGATGTTCAGGGTGTTACAGCACTGCAGAGGAATCCAAATGCAACTATGATTCGATCACAGGCAATAATAAATTCAAGCAGTTGTCATTACCGTAACTCTTCAACTATTTGGGCAAGAGTAAAAGCTCAAAGTAAAGGAGATGATCTCTAACTCTTAATGGCTAAAATAACAAAATGAATAAAGATGCACAAAAATAAATAAATAAATGAATAAATAAACAAAACAGTACATAAGCACAATAGAAGAGTGACACTTAAAAAGAGTTCAACAGGATGTTTGCACTTTCAACTAGTTTTCAAACTGAGATTCACACCAAATTTTCCTCAAATATATTTACTGGATTACTTCAACCTTATCATTGAACAGTATTTGTAAAGGGGTATAAAGTCATGATTGACAGCTGTGTTGACTGATGAGGCCCTGCCTGGTCACAGAGGAGAAATGTTGAGAGGAAGTGTAACAAATGTGAAAATAAAACTCACTGAACTTTACAGAAACACAAGTGTGGAAGAAACTGCTTATGTGTGGACTGTCTCTCACTCTATTGGTGAGTCTTCTGAAAGACTTTTTACTACTAAAGGAATTTGAGACACATTGTTCATCTCTGTGTACAGTCTGTGTTCTGCACTTGTTGATGTGGCACCTCGACATTGAAAAGGACTGCATCATCATCATCATCATCATCATCATCACTTTGTCATGTCAGAGGGAGATCCTGCAGCTCTCTCACAAGCTCCTGATGAGCAGCGTGCAGCCTTCAGGGGTTTCAGGCTCTAAATGAACACAAGCAAGTTTCACATTCACATCAGTCTGCATCTGATTTACATAGAAACCACATGTTCTCCATCCTCTGCTGGTTATGCAATCCTCACACACACATACACATAGAAACACACATACACTCATACACACATTCTCCAGGGCTGTTGACAGTCTTCAGTCTCCGGTCGTTTACTGGAGGCACACAGTACTGTTCCCCGTCTGACTCTTGTTTTCTTTTGTCTCTTACATAAGAAAATACAGACGCACTCACAAACTCTCTCTCTCTCCATCTCTCTCTCTCTCACACACACAGGCCTGCAGCGCTGAGGACATACATGTTTGAGCAGACTGCCCTTTAAAGGACAAAACCCCAGAACCAAACTTTTTTTAAAAACAGAATTTTAAGTTGACTGATAGTTTCAGCTATTTTTTTTAATCTGCTTAAAATCAAGCTCATCTTTATTCCATCAGTGCATTAGTGTTCATTTGGAGTTACTCAAATAAGTAAACAAACCAAAAATGAAGAATTATTTCTGAGATCAGAGGGAACAAGCAGCCTGATAGAGTGTGGTCCCTTTAAAAAAAAAAAAAAACAAATCCAAGATTTGAAAAAGAGTTTGTGAAATCTCTGCCAGAACCAAAATGAGAAAAAAAAGAAGGAAAAAAAAAAGAAACGTGCCTGTCGGTGGACTGAGCTGCTCTACAGCTCTTGGAGGGAAAAAAAATTACACTTTTGAAGTATTTTCAAATGTAAAAAACACAGATTATTATGATTATTATTGATATGATTTTTTTTTGGAGAATTGCAATTAAATAAACTATTCAGGTGTCAAAGTCTGTCATCAGTGTCTCTGTGCTGCTCTACAGCGCTCTCCAGTGGCACATAGTGAAAGTGACTATATATCTACAACAGCTTAAACACAGGTGCAATTTCAGTAGCTTTGCATTTGCTCAGAAACATAACATGATTTTTTTTTAAAGATAAAATTAAAAAAAGAGTTTTCATATTTTTTCCTTTAAATATAATGAAAGCATGAGTTAAGATTAGAGATATTAAAAGTCCACTTGTATCAAGTGTCTGGCAGTGAGAAAATGGCAGTTTCAGACACGAAAAATAACACAAGACAGCTTTTGTCAACAAAAAATTTATTTTGCAGAATACATCGTTAAAACATTTCAAACATCTACACTCAGAGCTTTGCAGCTGCTTCAAAGCATTTGACAAATATTTAACATGTTAAGGCCAATACCTGTTGCTATATATGAATTTTTTTTATCGCCTTTTTAAAAATGAAATTCATCTTTGATCATATTTTCTTTAATTACTTCAAAAGATGCACATTTGTTTCTTAGGTATATAAAACTTATGGGGCATATTCTCAGAATACAAGCAGTTACACATACAACTTAAATCCCCAAAGTGTTATTTTATTTTTTCCATTTAAATATTTGTTTCAATCTCAGACTTTTTCCCCTCAGATGAAATATTTCATCATAATTAACCTCTCTATCGCCACCTGATTTGCAGAATTTTGGGGAGCTTGTTAGTTTTTTTAATCTTTCACCTGCGGGTGGCAACATAACCAAAGTGATGAAATGATGTCAGTTCATCAGTGGCCACAGGGAGGCGCTGCATGTTAAATTTTCACCAGATCCACCTGTTACCACAGTGAGGGATAGGAGGGGAGGATGAGAGAAGTAGCTCAGGTGTGTCTGCAGGATAACATACACTTTTATTATACCATGGGTAATAAAAACAGCCTGTTGATGCTCATAAAGAGGGAACACTGAGTTGAAAATGTTTGATGGGGAAGTTTTTTTTAAATATAAAAACATTTAAAAGCATCTTAAATAATATCCCTAGATTAATGAGAAATATAAACAGGGAGGTGTGGTTGGGATGGTTAACATTTATTACCTCCAGTCAGACTGGAGGAGGAATAACAAGAGAAGAAAAGATGACTTAACTCCCCATCCAGCTGGTTCATCTTCTCCACCTCACTGTCGCAATGCAGCTAAACCGCTGAGCCATCACAACATCTCCCACAGCTGTAACCAGAGTCTTCCTCCTCCTCCTCCTCGGCCTAATGAACGTCCTGCGTGTCTTTGAATCTGACTCTATGTGTTTGTTATTGTTTTAGAGAAAGAGAGAAAGAGAAGTCGGCCTGCATTCGTCAAACCACCAAACTCTTTCAAACAGAGTTTAACAGCTCTGAGTTATAGACGTGAGCTCATGGTGAGAATAAAAGGAAACGATGACATCCAGGCTGCATGTGCTACCCGCCAAAACCATGAATCATTGTTTTATCACTTAGGAAAAAAATAATTAAACTGTTCCCTCAAATGGCTAAGAGGTCACAGGTTAAAGCTCCTGTGAGGAAATTTTGCTCGGTGATGAAACAGGTGAGTTCAGGGGTCTGGATGTACACAAGTCAAAGTGTGGAGTGACACCTAGACTAAAACATGTCCCACCACAGGCTGAGGAGCAGGCTTGACGTACACCAGTGGGTCTGCAGTGTGTCAGCAGTAAAGTAATGCTGTGTGGAGATGTAAATAAAGGAGTATACGTGCACGTGTGTCTTTGGCTGCACGGTGATGCAACAGTTAGGGCTTCTGCCTCACAGCAAGAAGAAGGTCCTGGTTCAAACATTGTGGGCCTTGCTGTGCAGGGTCTGTATCTTCTCCCTGTGCATGTGTGTGTTTTCTCTGTGTACTCCAGCTTCCTTCCACGGTTCAAAAACATGCTCATCGATTGCTTGGTGGATCTGAACTACTCGTAGGTGTGAGCGCATGCATAAAAGGCTGTCTGTCTCTGTGGCAATATACTTTTGTGGTCTGGTATTTTAAAAAAATAAATATTCTCCCTTATTTAGTTTTTAAAATACTGTTGTCCACACCTGATTGTTTACAAAAAATAAACTGTAGACATCTTATCGGGCAAGTCCATCAATAAGTGCAGCTCTGCATTTCAGATCCAAAGGTGGCTGTGTTTTCCAGATTTTAAACCAATCAGAGTGAATCCCCGTCATTCAGTCTCTTTCACCAGTGATTGAAACATGGCACCAAGATCTCTTTTGTTTGGATCAATAATGTAAATATTAAGATGCACATGAAAAAATAGGAAAGCTATAAGTGTTTGAAACAGTGTTAAACGTTCATGCAAATTACATATATGTGACGTAAGAGCATGTTTTTGTCACAAGCTTTGACGTTTCAGATCTAAGAAATCTGTTTCCTGGTATATACATGTTACAGTTAAACTATAGTTTTCCAAAATCTTCCTTTGGCCAGACTTTTCAGAAAAGATTGTTTGTAGTGATGTAAAACTGCAGTTTCGTGTGGATGAGAGGCCTAAACATATGGAAATAAATGCAGTTCCTCAGATACGTGGCTACAGGTGGACATGGCCCAAGTGTTAACCCTGTGATCGAGTGGGGACCATAGGAGGTACATAGGAGCAGGACAAGCAGTAGAAATGTATGAATGAATGGATGAATGTGTGCCTTTCATGTATTTTCAAAGTCCTGCTGTTTGGTTCCTAATTGCTGGAATAAAAGTAATTTAGCTTATGGTGGCTGCTAGCCTGTTAACCTCAAAAAACAAAGATACATTGAAAATTTCCAATAATATAACCCCTATGTACTTCCAAAACTCAAAAATTGAACTGTTATTAGCTGGGATGAAGTCAGCATTCTCACAAATAAGTATCAGCAAAGAGAGCAAATCCCTCCTTCCAGAGAAGCCAACTTAAGATATTATTGTGTTTATAATCATGGGAGTGACATTATCAAGAAAACAGTCATTAACAAATCACAAAACATGACATTTTTATGCAAATCATCATGTTCCTAAGGTGATGACTCCTGGTGATCCTCTGACAGCCAGAAGTTAAATCCAGAGAATTTCCTGAGGAGTTTGTAGTTCGTGTAAATCATACATGACATTTCTTACGGATACTAATCCACAGCTTATGGAAAAACTGTGAAGATTTTCTTACTCCTTAAGTCCTTGTTTGTCTCATTTTTTATCTTATGACTATTATTTATTTATTTTCTCTTTTTCTGGTACCCCTGCTGCTAAGGTGGCATTGCAAGTGGGTTTTAGTATCCCAGACCTCTGACTCAAAACATCTCTCAGTCTACTCTCCAAGTCATTTGTGATAATCAGCCAATGAGAGGGAAGAGCAAGTGAGACAACTTTGGGATGTCGCTTCTCAGCATCCTGCAAGGGTTGCAGGAGTTTTAAGGTAAAAGTTGAGAATAAATGTCACCAAAGCAAATTAGTGCTCCAAAAAAAAGCAACATTTGTGTAAAATGTTTGTTCCCACATGAAACGCCCTCTCCTGCTCGTCTCCTCTTTCTGTTCTTGTATCAGATGTGAGGCTGAATGTGCAGCTGTCCCCAGCAGCAGGACGCTCTGTTTGCCTCCATCACACCAACAGACTCTCTTTGTTATCAGAGCTGCTGATTTCCTGAAGTCGAGAGGAAATATAACATTAACCCTGCCAGAACGACAATGAATACGACATTTATCTGTTTCACAGACCTCTAAACAATGCAGGCAATGAAACCTCACAGGGGACTGACGTGACACACCCTCACACTCAGACAATCACACCAACACACACCTCTGAACTGCAGAAGAATCATGCACTTTGACTGAGTGCACGCTGTATGAACTTAACATGGACACAAAGTGCTTATCACAGGGGAAATCTGCAGAAACAAGGCAACAAACACTTCGTTTCCCTTGTTCACTTTCACAAAAACATGCACCCACTCACACACATGGCTCCAGGGGCCGTTAACATCACTTCCGAAAAACACTTAACTGAGCAAAGAGGTTGGAGGAAGAGGTGAACTGAAGGTTAAGGGGCAGAGTCCAGCTCCAGGCTGTGGTGATCTGACCTGATGCCTCTGAGAGCCCCAGGGTCAGATAGTTCAACAACAATAAATCAGAGACCAAGACACACCTTCATTCTCGTTTTCTTGTTTCTCGTTTTCTCCGGGTATGAGACTGTCAGGAAAACAGGAAGTTGTTCCTCAGCTGAATCTGATCAGAGCAGAAAACTGAGGGTATAAAATGAACATGAAGCAAAATGTGTAAATGAGCCGAAGTGTTGTGCATAGGTGGCTTTCTGCCACTTTGAACCTGACAGGAAATTGGGAAAGTTTGTACGGATGACAGTTCTTTTTTTTTATCTTAACCTGAAAAATCAAGACCTAAGGATATGGAACATATTTTCATCTTCAAGACTGATGAAAGAAACGTGTTCCTGCAGAAATGGTCAGAAATAATACGTCTTTAATTTGAGATTAGAGGTCTTTGAACACTCTGTGGTGTTAGTCTGTGTCAGCTGCTGTGTACAGAGAGGGATTGAGTTAATCTGTAACAGTAACACCCTGACTGATGTGAATTAATCTGATTAGGATTTACAAACAATATAATCCATTGGTAGCGTGCTTTCTTCATGCTTTCTTTGTGAAAATGTCATCTAAATACTCATTAGTGTTGACCTTATAGAAGAAATACATCAAACCTCTATGCGTTCACCCTCTAGTTTGACCTTGAGTTTGAAGATTTTGATATTTTTGACCAATGAAAACAGAGGTGAGCAATCTTAGGAAAAAGGCTGAAGATTCATATTGTTGTTTTCAATAAATTGGACAGTCATTGTGTATAATCAGGGTTTGTACCCATCTCTGAGTCTCAGGTTAACAACCTCAGCCTTGGTGCTTCAAATGAGGAGAATTTAGACTTTTGCTGTCCCACATTTTGTAGTTCTGTACCTACACTTACTATTTTGAGTGCATAAGTGTGCTCACACTGACAGTATGGAAAAACACAGTGCACTTTGATTTCTCAGCTGCCACACTCAAAACAGTCAAAATTTAAGTGTGGAACGTTGGACACATCTCACCCTCAATGGTCACCATATGAGCTACATAGAGGAAAGTGTGGGAACAGATCAGATGATGGTTGATGGTTGCAATTAATGAATAACAGAATGATATCTGTGAGCAGTTGTAAAATGCAATCATAATTTTTGGTGAGCGTGAAGCAGCAGTGTGTGATTTGGGACAACACTACCGTGCAAGATTTTGTGCAGTGAGTGCAAACTGCACAATGCACTTCATGTAAGTGTAATAGACTGTATAGTTAAAAGTGCAAATATCAAACATTCAGAACAGTCCAATAGAGAGTTATCACATACTTTAGTACAGTTTTCAGGAACAGAAAATGAGCTTTAAAGACTGATCAGTCTGTTGGTACCCCGCTTTTTTTTTCCATCATGAGATCTAACGTTTTAATATGGTGCCTAACGAGGAGCAGCTCACCTTTGGAGCCAGCCTCAAGTGGACACTTAAGAAACTGCAGTTTCAGACACTGCAACCCCCCCACCCCTTTTGGCTTTCTTTACATCTTTGAGTGAGTAAACAAAACTTTCTCCAAATACAAAATCTTTATTTTGCTCATCTTAAGAATGTGAATTAAATTCCCTTTGCCCTTATCTTAATTTAAGCTGCAAATCACACAAGGACTTACTTTTAAGCTTCTGGCCCATTTAAAAGGCCAGTGCAAACAATTTGTTCTATGAAAGTCGATCTGAAGTCTTTGAACACTGCATGTGTTAGTCTGTGTCAGCTGCAGAGCTCAGAACAAAAGGCATGAAGCTGATCCCACCGTTCAGCAGTAACTCTCACTGATGTGAATAAAGCTGATCAGGACTAACAAGACGGCTAATGCTCTTAGCTGTAACCCTTCAGTAGCATTCACCTCCTACACTATTTGTTTTAAATATAAGAGATAAAGTATGATGAGAGGGTTGATTTATGCCAAAAGAGTCTCATCACTTTTACTTTTTCCAGCTCTTCACCTCGTATCAGATGAATAAGCTCATAAATCAGTCTGAGCTGCTTGAAAAAAATGCAGATTTCATCGCTAATTCATCAGTGAAGTTGAGGAAATTTCCAGCAACCCAGGAGGTTTTGAAGTGGTTTAACACTTCATAAGTCTGCCTGCTTCTTTCTTTATTTCACAGGATTACTTCTCCATGTCTCCCGCTCTCTCTCCATTCCCCCCTCTCTCTCTCCCATTACTAGTAGCCCTCTCATTTCAGCCCGTGTTCGTAAACCCTCCGTCAGGCCTCAGCTGCTCTCTGAGATCTAATCATTCAAAGGGGGATGGAAAGAACATGTCGAAGACCCAATTTAAAATGTGCAGATGAGATAGTGAAAGACAGCCTGTGGAGAAAGACCAGACCACCAACGCTTCAGACAATCTACTACTCCATCTATTTATCTTTCACCCACAGCGGGAGGCAGAGAGAGAAAGACTGCTGTTGTTTTCATCCCTCTATCATAATCACTAACAGAAAAACAGTTTGTGAGACCTTCATTCAATCATCTCTGGCAAAGTGATTTATGCAAAACACAAAGAGCCCCGTCTGTTTGATTTCTGAACAGGAGATGAAGAGAAAGCTCATCTCATCTTCTGGAGGAAAAAGAGGCTGCCACTGTGAGGATGATGCAGCAGAAAACAATAAGACTGTTAAAGCAAATTGAGTTTGCATGAGACTCAATAAGATATGATACAACACTATAAGCTGCACTGTGGTACAGTATAACACAATGAAATAAGATATAGTAAAATAAGGCATGATGGAATAAACAAGGACCAAGGATTTTACCCCACAACATCACACTTCACATGATGCTACTGCTGTTACTTGGTTTTGCTGCACCAGTGCAAAGTTGACCCATCACACCGTCCTCTCCAGATCAGGCAAAGGTGACGTGCTGGTTATCGAGCAGACCCATGACCACTGCTCTATCATCACAGGTGCACCTGAGGGTACCAGGAGCCCAAAACAAGAGTCAACAGAAGAATTAACTGTTTGACAATGGCAGAGGCGATTCTGCATTTTTACATGGGTGAAACCCACAAATCCAACGCTGCTGCTCAACCCACAAAAACTGGTACCTTCCAAGATTTATCACCAGGACATATTGTCACAATGAAGAAAGGATCAACCCAACATTCTTTCCTTCTTGTGCTATGTTTAATTTAAATCTTTGTAATAAGACACCAGTGATATGATATTCAAAAACTACAAAGGACTGATAAAGTATAATTCAAAGACCAAAAACAGAATGGAAGAAAAAAAGACATAAATATGTGCATTACTCCATGTCCCTTTAATCAGCTATAGTTTTTGCAAAGTTTTCACTCATGGAGCTATTGTTCAAAGGTAATCTGATCCAAATATGGTCATCAAATTGGATCAGATTTTGAGAATGGGTTGTTCAAAAAGGGAAAGACGGAATCTGAAATTGAGTTGGATGGTTTCCTAGTTTTAATATGAACCAAACCTTCAGTTTGTGTTGTTCAATACTTCACAGTAGGATTTAGAAAACTCTGATCCAAAAACAAACAACGAAAGCAACAACAAATAAATAAATGAATAAATAAAACCAACAGGATTTTCCTGATACCAACAGGTGGTAGGATTTCAAGGTGGATCTCATGGAACAGCAAAATTAGTAAACCTTTAATATCGGTCAAATAATGTAACATTTGTGTCATTTAATTTCCTATACCTTTATTCATATTTTGCACTTGGCTTGTTTTAAGGTTGGATGATGAAAAATAAGAACAAGTATTGTTATATTTTAGTTAAAAATGAAAGCAACATTCTATATCCATGAGAAACTTTTAAGACTCTTCTGTTTGTATTTCAACAAGGTAGGATTCTCTTTTTTGTCTGGGAAAATTCAACTTATTTCTCTTGCTGTGATGAAAGTGTAGGAATTGAGTTGTTGATGGTATTTATGTCATTGTCTGTAAGAAAAAAATCTGGTTCAGGAGTTGCCAACTTGAGTGTAGGTCACTTTTAAAACAAAGAACATCTGAGCTGCTAAGAGAGAAGAGTCAGAATAACAATAGTTTTTCTACCTTAGTCATCAGTGGTTGTGCTGTTTTCACCACCATCACAGAAAATTTGGTGAAGGAGTCACCAAAGCAGTTATCCTGACCCCTACTGTAAAATGTGCATCATTGTTTCCCAATCATCTCCTTACACATTCACTTTAATGCATCACTTAAAAAAACGGACTGACTTGAACTCATCACACCTTGACTGTCTATGTGCACAGGTGTCAGTCATTAGACAATTAGCGTGTCGCACCTTCTAAACACACAAACAGCGGATTATATATGAGATAAATCACTATCACCTGAAGCACAAACCCTTTAAGTGGAGAGATGATGGTCCAGTTCGCGCAGGTGTCAGTTTTTTTTTTTAACTCTTTGACAGAAGGACAAGTTGTGACAGACGCGTCTGTGGAGAGCTGCTGATCCAGAAGCTTCATTAAGGTACAGACAAACTTTTGTTCTCACTTTACTCACTCAGAGAGCTGCTCTCATCAGCTCTGTGTCTGGACTCCTCTGTTTGTCTCACTATCATTGTACAATTAAGTGGGTTAGCAGTTATGCTATTGCCACATATGCAGACAGGTGTGCACGTTTGGCGCATGCGTGTGTTTGCAACGCTGACAGTCTGCTAAGTCTCAGCTGACTGGTAAATTTTGGGTTAAGAAAAGTTTTGCAACCCTGATGAATATTTAAGCTAGACTTTTTTCATAATGTTTTGTACCTGCTTAGCCAGAGTTTGGCCACTGATCTACCTGAGCCAACCAACCAAAATTTAACAGTCATGGTGGTTTACTTCCTTTGGTGGCCTGGTGCATTCTCTTAAAAATAAAACCCTCCTGATTTTGTGACAAACCTGTATCTTAAAAACAGGATACTTACATTTATTTTTAATTTTCCTGTTGTTGAAAGCTACTATCTGGTAAACACAACAATCTATTTCCCCATGATGCTCTTCTGGTTAACTGGTTGCTGGTTTAACCATACAAAGCCATTAATATTCTCATACATTTGGTGCAGTTCTCTGTCTGTAGTTATCTGGCTTCATTATTATCACCCAGGTGTGTGTGTTTCTGGTTTATTGACATGAATAATGCTGTCACAAGCATCGAGACACTAATGTGTTTAAACTTCTCTCTGAGGTACACGCTCGATACCACCACTAAAAACCCCAGTCCTATGAATGTCTGTCTGCTTGTTGATGTTTTCCATCCACTCGATGATTTCTCACAAACCTGGGAGTCGCTAACCATCCGTTAAATTGGTGTTGTTTTGGTAAAAACAATGCCTTTCTTTTTCCTTCTTTCTGTTTTTAGCACCTTTAAGCACTTGACCAACTGACGGGTCTATGCAACAACAAGTCAAGCAGAGGAGCGTCAGTGGGGAATCCTGTTTTTATGAAATGGTATCTCATAAAAACAGGAGTAATTTTTATGCATGAATATTTTCAAGTGATTGCAATGTGCTACTCTAACTTCCTACCTTTCATTGCTTTGTTAGGTAAAGTGACTTGTTGAAATTATTCGGTGGTGGAAAGTGACGGTTGTGACATGGATTTTTATAGACAGAGAAGCACTGATTGATTATCTTTTGCTGGGTCAACTAATAATTCACCCCCTCTAGCTCTTCAGTGTTTCTGTTTATTATTGTCCCTCAAGAATCAAACTAAACCAGTAGATGTCACAGGTAGTAAATTGTTTATGCATTTAGATTTGTGCATATAAACTACTCCAATGAGAATGCTACAATCATAAAACTCTGGTTGAAAACATAAACCTTTAGTCTTTCCTCAGAGAAATGTTGCTCTCTGTAATATCCATGGAAAAAATGACAGTGGCTGAAGCATATACTATGAAATATCTTGGCCTGACTTTTGATGCAACAAAAATGTCGGAAGCAGCTTCCACCAAGTCCTCCTTCAGAAGAGGAAGCTTTTAATAAAGTAAAACGATCCAACAAGCATTTCTTTTGAAGCAGACTTCGAGGCTGCATCTGCTGAAGCCATGATGTTCTTGGTTTTCCTGAGAGGAAAAACAGGTAGACAGCTTCACGAGCTGCAGTAACACAACTTTTTGGTTGGTTCATTTATTTTGTTCTCAGCATAGTGTGAACGCCCCAATATATTCAGACTGTACTTCCTGAGGGCTGGTTGGTTTGTGAATGAATTGTAGAAGACGCTGTGATTTATGATTTGATTTATGATTGTTGTGGAAAGACTGAAGATAAATTTGGCAGAGATCACATGCCGTGATCCAATCTGCAGAGACCAGCATTAAACACACACTGGCTTCAAATCTGCAACCAATGACGAGCACTTTATTTAAAAAATGTTGCGGCGTCACAGAGATTTTATTGCCTCAGTGGGAGGATAATGAGCTCCATCAGATGTTGAATTCATCACTGAGTGTTTTCTCATTGTCGTTGGCACACCTGCAGTGTCGTGGGTTGATGGTAGTCTGCTGTATTTCTTATTGCACGCTAAAAATGATGCAATGATTTTCTCTGTCCCTCACATTTATCATCTGCTGTCAGAGCTCAGGTGAATACATAACAGTGGTCACACAAATAAGATATGAAATCATCCTCGTTGACATGGGCCTTTTTGTCCCACTTTGAGTGCTTTAAAGGGTTAATGGACAAATAATATCCACTGCAGCCTCCAGGGCTTGATGAGCACCCTATATGCAATGTTTCTTCATCCCTGCTCTTCCTCACTTCCTCCTTTCTGACAGCTCTTACTTAACGTGTCCCCTCATTGCAAAGCTATCTCACATTCTTCTGCTCACGGAGATGAAATCAGCTTCAGGACCCGAGGGCAACGCTGCTGCAACACACACAGAGGTCACACACACACAGACAGGAGTATCATTTATGGCCACCCAGTGTCGGTAAATCACTGCCAGAGTGACTCTAAAATGTTAGTGTTAGGATCATTAAATGAACAAGGCCAGCACTGTGAAGATTACAGTCAGAGGAGCAGCGGCTTTAATGCTGAACACAGAATTTACGGTGCAATAACATTTAGTTAGATTGATCGCTGGGAGGACGTGGAGTGAAACGGCCTCAGTCTACACTTGAGTGGACTTGGAAGACAAAAGACTTAAACTACAGTTCAGTCTTTCACAGGGGATGTTTGGACCTGTCACAGAAGGAAAGCTTTGACAGCTAGCCGCACACAAAACACAAATTAATCAAGTAATCAACAATGAGCTCTAAGAAGTCCTCTAAGCTATGAGTTAAATGTGATCTATTTTACAGTGCAGGTATGATTTTGACATAACATGAAAAATTGATGTAACAAAAAAACTCCATTATCCAATTATGCAATGGTTCCTCATATCAACGTCACAAGTTTTGTGACTGCGCAGTGGGCCATGTTCCCATTTCCTTCATAATTTTCCCCTTTCAGTTTCTTCTTTTTTCTCCTTACCTGTTGATTTAGTCGTCCTTTTTGAGACATAAAGGTATGACAAAATGTTAGTCACTGAGTAATAATACAGAAGGTTTTAAACAAGCTTCATAATTGTTAGAGGAAGCTTCAACTACAATAATGTTTCTCTAAGTTCTTATTTTGGAAACAGATACAGGTCCAAACAGACACAGAGTCAGGGCGTCACAGTGAGGGTGTCATTATAGGAACCTTGCATCCAGACAGGAGTGGAGATTTCTCTGTACCATGGCAGACCAATTAGCTGTTACTGTGATCACTTTAATCAGTGGTAAACAGAAAATAAAGTCAAACCCTGAGTAAAGTGACAGAAACAAATAAACTATAGCTGATTTGGTTGGTAAAATAAGTGTTTCACAGGTGAGGAGCTGTATATGTATGGCTAGAATTGATTTTTGAAAAATAAAACATTCATCTATTTATCAGACGTTTCATCTGATTAAAAAGTCAAATCTGATTTATGGATTGAGACAAATGTGGAAAAAGTGAGAGTAGGTAGTGCCAAATATTTTACAGTTTGGTGTTTGATGATGGAGGTGACACCAGATAACTTCACCTCATGGTGAAGTTATCAGGTGGTGTCCAGTGATCAAAGATAGGAGACATACTATGAGTTATCTCTCTTAATATTTGCAGCATGTGTCCTGGCTGCGAGCAGAGCCAAACGCTCTGTCATTCAAGCACAAAAGCAGATGAAAGATAATGAAAATGCACAATAGGTTTTCCAAATTTTCCTTTCCTGGTGCAAGAGCAGTGAAGGTATGGGATGAACCACACAACACACTGATCTGCAAAGCTGATTTAACCCTCAGGCATAGAGAACTGATTTCATTGAGTTGAGTCACTGCACAATTGGCATGTGCCTGATCTGCATGAAAACAAACTTTTTAATCCCCAAAACCCTGAAAAAGAGCTCCACTATGGAAGAGTGGCCTTCTTTGAAAGCATCTAAATATTTCCAAAGTTGCATGTTCAAACATGTCCCTCAAAGCCTGGAGTCTTCACAGATTGAAGAGGAGGTTGTGGGGGCGAGGGGCGGGGATGCATTGACATCAGGACATGACATCATCAGCGAGCTTGGAAAGCCACAGTGTGATGTTTACTCCTTGGGATGGATGAAGTAATGCTGTAAATGCAGTGTTTGCATTTACAGACTTGCAAACTGACAGATTTGTTTGGTGCTTCTCACCTTGAAATTTTTTCTCCATAAGTTTTGTTTTACATCATCTCGTTGCACATGCTCTCTGTTTCCCTGTTGCATTATGTAAACACCACCCTGGCCGACTTGCTTGTGTATTTCTATAATTTGCTGCTTCTTTCTCGCATTCACTCACCATTTCTTGCAGAAGTTTCCCTAGTGGGCTGGTTGGAAAAATTTCTGGTGAAGTCACAGAAAATTTCAGATACTTGTGTCCACAAGCAGGAGTTTTGTGCATATGTGAATGCAGCTTCTGACGGGCTTTTCTATCACTTGAAGTCACTTTTATGGACTGGACTTTTGTAGTGTTGGATTGAGCATTTAGTCTTTTTCCATCTTGGTTTATTGGGTTAGAGGTGACAAAATTGGGATGAAGTTGGACTTGTGGTTTAAGCGTGTGCCCCATGTACTGGGCTATAGATTTTGTCTGGTTTGACACCTGGCTTTAACATTTACTGCATGTCTTCCTCCACCCTCTACACCCCATATTTCCTGCATTATTAGAGCGAAAATGCCCAGAAATCTGACTAAAAAGAGACTGACTGGTATCATGATGCTGATGTTTAAAACAAACCATGATGCAAGCTGCACCAATTTTCAAATTTAATCCGCTAAGTTAAGCTAATGCGCTATTCTTTTTGCAGAAAACACCTCTTTGAATCCTTGCATGGGAATTCAAAAGAACTGCAGGACGTTTATTAATCTGAAAAAAGGTGATCGCACTCCTAATAACATCTTTCTCATATGAACAAATCCAAAAAGTATGTCTTATAGTGTGCTGTTTGTCTATCACCATGTTTATGCATTAAATTTGTTTGATACGCTGACGATGCGCTGCTCTTCATGTGGCTCTGGAAATCACCGGTGCTGATTGGACTGAACAGATGCAGATCTTGATGTCATTTGTGTCCACCAAGCCACTGAAACCTCAAGGCACGGTTTCACATGAGAAAGTCTCATTATCTCATCAGTTTACAGACTTATCACACACATCAACACTGAATACCTCGCCAACAGAACCACTTCATCCTTTCACCCTGCTCCAGCTCATCTCCATGGAGACTTTGTTTTCCTCTCTGTGGTCAGTTTCAGTCAGGAGAGTGTGTTTATATCAGTCATAGAGGGAGTGTTCCTCAGCTGCAGCTGGTTTCAGGTAATACTTTCACCACCACTCGAACTGAAACAAGCAGGGAAGACGTAGGAGGAGGAAGCAGTGGGAGATGGGAACAAAAAGAGGCCTTATTTTGGCAGGAGAAGAAGAGGGGAAGAGGAGCGCAGCCTGAAGGAGGAAAAGAATCCAGTGAAACACTCCTCCTCATGTCCTCTGTGATGAATGACAGGGCTTAGGGTTAATTTAACAGCTATTTGTATGTTTAATCACCCCGCTTGTCTGGTCAGTCCCAGGCCCAGGATTATCAGCAAAGTCATTAATTTCCTCATATATCATCTTACCTTTGTTTTCCTTCTGTAATCTCAGAGTGAAAGAACTTCCAGGAACTCTCACAAGTGTGAGTGCATTGTTGGCTGAGCCTCTGCAGAGCTCTGATTTAAGGCTTTTGTCAAATACTCAAGGATGAATGTTTAAAGCCACTGAATCTAAAACACGTCCTCTGGTTTCCTCCTCATTAGCTGACCTCAGGAGATGACCTTGGCTTTTATTTTGCTACGAGCTTCATTAGTTTTAAAAGATGAAAGCAATGAGGAGGAAATTTGGCGTGCTCTCAGATCAAACCAGTCCATACTTGCAGAGTTGGCGTTACTTTTCTTAAAGAATCTTCTTTTCACCACGGCTGTGCTGAATCCCAAACCTGCAGCTGGGAGCAAAAAACACTTAATTTTAAATAACTGGTATTTACAAACCATTTGATCAATACACAAACTGAAAAAAAAAGCTAGTGTAAACATCAGATTCTTTTAAATTACACTCTCAAGATTTGAAGTATAAGATAACTGGTGCTTTTACAAAAGGAAAACTTTAAATAAATGCAAATACCTATAGTTGTAAAGAAATATTAATCAGTTTTGTTCATATATGAAATAAAACACTTCTGGCAACAGATCTGGCAGAGGCACATTAAAACACATTTTTGAATCAACAGTAAATGCTGTCATTGTATGAATTCTCTTTATCCTTAATAGGCAGGATGCATCCTTCATTATCTTAGAGTCTGTGATGGGCAAAGATCCAAAACCCACAGACAGATGCTGCTGTGGGTCAGTTCTCTCTTTGGCTGCACAACTACTAAATGGTGCCCATTGACTCTGGGTTTGGAGTAAGTGATAAATGGAAGAAAATACTTTGCTGTCCTTGCAGGGTTAAACTGTTGGTTTCTTCTGTATTTTTGTCATTGTAGGCTGGACAACAATATGTTTAAAGGCTGGGATGCCAAACATGGTCCCTCTTTTGGTGTTTTATCTGCCAGTGAATTCTGATTATTTATGTATTTGCAGCAATTTTTGGTCTTTTTTGCAGAAACTCCCACTTTGCATCTGCTTTGATTTTGCTGCATTTTTCTTTATGAGTGCCAATGTAAGCTGGTTAACCCTGTCAGGTAAAGATCCTTATAGGCTGAATCTCTGAGTTTTATGATGATAAGAAAGCATCATTAAGCAGGCTTTCTGGAAAATTCTGCACCACTCAGGTTATTCTAAAAGCTTTGATTTACTCATCGTGACAACTTCATTTAAACCAATTTGTGGACTCCATCTTGCAGAGGCTGATGGATGAGGAGCGTCTATCCAGGGAGCAGCTGAGATCTCTCTCTCTCTCTTATCTGGAGCGAAGCCAAATGGACAAGAAGCAAATGCTCCCACTGGGAGAGCAGCGGAGTGCCGTTTTTCCTCTTGCAAAATTCCTCTTAGAGAGAGGGGGATTAGTTAATCAGCTGCACCTGTTGCAGACTCTGGGACCGCTTGGTGGGAACACACACACACACACACACACACACACACACACACACACACACACACACTCAAGCAGGCATTCACACACACGTTTATATCCACAAATGCATGTAAAAACAGCGGTGCAGACACGCACACGCACAGCTCCAGAGGTCGGTGGGAACATGCCTGTGTGATTGGACAGCCCCTCTGGAGGTGGCTGAGGTCGGAGGCGAGTGTTACGCAGTGTTGCGATCGCTGCATTCAGAAACAGAGGGACTTTCCAGCGCTCAGAGCTCCAACTAGAAATGGTTTATGCATTCATGATGTCATCCTGCAGCGTGTGACAGCACATTTGGAAGACGTTAGCACTCCAATCCTGCTTTAGCCCCGTTTCAACATATGCATGACATAGCTGGAGTGCATACCGTGTATTCTAACCACTTGTTGGTGTTTCTTAAATACCCCCACGGTGATAACTGTCAAGGTTAATGACAGTTTCCCAATCTGAATGCTCTGCTTTGCTTGGGCTTAGGCCTCATGACAACAATCCAGCGAGGAGGACTAGAGGAGGCATATGATTTTGATGATAACGTCTCCAAACAGTTGTGCGTTTGTTCATGCTCAGACCGAGGGGGCTAATGCGGGGCAGCACTTTCCTGCCCCCTATTAATCCGATTATCTGATTGGTCATTGTAGTATTTCTCTCATGAGATTAACATTCCTCTTCTGTTTGACTTGATTGTCACCACAGATTCTGGTCAATACATCGGGCAAAGTGCTGAGAAATTTCTCACAATGACAGTGAAATGTCCAAGGGAGGGAGAGGAGGGTGTCTTGTTGTTGTTTGGCTCACAGAGCGAGCCATTTCCAGCTCAATACCCAAAACCTATACATGCATACAGATATGAATATTATCGTTACATAACCACATATCTATACGTATAGTCAGGGATTCTAATGGATCCCATGGGCCTAGAGAGAAACTGTGTTCACTTTATGCCTCATTGATTAAACTGTGAATACCAACTGACTGAATCAGATGTATCATCTCTGTGGTTGTATAATGCAACACACATAAGTGTGGGAGCCACATCAGTGTTTATCTCATATGTGAACACATGACAACTCCAAAAACAAGCCGTGTTTTTATCATTTTTGACCAACTATTTGGTCTTGATTTGATCCGTTTCTGTATTTTCCTTTTGATGTATGCATGTAAGTTCTTTATTGTCAGTTTACCTCATGTGCTGGAAAAACAGCTTAGTAATCTTGTTTTTCTCAAACCCTGAGTGTAGCAAAACAATATCAAACAACTGTGCAGACAGAAAAGAACAAACACGTCACTGAAATATGCATATGAGATGTAAAACAGTAAGAAAACAAGAACGGTGCAATTATTTATTAGACTATAACCTGGCAGCAGTGCTGGAGCTGCAGATGTGTTTGAGTCATTGCTTTGAGAGAAGATAATGGACACTGTGCACATCTTAGATGAATAAGTATACAGTAATTTTGGTGCATCAATACAGCAAAAACAATGACTCAGGTGCAGATGAAAATCTATGACAAAGAGAGTAAAATTGTTGCCATGTGGTTTTATGAGCTGCTATAAAACTTGAAACAGTCATGGTTTAATTTACAAGTAATCTGTTGCCTAGAGTTTGCTTTGTTTCTTGCAGAATTTGACTTTTTTTCTCTTTCCAAGGTGGACCATTTCAAGAACTGCATTGCTCTTTCCCTAGAAATACCTCTAAACATTACTTTTCATTGATTCACATCTCTGGGAAAGATTATTCAAGCCTGCAAAAAGGCAAAACGCAGGAGGAGGACAAACTCCATGAGCCATTGTATATCTACTCAGCCACTGTCGCTCCAGCTCTGGCATGTAGACTGAAGGGACGCGGCATGTTCATATATTTGATAAATATCCCCATGATACTAGAGACAGCTGACTTTAGTTAGCCACTTTGCAAAGGCAAATAGTGTGCATGGAGAAAGAGAGAGACAGAGGCAATTAGGTGAGTCTTTTATCATCATTTCAGAGAGAATTTACCTGAACAGAGTGAAGCAGTAAACTTTAGAAAATATGGCAATTTGTACTGTAATATATATCGCAGAAAACAAAATATTGCAATATCATTTTTTTCCAATATCATGCAGCTCTACTTTGCAGGGGAGTTTGGTTTTGCAGCTGTGTCGATCTTTATGATATGCTCACTTCTGTGTTTCTTCAGCTGAAGATACTAGAAAACTGTTTCATGTAAGTAGCTGCTCAGAAGTACAATACATCCATCAGTTACAAGATTTGTTTTTGACTTTTGTAAGCTGAATTACCCTGCACAAAGTGCTGCATCATGCTGTTTGCTTCAGAGGTGGTACATGATAAAGCTGGTGTAAACTGCTGGAATGTGAGTCTACAGAATTTTGCAATAGTGTGTTATAAGGATTAAAATGAAGGCTGACATGTTTTGTTTCATGCTGGACTGAGCAGGAATGTACAGACGTGTGCCACACACTGATGCCGGCATGCCGTGTGCACTTCAGTTTAATTTTAACCTGTGTAGGAATAGAAGTCTCTATTTTCATGTCTTGGAGTGCAATAAAAACATGTTCCAGAAGAGCAACACGTTTCTTCTTAGAGTGCACTCAACCATGTGGACCCTGCTTGTACGTTTCCTCCACCAGGATTGCAAGCTAGCTCAGATGCTAATTTAGAACATCTGCTCCTGCCCGGGTCCCAACACACGGGCAACAACATAATGACGTGATTGACTTCACCACGGCAAAAGCGTGCAAATGCAGCGTGAGTAGTGCATCTATATTTGGAGAGCTGGAGAGCTCAGACCTGTCAGGATGGATGTGGACTATACTGTTAGCGCTGAGAGACAATGCTGTGTAAAAACAAGCACGCTGGACCCATGTGTGCCTTGTTAGTGTAGCATTACCTGGAACGTGCAGGCAGTGGGGGAGAAGAGGGGGAGCAGAATGGGGAGAGGAAGGGGATTTTGGGTCTGCTCTGGCTCGGGGTGTGGTGGTTGGATGATGGTGTCTAACTGAGCATTAAACTCAGCGAGGCGTTTCAGCTGTTAGTGTTGGCCAACACGCTGTGTGGTTACTAACTAATGTGGTGGGTCTGGCCTCGAGGGGAGATTTCTTACTCTCTCTCGTCTCACTCATTTTTCTCTCACTCTGACACAAACACACACTCTGCCACTGTTACCCACACACACAATCAATAACGTGTGATAGAAAGGTAAATGAAGTTTAAAGTAAATCAGCCTCGCTATAGTCATTACACCTAAATGCTTGTGTAATGAATTTAAAACTGCTCTCACGCCTCTGAGGGCATAAATAACCTTTTTTTTTAACGTACGTCTGTTAATGATCAGAAACTGGAAGTCATATATCACGGTTTTGTCTGTCTCTGGTCCAACACAAGCTGTCCACTGAATGACGCAATCGTTACAGAGTGCCAGTAAAATGTTATGAATGTACAAACTATCTAATCAGTACAACTAATGCGGGACATTCAGTTTATTTTTTTGGATCATCATCAAACTTTTGAGATTCAAGACACACGAGGCTGTTGTCAGAAACATTTGCCTGCGGTTTAGGGATGCCAATAAAAGCCTGCAGCTCAAAACATCTCCTTCACTGACTTTCTGAGTTGGTAAAAACAGAGACAGTCAGATAATTGAAAACTTGTTTTATCATCATAGATACTTCCAAACAGGTTTACTGAATTCTACAACACTTTTGGTCCTCAGATTCAGTGAATTAAATAAACAATCTTGAAACCCATGAGATTGATTGACACTAACACTTGTAAACTAGAAAGTGCAGTACCTTTTATGGCCACTTGATGCTGCCCCAAAAGGAGCTCAATCTCATACAATCCCATAATAAACAGCTTAGATGATCTTTTTACTTGTTTTCTTTTTAAGAAACTTGACAGGAAGTTTTTATTGCCCGTCGTTTCTGTAGGTGATTTATTAGGCTTCAACTTTTACAGTCACTTGTTTTTGATCATTTGAAGTGTTTTACACTTGTGACATGCGGGAGCTACAATCAAACTCTGCCACTGAGCCACAGCTGCCCACAGTTTCTCTGAGTGTAATGTGGCATGATGGTGAAGAAAGCACGGCAAAAAGCATGAAGCTTTAGGGCTTTTCTTGTATCTACTAACAACATCTCACTAGATTTAGTTTGAGCCATATTCACCTGACAAGTCCAGAAAAATGCTGTATTTCAAGATATTAAAAGATGAGAATAATGCCTGAAATTAGTAAAAAATAGCTTTTGGGTAGAAAAATGAACTGGCTAAGTTTCCAGAATCAAGACATCATTTTTCTTTTCAAGAAACTTGAAGTGAATTGTTCTCACCATTTTGTAACTTTTTTTATTCACCTTGAGCAATTTAGGCGTCATTTTGGTTTTTCTATATCTTGAAACTTTGCATTTTCTTGACTTGTTCATTTATTTTTTCTTTATTTTGGCTTTTTTTTAATACAAACAAACTTTGATTGTCACAGAGTCTGTCGTGAAGTCATCTATTATTTCTGTCAATGAAAAATAAATGGAGGTTTCATTTATCTATTTTAAAAGTTACTCAGCATCTGAGATGCTGTTTTTATTTTAGATTAAATCAATGAAAATCACAAAGGGTTCATTTTTGAAATAAAAAATAGTTTTATTTCCGTTATGACAGCCAGAGGCTAAGTAATTTAACTTTTAGACCATTAACTTATCAAAGGTCATAAATAACAGGCACATTTTGCTGCTCTGTTAGACTTGTTCATAACCACAAAAATGTGAAAAAAAGAGGTGTTTACTGGGCTCCAATAGGAAACTCAGGAGGCAGAAAGGTCATGGGAAATTTGCCATCACAACCTTTAAACATTACACTCAGTCTTTGTGTTCAGTGTTGATATAAAAATGTTGATTAATTCAGGTTTTAATTAAGAAATGATTAATTATTCTTAATGATCCTCAGCTGGAGTTCATAATTCAACTAGATTCATATTTCCAGTACCAGTACATCATCCCTGCACGTAGTTTTCCTCCTCCTTGTCTGCACCTGGAGTGTGATGGACAGCTGGGCGGTGGGTGACGCTCAGAGTCAGCAGTGATGACCTCAGTCCTCAGTGACGTCACAGCAGCGGCTGGATCCCTGATGCCGCCAGATGTGAGGCTGCTGCAGGTTTTCACAGCTGTATGGGGACAGAGGTATGGACAGTGTCCAGTAACAACCTGCTCCAGATCCCCAATCCCCAAAGACTCGTGGTCATGTGAGCACAAAGTCTTACAAGAGCCAGGGTGACGGGAGGCAACTGTGAGCTGTTAGCTGGAGGGTATTTCCAGAAACAGGCGAGACTTTGTCGTAGCCTTCAAAGGTAAAACTATATTTCATTCCCAAACTATGAGCACAGAGGCTTTCGACATTAAAAAAACATTCATAGATAGCTGAGCTGAACATTTTTCAGATATCCTCCTGCCAAAACATCTTATAAAAAAAGCCAGAGTTTAACAGAGGTAAACGTCATCAATCAAACTTCATTACAGCTGACATGACACAGGAATAGAAAACAGACTGACAAGTGAGCTGGACATTAAGTTAGGTTGAATGGTCACACATTAAACATCCCTCAACCCAACTTCTCTCATGTTTTAGTGTGTGTATGTCAAACATGACTCACATGTTTCTGGAGACAAAGCCTTGACAACTGCAAACAATGTTCCTCTCGTGTGATTGGTGGTGAAACACAGTCTGTTTATTTGATCAGGGCGTGTAAATGAGATAAAGGGTGGCTGATTGTAATGTAAATAATTCACACCATACCTCAGTCCCAGGGTGAATATTTTAGTGATTTGGTGTCTTTTTGTGTTGGGGACTTTTGAAGCCCACACTCCTTTTGCAAACTGTGTGTGTGCAGCTGCATGCATGTATCTGATGTGTTTTTAATAGAGGGTGGTGTAGGTTCATGTTTCTCCATCAGTACCATGTGGATGAGATATAGACCACACCATTAGCTTGTATTTAGACAGCTGACTTAATTTAGACACCTCTCTCTCTCTCCCTCTCCTCTTGACATCTTGTGATCGATGTGCTCTACACTTTGCTGTGCTTGTTCATTTCCACCCAACATGACATGTTTTGAACCCAGCACTGTATGAGAAGGTAAATTTGACCTTTGACCTGTCACCTTGAGCCCATTGTGGTTCGGGCTTCATGTTCTTACTCAAAGCTGATTGAATACAACAGCTCGGGTAGTAGCTTCAGTTTTCAGAGTATGAGCATTAAGGTCCCTCTTTTGTTTCATCATGTGTGTACAGGGTCTACTTGAGGACAAATTACAACATATTTTAGCCCCAGACAAATTAAGACTCCAACTCCAGTACTGGTTGATCACCTCACAAGGTTTTCTTAAGCTCTATTTTGTCCTTTTGCTGCCCCATAATACCTTTATGTGATATGCAACTCATGAAAATCATTCTTTGGTGTATTAGAATAACTGTTTTTAGCCTCGGAAACACTTCGTTTTAGCTGCTGTCTATTTAAGGTTTCCTGCTTCCCATACCTGCTTCACTCTGATTGGTCAGCCCTCTGTAGGCCTAACAGGAGTGGAGCTATGTGCCGACCTTGGTGTTTGAGGCCCGCACTTTCAATGTATCATGAGCAAGTTAGGAGATCCTTATGTAATCACCTCATCATTTCAGCAGGTCTCGTGAAAACCTCCTGTAGATGTTGTGTTTTTTTAAGACTAAGTGTTTTGATCAGTTTACAGACAGATTCAGAGATTTTTACAAGATTTAAATTTGTAGAGTTTTAAAATCTGCACACATTTAGAAGAACCCCCCCCTCTCTTCAAGATTACTTTCTTCTGTCTGAAACTTTGTTCTAAATTTCCACCAACCTGGAACTCTGTGTATAAAGTGCATAAACACTGCTCCCAAAGAGTGTTGTTTATTAAGACAGATCATAATCCCACTGTCTGTTATCATTGGGGTTAAAAGATCACAGGGGGAATGAGCAGAACAGAATAAATCTAACAAAACATTCAGGTTATTCTTTCCAATCTGGGGATCACTGAAATGGAGACGTGCTGTGCAAAATTTGTATTTGATCGCAATTTGTTTCGGTTCTGTACACACTTGGTACAACTTTTTTGACACCTGACATTTTGTTCCACTGAGTTGGGATGGATGTATAATGTGTGTCAGAAAGTATAGGCATCAAAAAACTGTTTTCTCAAGCAATGCTTTCAAAGAATCTGCTGCAAATGCGAGGCATTAAAATCACCTCAATCAGGAAGTCCCCTGACGAAATCCTGGAGGGACTGAATCATTTAATTCTTTAATTTCTGTCTGATCTTTAAATAAAGAGAGGGGATCAAAAACCTGATGGATATGTTTTTATTGGACTGAAATGTGGGTAATTGTAGGAGAGACTATTCTATTACAACTCAATTAAAACGGTGCTCTCCAACAGGCTGACTTCATCAGTCTAAACACAATATAACGGTGCACCTAAAGAAACATTTCAGACACTTACGACGTGTCCAGAGCTGGACAAGGTGTCAAGGTGCAGTTTCTTCTACCTCTCTAAAGGTCTGGGTTTTTTTTTTGCTGCAAGTCAGGGAAAGGTTTGTTTTTTTGACTTAACATCTTTTTCAGACACAAAAAATAGATTATAAAGAGTTGATAAGTTAAACAAGCTTTCAAGAAATGCATTGTAATCACTAATAAATACTGTGATTGTTTGATGGTATTACACCTGACAACCTGCTGGTTGAGTCATGACCAGTGTTACCTCACACGTGCAGAACATTGAGTTCTTGTGCATTCATGTCCTGTCTGTCAATCCTGGTGGTAATACACCCCGATGACATAACATTATTAGCCTTATATCGCCTCCTCTGGGGACATGTTCGCCCTCCGGTTAAGATCTCTGAAAAACATTTACTCAGGGTTTCATAGAGTATCAGGTGACGAGAGGATTTCAGTCATACGTAGAGTCAAGGTGGGCTCTGTAGTTGTTCACCTTTATTAAAAACAACAACATGCCGAACGGGTGAGGTCACTTTTAGAGAAAAAAACCTGCAGCCTTTTGTTTTTCACGTTTCAAAGAGAGAACATGAGCTCACTTCATCATCGCCATCCTTGTGCGGTAATATGTTTTCATTATTAGAAATATTACCAACATAAACAGACGATCTGAGGGCATGCTGAGTGTGCAGCCAGTTTCTCTTCTTCCATTTTGTCACCCCTGTAACGCCTCAGTCCAAAAGAGAATCTATAATTCATGAAAGATGTTCAAGTTGCATCCAAAATAAATTATTCACCACAGAATAAATTCAATTTGCAGCTCATGATCTCTTCATTAACTCCAAAATGTAAAAATTAATGATTTTTTTCCAGATGTCCTCCAACTTACCCCCTCTCCCAATTTCATTAGTCAGGTAATTCCATGCAAACACAGCACGGATGAATTATTAAGGGCTCACATTCACAGGTAGCTACTCTACAGAATGTGCTGCAAACTTTTAATGAACTTCAACATTACCCATCGCAAACCATTCATTTCTAATGTTCCTTTTATTGTATCTTAAACTTTTTCAAAGCTTTGTTGTGTGAACTGTGATGTTGAGGCTTTTATTTTGAAGGGTTAATGATGACCTTAAATGTTAAAATGCACCTGAAATACCTAAACAGTTGCTTTGTCCTGATGATAGCCTATTCCATATGTAGACAAAGGCAGTCTATAACATTACCCATCTGTTTGTGATACAGAGTTTTGAAGTCTAACATGGTAGTTACACAACACAGGAAAGTCTCTGATCAGGAAGAAACTGTTCAGAGCACTAGACTAAACATGCTGAGGCCCATGATGCCTCACAGAGTGCTCACCCTGTGGGCAAACTGCAGGAGGTCAGGCTGTGTTGTTGTATTAGAATACATTCACTTTGGCTCATGTCCTCTCAGGTAACCTGGCATCGATCCTTCCACTGACAGAGCCGTGACTGTGCACTCTGAAATTAGAAACACAGCTGCACTGACATAACTATGAATGATGTTGAGCAGCGACTAAATAATTCACCTGTTTGTTTATAGTACAGTTTTAAAGCATAAAATCTGTCATAAAATATGTTATGATAACTCAAAGTCTTAAATAAGAGAATAAAGCTGTCCCTTGATGTTTTAACAGATGACATTATTGGTATAAATTGTTGAATGAACAAAAAAGTCACAGCCACACCGGAACAACTTGTGCAAAATGAACTCAAAGTCACTGCAGAGCTGAAAAACTAGATTAACAAAGAAGCAACAAAAATTCACAGCATCTACGAGAGTACAGCATCATGGAGGGCTGTGTTAAGTTGCTTGTATAGTCCTCTGCCCTCATTGGATAAAAGAATAAAAACATTTTAATAAACTCAGGTGCATCATTTTGACTGTAAGAGAAAATAGAACATGACAAATGATGAAGACAAGACTGGAGTAAAAGGTGCAAAACTGACATTACTGATGAGACAAGTGACTCTTAAAGATGTTTTCCTGTTTATTCAACATTTGTTTTTATTCTTGCAAGAATCTGGATCATATCTGGAGCCTTGATGGAAATTGATTGCAGCAGTGAAACTGATGCTGAAAATTTCCCTTATTTAATGAGTCATGATATGTAAAATGTTACGAACATCAAATTCATTGACTCAGTAATTAGTTGGAGAATAACCAAATCTGTGGCACAGTATCTCTTTTTCTTACTGAGTCGTAAAAACACAAGGATGACCTTAGAAATGTGATGTACAACATTTTAAATCACAACAGAAAAGTACATATGCTTGATAATCTGATGGTATGACAGTGATCACACTCTAGAGTTTAGAAATGCTCCAGATATGATATTTTACAGAGCTGTGATCGTTGATGTCAGGAAAAATCCAGCCTGTCTTTTTGCACCTTCTGTCACTCGTGTGCAAACTGATCCCTGCGACCTGTGTTGTGTAAATCCAAACAGATCATGCTGTCATGCACATCTTGTAAGTTACTGACTGAAACGAATGGCAGATCTGTGCAGAGTCTGATTTTATGTCTTTGTATCACACAAATGACAAAAAAATTAGTGATATAAATTAAAAGTAAGCTGAGGATTCTCCTGGGATGTTCGGATGCGTATAAGGCTCAGTTGCAGGAGGTCAGACCTGTACTGCAGCTTTTTTCATCCCTAAGAGCAGAGCGACTCTGTCAGACATGCTTTGAGTGTCATCATTCCCTGTGTGATGGAGTGAGCTTTTTCTCTGATCTCTGGATGTGACAGACCATGACAGTTGCGTTAAAGGAGACACTGCAGCTTCATACAGTTTGGTCTCCTTTCATACATGTGTGTCCGTTCCCTGATCAGGGGTAGGTGACACTAAATTACCTATTTCACAGTCCGCTGCATGTTCTGCCCAGCAGTGTGATCACTCTGAGGTCATGAGCAAAGAGAAGGAGATGAGCAGGATTCTTGAAGCCACAAGAAAATATTTTCCTTCAGTATGACATCGTCAGACTCAGGACTGTTTTCCCTCCAAAGCTGTGAGTAAGCGGGCAGGTGAGCGCATGCACACGTGTGAAGGGTGATGTCCTGCACATATTGAATTCCCCACAGCCCTCATGCCCCCCCCACATCACCTCCTGAGTCAGACAGTATCTGTCAGCGGGCTGAGCCCTCCTCTCTGCAGGTCTGCAGTCATGGACCTCATGCTGGGTTACCACAGTGACGAGATACACTGGAGAGAAACAGTGTTGTCGTCTGAGTCGTCCACTGTTTGCACATTCCTCGTGAGACTTCATCTCAGGCTCAGAGTATTAACTGAGTCAACAGTGAGGAGGAGAACAGACAAAGTGAACATCACTGCTCACTCTCACTCAGCTTCATTTGGGTTCAGTTTCAGTCACTGGTAGGTCTTTGTCCAATAATACCCCTTTTAAAATTTTACCACCATTACGTAAATGTTGGAAACATACATGAGGGGAATTGTTTCACCAGGGGACAGATTCAGAGAGTAGGAATGCTCCTCCAGAGTTCGTGTTGGAATCAAAGGAGTCATTAGAAAAGTATCCCTCAAATATTTGCTCAGGCATTTTGTCTTTGTGGTACTTAAAGTTGTCTTTTAAATGGCTTCAATATAAATGTTAAGTGGTGGAAAGGGTTAGTATTACCACCAAAACTCCATGAACATGACCAAACAAGACAACAATGGTCATAAAAATGATGAACCTCTTAACAGGGAAACTTTTCAATATGTAAACTAAGGAGCTCTCCACCAGATAAACTTAACCGATGCTTCATAAAGATTTTAGGGTTTAGAACAGGAACAAAATCAAAGTGAAATTAAGCACCTTTGGAGATTTTTTTTTAGTATGTTCTTATTGACAACAGCTGATTGTAAACTTATTTTTAACAAGATGAACTGATTGATGCATGAGAGTTAAGACAGAAATCAGTGCATGAATAAACGTAGTGTTGTGGTGGTTAGAAAGACTGGCAAAGCCCCTCTTAAGTACAAGTTGATCGGTTAGATTATTTACTCATGTCCTGTCTATGCACTGAAGGTTTTTCTAAAACTGCTGCCATCTGAGCCTAAAAATTAAGTGGAGACCTGTGAAACTAAACAAAATAACAAAGTTTGGAACTAAAAACCCAATACACCCAACTACATATTCAATCTGTCTCATTGAGTGTATAAAAAAAGATGGACGACATCGTAGTTCCACAAAAGTGAGGCTAAAATATTAAGAGCAGGCTGGTTACTAAAGTCCACAGCAGAACAGTTGCAGAGTTTTGTAACATTTAAAGACCCCATGTTGGTGTTTGACATGTTGCCTTTACTATACCTCTTACATTCTGCAAAACCAAAACTCAGCAGGAGCTGCATCTGTCAACAGAGCTGTCACTCACAATGTCATATCAAAGCAAAGTGTGCCTTCGGAAAAAAAAGCCCTTGCACATAGAAGTATTGAAAACTAACATTAACAAAAGGAAACCTTGCTTGAGAGAAAAAAAGTTATGTGTAATTTCATTCTAGAAAGTTTCACATGTTTAAGTTGCGGAAGGGAGACATTTTTTGGCTGTTCTGACTTTTTATTTACACGTAAACAGCTGCATAGGGTGTTAAATTTTGTCTTTGATTCACAGTTCGCAGACAATCACTCCCTGAGACTAACAGGGACAAGAGTTGTGGACTTCTTGGCAAATACAAGCGCTCTTGTGTGAAAGTATCATTTCATAAGAATAATAACCATGTAGAGTGAAGTGTTTTTAAGAATATTTCTACTGTTGAAAAGTATTTGTGTTGAAATTTCCTAGAAGACATGCTTATTACGAGTGAGAATTTGCTTCCCTCAGGTCAGTTGACTTTTATTGACCTAAAACAAAGCCAAAAATGTGTCATCCCCTCAAAAAATGCTCTTCCGTTTGCAGCGCTGCATACCTCAGGAATCCTACTGAGAGAGAGAGAGAAAGGACATAACTCAGAGAGTTTGCCTCTGTGCCAAAACAAAATATCAATCACTGATTACAGTCTGTCCTCAGGCAGAGTCAGAAAGGATGCATCTTCGTGTGAAGTCTTCAGAGAAAGAGTCACTTTGTTCATCATAAATCTGGTCTGAGTCACTAAAAGGTTCTCTCCATCAGAGGCAACGTTTCACAGCTGACTGACGGTAAAAAATGAACGATTTTGGCATGTGTTAAAATATCAGCTTTGTGTTCAGCTTTATCTTTGTTAGCTATTGTCACACACACTCACACATGCATGCAAGGACATGTTCTCACACTCCAACACACACTTTTCATTTCCTCTCTTTCTGTCTCCTTAAGTTGCTCAGTTTTTGCAACATGTCAACAAGTTCTCACACACTTCTCCTTCTGTAAACAGATGAAACGGAGCAGAGTGGTGAGAAGAAGCTGACATTTCCTGAGTTTCATCACTGTGACACAGAGAACAGCTGCGGCTCAAACCCAGCTCAGACCGAGACAGAAAATAATGTCCGCATCTGCAGGATTTATCACATCTCACTGCAGCGATCACTGGTCTGCAGCCATGTTTATGTCTCTGCGGTGACATTTTTTTATCAGCCTCCAGAGTGAGGTAAACCAGGGAACGGGGAACTTACACAGGGTTGTTTTCTTCCAATACAACATAAAACATTCAGTGTTCATCTTTGTGTTTGTTCATATGTTTATACGTCTGAATAGTTTCCATCATCTTTCACGTGAAAGAACAAAAACTTCCAACAATCCTTCCAAGCTCCTGCAAACTGAAAGACCATTTGTACATGACGGCTATTTTCCTGTGACACTCAGTTAGAGAGGGGAGCTCAGATGTTAACAAGTCTCACTGCCTGGTTCCAGGCCCTAAGTCTGATAAATATTGATGATCTGAAAAAACTGTTTCGATTTAGTGTTTCATGATTGATTGAAAGGATGATTTAAAGGTAAAGTGAGATTCTTGTGTCTTTATTCGAAAAAGCTACAACATAATGATGGTGTACCCAGAACCAGGCTTCAGAAAAATCTATTTACCAAAGAAACAGCTTAAAAACCATTGAACCAATTACTGAACCCAGCATATGCAGTCAAAAAAGGGTAAAAAAAAAAAAAGACCCAAGAAGGTGTGCTTTCGGCTCTGCTCACTATTTGCTCTTTGCATTTGAATAATCTGTTCATGAATGTGTTGTGAGTTTCAATGGACCAGTTGAGATTTCTTGAGCAGTTCAAACAGTTGATGTGTAGAGTGAGATGAGAGCTGCAGGCTTCTCTGTGTGTTTTTTTTAGGCAAATGGAAGTGAAGAGATTGTTCGGACAGGTACCTTGTTTAGTCTTTATGATTCTCTGCACTTTTAGATGCCATGTTTAAAGACACTCGGGGGTTCAACAACACCAGAAGCTGTTGTGACAGAATGAATTTACTGAGTTTTCTCATGAAGAACAGCTACTTTACCTGTGCTGAAGTGTTTGTCTTCCTTGTGAGGTTCTCTGAAATGTTTATGACCAGGATTTTATGACATTGTTGAGTGACATCAGCCAAGATTTCAATTCAAACAAAACTTGCTATTTATTTTAAACGACCCTTCAAACATACAACTGTTGGAAAAACAACAGCAATGAATGTAAGAATACTAAAGAACAGACAATAAAAGACTAAAACTAAATACGTTGTGCCATACGATGAAACGCTTAAATCAGTCAAAGAATCAAAGATTGAAATTCCAGAAACCAATGGAAACAACTGGTTACTATTTCAAGTACAGTACTTCTTTGATACTCTTAGCTACCATCACTCTGAAATCATAAACAAACTGAACTTAATCACTTACTGAAAAAAGTTGTTGGTTTCTCAATTTCAGTTGCACTCTTCTTTTTTCTAGATCACTTGAGTCACCTAAACCCACCCCTGCATCTCCCTCTCCCGTCTCCAGAGCAAATATTTTATCTAATATCAAGACGCTAAGACAATGGCTGCATTTTTTTTTTTTGTTAATATCTGCTGTATATTTGAGAATGGCTCATATATCCAACCTAAATTCACTCAGCCGACTGCTCCAACATGCAATAATGACATGCACTGAGGGCTATGGAAAATTATCAAACAATTCTGTAAACCAATCTTTGAACAAATTACTTTACTGAACTGATTCTGGTGATTCAGTAAACTACAAGCAGTTGCTTTTCCCATCACTGCTGGTTCTGTCTCTACACGTTGGCCCTGTGACAAGCTGCTGGCCTGTCCAGGTGTACCCAGTCTTGCACGAAGTGGGAAAGACGATGGACTGAGAGATACAATCAAAAATACATCTTATGAGTGTAAGATTACATTGTTTGAGATGGATGAAATGAAACTGTCAGTTATGGCTGTCACTCACAGTTTTCTCCTGATCCCTCTGATAGCTCTGAGAAGTGCGCCGTTGTCTGTCAGCTCTGTGTTTTGGTTACGGTTGAACACACCACGAGCTTCCTGTCAAACATCAGATACACGGAGTAATCTGATATCTGAGAGAGGAACAGCAGCTCAAAGAGCTAAATATCAGACTTTCCAGGACAAAAAGATATTTGAGCATTTATCAGTGTTAGTGTCCCCTTGTCATCTTTGACAGGAGACATAACAATAAGTCATTGTTTTCTGTAAATGATGCTTTCAGGAGTCAACATAAGTTCAGGACATTCCATTTGTCCACATTGATGCATAAATATTTTGAGCATTCAGCTCCAAAGTGATGTGAAGAGTAAATATCCCGTCTCTATCCTGTGTTGTTGTTCCTGTGTGCGCACACAAAGATCGTTGAGTCATAGCTCACAACGTCTTTTTGTGGTTTCTCCCTTTGAAGCATCATCACTGCTGCAGCTTTTGGATGCCGTGAGGAACAATGTGTTTCTCTGCACACAAATTTACAGACGTGTTTGGTAAGCTGTTACCTCACTGCTCAGCCATACAGAGTCCTCATATTAACAACTACGCCTTGACATTAGGTTTGACAGGAACTGACTTTTCCAAAACTCAGTCAACATAACATGATTTCAGTGCTCTGTAGGACTCTGTTCAACGTGTTCATATTGATTTCTAAAAGAAGAAATTGTGTATACACATGAAACTGAAGAAGTTGAATGATGCTGAAAGGGAGGAAGCGCCAAAATCCCACAGATCAGATGTACCAGTCCGATTATCTCCTCTGAACCACTGTCAACCCCTTCTCTAACAACTGGATCACCTCCATGGGACAATCACAGCTCGGGATTCTTGAGTTGCCAGTGGGTGGGTGGCCAGTCAGATGTTATGAAGTGCCTATGCAGCCTGTTTTGCCCCTTTGGTTTTCATTTTGCAGCCAAGAATATGAAGGGAGAAAAAAATCATCCTGCAAAACTTGACGTAAAAAGAAAATAAAATCCTTGAAACAACTTGAGCAGTCCAAGCCAACATTATAGTTTTGGGGATTCCAGCTCTGTGTTGGTATTTAAATTTTCCTCCTTATGTCTTTGCAGCTTTATACCTTCGTGCTTTGACTTTGAAAAGCACCAGATGCACTTATATCACTGAGAACTTTGGACCGCCTTAAACATGTCCTTCACTTAGGGTGGGTCTAGTGTATGTCATGTTTATCAAATGAGACAATGGCAATGTCTGCTGGGAAGAGAAAGAAACACAAACTCTCCAGTGTTGCATTTGAAGATGACATTTGAAGAAGTTTTTGAAAGTCCTCTATGAGTCAGGAGAATATGCATGCTGCATGAAAGATGGTCGTGCCCGAAAATGATTATGTTCACATTCAGAAACGTTTGAACCCTCAACTTGAAGAAAAAAGAAGCACTTAAAGGCAAATATGAGGTTTCTGATGGTTATTGGGCTGCAGTCAGCACTAGTAACGGCCTTAATTTGGGCGGAGAATCATCCCATGAGTTGATGGACAGCCAATCAGATCTGCTGGTTCAGCATCAGTGAGAGGGGCCTGGTGATAAACTGGGAGGAACTGAAAGAGACGAGAGACGAGTGTTGAAATAACAGAACAAGAATTTCAGAAATAATATTTTAGCTAGACAGATACTTACATCTACTTCATGATATCTTAGCTCTTCCTGGAAGAAATGCACAAATCTACCTGCCTTGATGGACATAGAAAGGGGCAGAAATGAGTTGAATAGATCTGTCCTAGAAATCAGCTATAGGTACATACCTATTGTCCAGTACCCTCAGGAACAGCCCTGGAACAGGATCCTGCTGCGTTAAAAATATGAAATACACAGAAAGAAATCAAACACTGCAAAACAAAATTTCCTAAAAAGGAGAAGCTCAGACACCTATAAAAAGACTGTTTTCAGCTGCTGCACTCTCTGTACAATGATCTAACACAGATGTCTCACGTATTCATACCACACTGATTTAGTTTGGCAGTTTGGTCTGTAAATATAAGTTCTACACTTTAACTAAGGACTGTGTTTATTTGACTTAATTCGACTCAAAATAAATCATCTTAGTGACTTTAATTATGCTTTATATATCTGATACCAGAGACACAAGAGTTTAAAAAGTTCCAAATGAGCAGAAAGTGGCAGCAACTCAGAGGCATGGTTTCAGTTAAGTGGAACAAATTTCTTCTGACATCTCATCAAAAGTTGTTCAGTTTGTCGATCGGCCCTCTGAGTTTGAGGAAGCAGGAATCAACAAAGCAGAAATGCAGCTCTCAAAGATCTGTGAGCTGGATATGAAATCATGATCAGATTTACACGTGCCACATCATACAGTACGAGGTTTGCTTTCAAAGCCTGAGTTATGCAATAAGTGTTCCACTGACTCATCGCACTGGCAGCAGATTATATTAGGGACTTTTTGGAATGGACCCACTAGCTCATAGAAGAAGTGAGTAAATACTGCAGTTTACTCTGAGGCATGAGTTTACTCAGTAATGTATGTTTATAGGTTGTAACAACCTGGAATTTATCCTGTTGGATACTCCCGTAAACCTGAGGTCATTAGTTGCCAAATATGTCCGTCTAAATTAATAACAGGCGTCGTATTTGAAGAAAAAGGATCCTTCAAATAAACCTGTGGGTACATGTTGAGGTAAAGTGTAGAGGTGGATTTGATTCTTCTGTTCACGTCTGATTCTAGAGGTTAATGCATATGAATATGTGTTTAAATGTATGTGTTGCGTGCCATCACACAGGCGTACTGCTTCATTTCTTCTTCTTGTATGGGAATGTGTGGAGTGCCGGGCTTGGCAGCGCTCAGGCATCATCTAGTGCAGCTGTGGAAATGTGTGCCAGCGGCTCTGCTACCCATCAGTCATGGACTCGTAGCAGGCCAACAGCTGACCATGCAACCCACAGCACCGCCGAGCCCTTACTCAACCACACACACACACACACACACACACACACACACACACACACACACTTGCACATTAGTAAATCTGACAAAACAGTGATGTCATTGTATTTGACGGGACATAACAGCAGACTTGGCCTGGCACTCCTCTGTGGTTAGCGAAAAATAATCCCAGCTATATAAAAACCAGCAAAGCCACACCACCCAGCCCACAAGACTCCTCAATGTGGAACAGACGTACATGTGTGTGTTTATCTGTCAGAGAGGAGGGAAACAGAGGAACTTCTGTAATACATGCATTAAGAAAAGTGAAGAAAACTGAACATGAAGTCAGTTGTCTATTAAATGTGTGAAACCGCTGACTGTGTACGGATGAAGCCACCGTGAAGTCATGCGTTGGGTTTTGGGCTGCCGTATTGGTTCACCAGAATCAAGCAGAGTTGATTGACAGGGTGGATACACATCGACCCTGGTCCACAGGTCACAGCAGTAGCAGGCTGTCAATCACTGGTAACTGCCCATAATAGTATATTATTTCTTTAGAAAAATAAATCAAAGGACTGTAACTTTGAGAATAAATGCTACACTGAACTCGAGAGGCAGTAAACTCTAAGAGTCAGACCATTTACTACGATAGAGAAAATATTAAAAGGAGTTGTTTTTTTTGTAGGCACAGGATCGTAAACTTAAGCCCCCTCTCGGCTGGCAGATGAAAAAAAAACAAAAAAAACAAAGCGTGATGTATGTGTTCACTGCAATGGAGTGCCATATCAGATAAGGTGGTGTCAGCAGTATGTTTCTGAAGTCTTGCATTAACTTGTCTCTATATCAGTCAAGTAGTCATACATTTTAAATGTTAGGTACTGTTGTCCTTTCTGTTGCTGTAAAACAGAAAAAGTCCACATGACATCTGTACCATCTACAAGTATCTTGGCTACATGACCTTTAACATTACTCTGGGAAATGTTCCTATAATTGGTTCTGAAAAAAAAAAAAAAGCTGTCAGTTAATCATCATCAATGCAGTTTGCAAACAAACTGTAGTATCACCAAGATGCTACTTATCATGAAAAATGGTGGACTAAAAGAGAAGAAACAGTGAAAAATGGAAACACTTGTGTAGAGGAGTAGCGCAATATAAGCTGGTGGATGAGTTGATAAACTTCCCTTTTTTTGAGGCAACAATTTGCATTTCAGTGAAGTTTTGTAGCACATGACAGTGGTGCTTGGTTTTATTCACATGAAACAAAAATGAAAGTTGTTCGATGTTCTGAAGTTACTAATTTAATAGTTGCATTCCATCTTACCGACTAAACAAAGAGATTAAGTAAGTTGTTAAAAATGAGACATTTACAGTATCTGTCAAAAAATATAAGTATTTGAACAGTTTCTATGGATTTTTAACACTTAGTTTAACACTCTACTTGAGTTTAGTATTCTGTGCCTTTTTAAATTTCAGTAATTTTTCACTATCATGAGTTTTATCCTCTCAGTGAAGTTTAGTTTCAATTATCACTGGTTTTAAAACAGTCTGCCCAAGACTTCTCAGATATGCAGCCAGTTCCCATCCAGGGTTGTGCAAAGCTGTGATTTCTTCACAGTTAATAGTATGAATTCTCATTTTATATAATGTGTGTAAAAGGAGTGATGACTCACTTTCTTTGTTGCTCATTTGCCAAACAGTCTGAAGCAGTTGTGTTTTATCGTGTTGCTAAGTGACGTTTAATTTCATGGCTGGGAGACAGTGATTGAAACACCGACCCTGTAATTAGTCCATTTAGCCTCTTTAAGTGCCATTAAGTTTATTGCACAGTTAAATAACACTCTCTCTGCTGTGTGTCTTTGTAACTGCATCAGACATTTTTATAGCATCTAAGCTATGAGAGAGAAATCATCGTTAACATCCCTGAAAGAGCGTTAAATAGTAAGAGGAGGACATTTGTAAGCAGTGAATATCTGCATCTGTGCAACGACACAGAAAATTTGAACTTCATAGACACGACTTGTAAAAGCATGAAGCTTTATCACTTTTAACTTAACTATATTTTCCGCATGACACTTAGAGCTCTCTAACTACATAAAAATAATGATTTCCAAATGAAAGAAACACAACCGAGAGCAGCTGTAGTTTCCAAATGGGAATAGTTCCTCGAACATTGTGTACAGCTCAGGGTGTGTGTGTCCATTCATGTTCTTCCAATCATATGTTTTGTGTAGCTAGAAATCCGATGGATTCACGCCAGTTTAGCGTCATGTAATTTTTATTGCTTTATTATTTCTCTTGCACATTGTTTGTCTTGGATTTGCCTCTGAGGTGAAGACAAGCTGGAAATGTTCAAGAGGAGACGTGCAAGGAGGCAACGTGCACGCTGGTTGAAGTCCACACAAACAAAGTCTGCTCACCACATGAGAATCTTTACAGGGATGGCAACACAGCGGCATCCCAAACACACACACACACACACACACACACAAACACGTGCTCACGTCCACAGACGAGAGCGTTCTTTGGTAGTACTCGTTCACAGCATTCCAGCGCTGATGAAGACATCTTGATAGAAGCTCAGAGCACTTTTGCGACACTCGAGGGGAAAGGGCAATGACACATCCTCTGGAATTTGCTAAATGGTTCTTTCAGACCTCAGACGGTGAGGATTTGAGCATCTCTTGGCCTTAAAGTTTGTGTCAAGGCGCCCTGCTCGCCAGCTCCACTGACGTCAGTGTTTTCCACCGCTTTGCTCTTCGATGCACTGACCTCACATCAGCTGCAGCACCAGCAAACACGTAATATCTGGAGGTGCAGAAAGATCATACCTGCCTTACCCACAGCACATCCCCACATGTCCCCCCAGGACATAATTACTCACCCTCACCTATCATTGACGGAGGATAGTTGCAGGTTTTCAGAGTGACAAAGTGAGGTATAGTGCTGTGTTTCTGTCAGTGCCCTCCTACTCAGGTAACAAATAGACTCCCTGTTGCCAAAACCCTCACGTACGGGGCGTTTGTGGCTGCCAAGTGCCTCCAATTAATCATTTCCTCTGTGACAAAGAGACAAGTGTGTGTGTGTGTTTAAGTGTGAAGTTTACTGTCATTACTCACCGTCACACTGTAGGTTGAGATTGGCCTTTTTTTATATAACTCTATAGAAACAGAGTAAACAAATACGTCAGCTCCTTACGGTCTTCATCATCCTTTCAGTGCTACGAAGAGCGTCTTCTTCTTTTAGGGGTCACTTGTCTCGCTCTTATAGCAGTAAACACTTAGTTCATCAAACTCAAAAAGAGTCAGAAAATAATCATAATAAACATATTCCATCATTGGTCCAAATCTACATGCAGATATTTCTAACTGTGACTCACTGCAGAATTAATTCATGACTGTTCTGCATTAAATCTAGATTTTTATTGTTTCTTTTCTCAGATTCATGCGCAAGAAAGGCATCTATTGATCTATTTTAGTGCCCAAACTTAATCAAAATGTAATGTCCCTGGTGTTTAAAGATGTTAAACCTCAAATTTAAGTGGAGTCACTGAAAAGTAATGTAAATGCAATTGACTCCATTATTTAGGAGTCGAAGCACAGTTTCACTCTAAACCATTGACTGCTGAGCTTCTACTGACTGTGTGAGTCTTTTTTTGGATCTGCAAAAAATATAATAATTATTAGAAAATTCATATACAAAAAAATTAATCTTGTTTTTGAATTTTTTTTATGAGTCTGAATGTGAGTTACACAAAAAACAAATGGATTAGTTTCTTGAGGTGGAAGTTAAAAAAATCTGCCAGTGGGGTAGAAAATGAAAAACTTGTTAAGAGCCTTGCATTAATACACTTAAAAAAAAACAAATCATGTACCTTGACAGGTACATTTTTTAAAGAAAAAAAAAACCTTTTCCCGACACTTTGGTTGTATCTGGAGATTTACAAATGAATCCCTTGACTCTCTTACTGGGAAGACACATGTGCAAATACTTGAAACACACAGATTCCTCTTGATCAGAAATTAAACCAACCTAACATCGAGTCACTTGCTAAAGTATCTAATAGGCCCGTTTAGAGTCGATGTCATAAAAAAATGTGCATTTATGCAACAGTAGTTCACATTTATCCAGAGCTACTGGTGTTTTGGGGGTAAAAGTCACTGTGCTAACTGTGACTCTCAGCCAAACGTGTCACTGGTGTCGAACAACATTCACCAGTTAACAGAGTCACACTTAACACTGAAACACCAGGAACATCTGCTACTGAGTTAAATTTGTCTTCTTTAACCAACCTCGGCTAACAAAGCTCAACCACAAATATATAACAGGAATACCATGTTACAACCAGGCACCAGTACAATCTGAAGTTATTATTCTCAATGAAAAAATATGCATATTAACTCTTTGAATATTCCATGAAAATCAGGACCTATGCTTTTTCAATAGGCAGGGCTTCATGGGAAGGGTGTCACTTTTAGAGTCCCCCTTCAATAAAGTCCCTCTTTGGTTTAATACCAAAATGTGGCCCTTTAGCGGAGTCAGAACCCATATTTGTAAATTAACCAATAACTCTTTTCTGTCAGGAAACACATACATTTTAAGTGTTTGACACAAACCAAAGCTGATATCTGAAAGGCTCCTCTGAAGTGTGACGAAGAGTGTTTCGAGGATCATCCTGAGGCTGTTTCTCTGACATTGCGACTCCTCATGTCAGAGTGGCTTGAGAAATGGCATTTACTAAATTTGCGTCCGTTATGAGAGGTCGCTCCATCAGTCAGCCACTTAGCAGCTGTCCTTCCTTTGATAGGCAGCTAGAAACTGAAGCCTCTCAGTGTTTTGGCTTCATTTCAGCTCTGTTTTGTCCTGTTATCTGAGTGTTACAGAGCCCTGTCTGTAGACTCAAACAGGAATGTCTTGGCCTGTCAGTGACTCAGCCCCCTCGTCTAATTGTCAGTTGTGTGAAGTTTAATAATTGCTTTGCCTGAAGCTGTGTTTTTTTACACTTCACTTCCCACCTTCACGGGACAGTGGAGCTACTGTAGCATTAATGTGGCAACACAAAAGATCCTTTATTCAAAATAAAGTCTTAAATTCCTAAAAATCTGTCCAAGCATGTCCTGTTATGGTCATTACAGCCGTTTCAAACCCTGCAGTGTGTGTATTTGTGTGTGTGTGTGTGAAGGTAAAACACACAGAAAGGGCCTAAATGAAAGCTTGATTCATGGTCCAATCATAAACACTTTACCCCAGTGGCACAAACAATGGCTGACTTTGATATGACATCATGTCCTGAGGTAGAAACCATCAGGAAACGCTTTGACAAGACGTCTGAAGAATGCAGGACTCAGACCAGTCACAAGTGAGCTCTCATTCCTCGGGTTAAAGATTTGGTTGTAGAGTGGTTTACTTGTAGTCCATGAGGGGCAGGTGTTAGCCGTAAAACCTCAGCGCTAAACTAACCCCTGCTGTTTACTGGCAGAGCAGAGCAGGCCAGGCGTGAGCTCGCCGCTAAAGGTGCATCAGTACCCAGCTCTGCAATGAGTAATCTCTGCCAGCTGCTGTCAGTCAGGCTGATATAAGCATGTGACTGCTTGGAAACAACACACACACACACACACACACACACACACACACACACACACACACACACCGTGTATGCCTTCCTGGAAAAAGTCCAGGCACAAAGACCCTGTTCAGGTCTGCCCTACATCTCAGGGAAGTTACACTCTGACTCTAATTGTCAGAGATTTACAATGAGCAGTATAAGTGATTGACTTAATTTTACACAGTGTGAACGCTCATTCCTCACTCACTCTGTAAAGTGGAGCTCCAGGTGGATCAGGTGGCAGATCTGTCCCTAGAGTCCTGGGCTAGTTACTGAAAATTCCCCTCACTGCTTGGTGGTACTGTACCGTTATTCCTCCTGGACAACAAGAAACCTCTAACAAGAACAAGAAACATTCCCTTCAGATTTTTACAGTAAAAAAGCTCCTTTTGAATCAGAAATTCAAGTCAAATGCAACAAAGGAAAGGGCCATGACACCAACCTTGAGGCAGACGTAAAAGTCTCAGTGCCTTTGTTTCAGTCTGTTGTTAGTATTTTATGGAAATCAGCACCTCATGTGTCGTTTTCAGACAACAAGCAAGTAAGATGTTAATTTCTTGTTTTTTAAACAGCTCAATGAATGCTAAAATCACTGTGTCACATGAGTTTGGACTCATAAACGTTAAACTTACTATTCTAATTACTTTTATTATTCATCTGTATTTTTGAAGCTATATTATTTTCCCTAATCATCATTATCTTTCATCAATTTCCTTGATAATCTAGAGATCAATAATTATTTTCAACTTTATCTTAAACATTGGTGAGTGTGGAAATTTTACTGTCGGCTTATTCAGAGAAACCTGCTTCAAACCTGCACATACAAGCAAAGCAAAACTAGATCAATAAGATAAATGAAGAAATAAATAAGAGAAGAGAAAATGCAAGAAAACAGTCTACAATCCATTTAGTAAGCAAAGTTAAAACACCAAAACAGAAAAAAAAATGCAAGAGAAAAGAACTGTCTAGTCAGACATAAAACAAAATAAAATGAGTATTTTTTCCCCCCAGACTTGCATTAAACACTAAAGGCACAAAGAAGAATATACGCATAAACTTTGCAATAATGAATACTCCATACATCACAAGAAGACTATAAAAGGAGTAAGACAACCAACCAAGATTACTTGGGTTGAACATTTATTGAAAAATTCTGCTTTGCTGGTTGTTGGCTTGAGCTTGATGCTGAGGCAGCAAATTTACTTAAAAAACAGAGTCGGTGTGACAAATGATTCACAGACAGCTGCTGACTTGAGTGAATTTTTGGTGTATCTGTCTCTTCACCTCACTGAATTACCTTCAGTTTCTTCATTAACAGAAAAAAATGGGCTCTTTATCATCCTCTGTCACTAACAGGTCAAGAGTAGATGCTGCTGCCAGGTTCACTCAAATATGGCGAAAATCTGGAAGCTAATATTGGGCCTTTCTCTTTTCTTTAATAGTATTGTAAGCTGGGATAAAGTCCTGCCCATGAAGATTTCTTCTCCATGATAAACTTTTATGTAAGTATAAGGTACATATTCGTATGTGAATGACTTGATAAGTAAGTCAGTCTGGTCTACTTTTGGTCTGGCTATTTGGTTACACTATTAGCTTCCCATAAGACTAAGACTTGTTCTGCTTCATTCTAAATTTCTGATTGTATAACAGAAAACACAGATGGATGGAGTAATGTCTGTTTATTCTGACACTATTTGATTAATGCACCAGCTGCTCCTACAAGAAAGGAGCAACTCCCTTCTTTTGTTGGAGATAAACAAGGACAAACATGTGGGTGGATCACTTGACAATATCCATACTTTTACATCTGATGCATCAAGAGAAGCAAGTCTCTGAGTTGTTAGTAAATGAGAAATATAGCTGATAAATATTTTAAGTGATCATTTTTTCTTTGTTGATTTGCAACGACCTCGTCTTGTTATTCTGTTCTTGACAACCAGGAGACAAGCACCAGCTGGGCTCTGACCTCCTCTCTGTTAAATTACCTCATGTCTTATAGGCTGACTCAACCAATATAAACCAGAAATAACAGAGACAAATTGGAGTTGAGGGATGCATGTGAATGGAGAAAGAGAAAGGGCTGGGTGAGGTAAAGAGGAACAGATACAGAGGTGGATGACTCCACTGCAGTAAAATAACATGAAACAAAGAGACATTTCCATGCCTGCGTCATGTGACCTTTTACAGTTTTCCAGTAACAGGTAGGAAAGAAAAGAGTCACACTTTCTGTCATTTTATTTACTAAAAACACATCACAGCAGCAGGGCCTGATCCACCAAACAAGCAATTCAGGAATGAAAGGGCTCTACTAGCTTATATTTTACAGATGGATTTAAAGTACTAATCCTGGATGTTGTACTGAAGGTGTGCCGATTTTAAAACCTTTATATATTCAGATGTTTTCAAAAATCACTGAAACTGTCTGCAAACTGATCAAAATATTGCCTTCTGAACAGCACAAGATCTTCCTGAGATTTTCACAGGAGTTGCTGAATGATGAGGTCATCACATAAGAGTTTCAAAACTGGTTCATGATGCTCCGGGGGACGGGGCCTCAAACACCAAGTCCGACCATAGCTCTGTGCATGACAGGCTTACACACTTTGGTGGCAGGATTGCAACATATGCAAAAGTTTGAATGCTCTGCAGATTTTAGTTGACTTGTTGCAAGCCTTGACCTTCAAACTGGAAAGTGAACTTTTTCAACCTTCTTTTCAAACCACTAAATGATCATTGTTACAATAATGTGCACTTTGATTTTAAAAAATCAGATCTAAGAAGAGAAAGATTTTGTAATCCATCAAAAATATTAAAAGTTTTGTGAAATGGTTCAGATTGTATCCATGGGAGAGAAAAAAATAGCATTTGGACAACCACTGTTTACTTTTGAAGCCTTCATTCCCTCCATTTCTTCATGCAGGGCTCAAAAGGCTCTAAATGAAAATTACCACACATGCACAGATAAAGTGAGGACAAACATTCTTGAAAACAGATGTCACTGTTTTGCTTATTTGCTGCTTTAGATATAATCACTGCTTGAAAACGAAGCAATAATATGAAAACTGGAGAGAAAATGTGCTAGTGTAATGAGCTCATTGTTTTCATCAGCAGCTCAGGAACATAGGACACATTCATGAACCAGTCAGTGAGTTTTTATCGGCTGAGCGGAAGAGAGTGGATCATAAAATGCAGGAAATTTGTGTCTTACAGGGGAAGCTATAATAACATTGGTCTAACACCACTAAAATACCCAATGTAATGAAACTGATCCTGACCAAATGGGGCTTTAAAGAGGGTGAAATTGTGCAGTGAGTGTAGGTACAGTCATCTATGGGAGAGGGATGGAGTGGTTCACAAAGTTGAGGTCCTTCCAGTTGATACAGATATATTTCTCCAGTCTTTCCAGACCTGTCGCTGATCCAGACAACAGTGTCTTTAGGTGAGGAGAGTTGAAGACAGAGTGGGACACCTGTGCTCTTCCTCCAGTGTTGATTTAATTGTAAATCTGGTGAAGTATGCAGGTGATCCATCAGTCTGTCGGGCCAGACCTCCTCTCTCTCCTCCCTGCAGCGAACACATTCTGCCTTGAGGAATCTGAGAATGATCGATGGAGCTGGAAACTGTGAGGCAGTCAAACACCCAGGTCAGGCCTCCGCCTCTTAATCTCAGCTCCTCGTAGCATCCTCACTCCCCTGGTTTTTATCTTTTATCAGTGACAAACAGACAGCTGCTAACAGAAGATTACATTGTCTCACATCTTATCTGGTCTTAGATTAATAGTTGGACCTTCATGGAAACACATCAGCAATCGCCTAACGTCTTTATTGTACCACCCAAAGCTTCTCTACAGGACAACGAGGTTACACATGACTTAGATTGGACAAAGTCCTTTGCCTGACACATGCTTTTCTTCCCAACCCAACCAACTCCTTTTAACTTTAAGATATCTGTAATGATTCAAAGATGAGTCAATCACAGGGCGTAGCTTCCTTGAATTGCAGGAGCATCAAAGTACTTGGCTGCATCAAAATCCGTCTTCCAGTTTCGCACAGTTTTTATCCAGGGAGAAAACTAAGATCTCAACTTGTTGTGTTATTCTTTGACTAAATCTTGCCCAATGCTACAGAAGTTTTACTTGCACTTTGCTGCTGCTGACTGGTCCAATAAACCCCTCCACTCTGATTTATGCGTAAAATGAAGAGTTGGCGGCTTGTTTGTCCACCTATACCATCATTTACTATCTGGACCGAGTAAATCATACAGTTAGCTCATTACAACAGTTCACCAGCTAGCTTGATAACGCATTCATTGTTGTGATATGGGAGTATTAGTGCTTTTAAATTACAACTACCATTCGGGACATATTTTAACGACAGTTATTTTAATTGTTGTGTATATGGAGTCCATGATATTTGAACACTGACAGCAATTCATAGATAGAGACCTGTTCTAACTCGTAGCTCACATGTCTCTCAAACTGGTAAAAGATCACAGGTGACAAAAAGCATGTGCATTTAGTTGTTTAAACAGTTGGACATTTTTCATCCTCAGTGATTGGTTCTATTGCTGGTTAATATTAATATCTGTGTTATCGCAAGCCTGAAATGATGCTTTCTCAGTTGAGCAAGAGTTTCAATACAAAACTCAAACAATGATTTGCCCCTTTGTAGCACTAAAATCTGGGCAGAACAGGGGAGATGGTTGCATATGTGGGAGAGTGAATATGTACATGAAGACCCCTGTAGATTTGAGTTGAGATTTGCTCTTTGCTAAAGCATTCTCAAAGTATTTACATAGTTAAAGCCTATGATTTGAAGTTTTGCCCATCTAACTTGTGAAATGAGACCACTCATCAGCTACCTCACACTTTGTACATGAGTAAAGGGGGTGTTTGGAGTCAAGTGATACTGTGCATCTTTTTTGTATGGCTCTGTTGTTAAGGTCAGACAGGTTAGGTGTGGAGACGTGTTTGTTCCTATTCACGACAGTTAGATTTTATGGTCGGTAAGGTTGAATGAAAGCTTTATCTAGGTAAACAGACATGTAACCACTCGACTGGAGCAACCAGTTTCTGGTTGCACAAATGTTGCCTTCAAAGTTTCTGTGTATTAAAAACAAGTTTTAGACATTTTTTAAGCTACCAGTCTGTAAATAAAAACAGTTGAGCAGCAGAGCAGAACATTTTCATAAAGGGCCAAATGGAGATTGACTCACTTTTGGAGCCAGCTTCCAGTTGTAGATTTGAGCTCAACATATAGATCAATTTCTTTTTTCTTGCCAGTTCCAGCTTAATTTTATGACTGAAATGAATTTCATGCACACATCACTTTAGTTCTGTTAAAGCCAATACTTCTCTCTATCACACTTTTAAGACACTCGCAGGTTCAAGATATGCCTTAAATTTCCTCTATATGTTGTTATTGGCTGAGGAAACAATCTGTCACATGTGAATGTAGGTCCATTAGCGAATTCGTTTAATACAGAGAATAACTCTTCCACAGTCTACATTAGATTATAATCTTTTATGTAACCACATGCTGCTCTAAATCAGCCTTCAGTTCGTAAGTTTATTAATGCCGCGTTTCCGTGACCTCCTCCAGCAGGACGTGAGTCATTGCTGGTGTCACTGCGGTGCAGGAGAGCTCTGATAAACTGCTCCCTGGTGGCCTTCATGGAGGTATTTCCACATTACAGTCAATGAAGCTGATGGATTAGAGGCTGGGAGCTGTCAATGGAGGCCGTCTGATGGATGTCACACCCAACCACGGGTGTTGTTAAGGTTGAATTTCTGTCTGGAAATTTAAATAATTTGACCTGGTCAGAACACAGAAATGGCCTCTGGTCAATAATGATTAGCTGTGTGCGTGTGTCAAGTTTTCTTTTCGTTGGTGGGGTATCTTTTCTAAATGCTGAAATGGATTATCTTGAATCTGAGGGACATGGGCCATTATAGTATTGGTCGTTGGATTATGAATAGGTTCTTTTATCACAGCTGATCACAGCAAACAAAGTCAACTCATACACTTAGCCTGACCAGTCATTGATAATGTTGTGACTTTATTCTGTTGTGGATAACAAAAGGCTGTCATTTTCATTGCTTGCTGTTTGAATTAAACTGGAAGGAGAATTTGTGCAAATGATTGTTGATGCTCTTCCAAAGGTGACAAAAGCAATCTGTCTGAGGTTGTCGGCTCTGTAATACCGCTATGGCTGGAAATTCTTCTCATATAAGTAACTGCACACCTGACACTGCAAAAACTGGACTTTTGACACAACAATATGACTGATTTGGTTTTCGAAATAGTCCCATTAGACCCAATATCAGTTAAGTTTACTCAGCAAGTTCGGAGTGCAGTGCAAAAACTGAAACTTAGGCAGTTGTGTATGTCCTATGTCTTGTAAAACCATCTTTTAAGAGTCAACTTGAGCCCCATTCACCTTAAAAATTTAGAAAAATGTCTTACTTTAAAAATTTATAAGACAAATTTGAAACCCAAAGTGCTTGTGGGAGTACAAATAATTAATCTCATTTCAAGAAACTTGACAAGGATTTTTTTTTTTTTTTTTTCCCCATCGACAATTAAAAAAAAAAATCATGACAGGCAATTTAAGCACAGTTTTGTCTACTGAATTAGATTTTATTTCTGGACTTATCAGGTGAATATGGCTTATATTAAGTCTAATAAGACATATTACTAAAAAAAGGCATGAGAACATTTGATTTTGCATCTCTACTTCTTCCAATTACAAGAAATTCAAGCCTCATTTTTGACTCATATTGTCGAAATAATATTTACTTCCTTGACATGTCAGGTATTTGTGGAATATATATTACGTCTGGTGAGATGTATTTAAGCAGAGCTAAATAAATACACTTGCTGAAATCAGAGTTTTCACACAGCGCATATGTCCCAAATGCCAAAGGAATCACATCCAATAACATCAGTTTTCATAGAAATATGTAAATAAACTGATTTGAGAATACTTTAGACATGCCATGTTTATCCATCCCTGCAGTTAATGACCAGTTAGTCACATAACATTTATAAGGACTTCATATTTCGCTTCTTTTAGCCAATCTAAACAATATTTTAGGAACAGAGACGTAGAAACAAAAGCTTCAGTGTGCTTACTTTTCTCACTTTGATCATGTAAACACAGTTCATGTCCAAAAAGCTGCTCAGAAAAATGAATTGATGTCAAAATCATTTTTGTTGTTATCAATCACATCTATTTAAATTCAAAGACTGTTTACCTCTGCTGCTAAGAAAAGCTACATTCTGTTTCCAGCTCTGACTTAATGAAGCGGGCTCTCTTTATTGAGTTACATTTGCACGGCTTACTGTTGGATGAAATCATAAACTCATGCTGTTCCAGATGTTTAGTGTGGCATCTACACTTCACACAGAGCAAACCAAGGCTCAGGTCTGGGGTTTGTCCTGGGTGGTGAGGATTGTGGGGGGTGGGTCATTTTAATCCTCATTCTACACAATCAAACCTTGAAAAACCCCTGAACTCCAATGTCCTCCTGCTTTAAACTCTTCCAAACTCTTCTTCCTAGCTCCTCTAACCCTGAATATTCCCCTCTGTTGTATGATTTTCAGATACTCCATGTGCTAGATCACCTATTTTCACATCTCAGAGGGTGTTTCATTTGCACGGCTCACACCATTTAAGAGAAAAGATTCCTTGGTCTGTGAGGGACTTTGGATAAAAGGCCCTGTCAAACTTTTGTCTTGCAACTTTGGCAACCCAAATTTTAATCTCGTTGATATCACACCATATTTCATCAACCGGAGACAGGTATTTCCACTTGAGTCAGGATGACAAACAGCCGATGAGGATGGATAAAGCATAACTCAGTGTGAAAGCAGGCAGTTTCCCCCAGAATACAAAGGAAGTTTGATTCTCACGCTTTCTTTCCAAAGATGTTGGCTTCTCGTAACCGAGGGCAGATGAGAAAAGTGTTTCAAACAAACTCCAACTGTGGTGTTTCATAACAGCAGAAACATGAGAATGAGGGGCTTCAATTTCAACAAGACAATCCTGTTATCCTGATATTTATCTCCCAAAAATGTGGTGACAATTGAGAATTTACAGATGAATTCAAGCCAAGCTGAGTCAGGTGTGCAGCACTCTTCAAAAAATGTTTAAAGAGGAGGTGTTGGGTTTCTAAAAGTCTGTGTTCTGTCCCTCTGGTGCCTCTGTTGTTTCTTTATGTGGTTTACAGCTGATATTAATCCCTGATTTTCTCTTGCTGGTGTTTTAGAAAACCCTCCATCAGCCTCTGCCTGAAACCCTTCGTTTTAGCTGCTGTCTTGGCGCAGTCTCTCTCTGGCCATCCCTATTGTACTCAAACATGCTTCAACCCTTGAGTTCAGTTCGTTAGGCCAGTTTGACTGCAACTGTGCCATGCTTGGAGCTGGTGTACTTTCTTGGCTTTGAAAGTTTGGAGGGCTGTGCTTTGGTGCGGTACACTTCATACATGAACACAAGTACATGTTTGCAAAAAGAATATAATGTGTGATTGCAGCGATCACTCCTTTTGGTATTAATTCCAAACAGTAGTGGGGGCAGTGTCAGACCAAAAACAACTTAACATAAGCCAAAAAAGTAATTAAAATCATAGTTATATTCTCTTATATTCTCTTCCATTGTGCTGACTCTGATGAGACCAGGTTTCTCAAAGGCTCCCTACTCCTCAAACCCACTTCCCTTTGATTGGCCAGTCCTCAGGGCCATAGGGGCAGAGCTATGGGCAGACCTCGATGTTTAAGGTCCACCACTTAAATGTGTCATGAATCAGTTGGGAAATTGTTATGCAATAACCTCATTTCAGTAAGTCCTTTGAAGGTCACGCTTTATCCTTCTAATAATGTTTTCATCAGTTTACAGATGGTTTCAGGTATTTATACAACATGTGAATACATCAAGGTTTGAAACTCTGATAACATTTAGTCCAAACGTCCAGCAGTGATTCAGTGATGTCTAAATAAAGACTGTAAGTGAGCATTGAGATTGCAAATGAAGCAATCGTCTGAAGACATACTGTGAACCTGCTTACTACTGAGGACAGGAGTGTATGTTCAGGTCACAAAGTGAAACAGGTTAACTGAACCCCAAACATGAGTAAAATTATCATAAGGATACAATTAATGAAACAAAATCTTAAAAAACAAGATCCAATTCAAAAATTAACTGAGTAAAAGCAATGAAAGAGAAAAGTTTTTGGTTGCAGCTACAGTTACAATAAGAGTTATGATAAGTCATAAATCATATTAAATAAAGTCATACAGATAAGAAACTGTTTTAGTTTCAGGTAAAAGGTAAAAAAAGATGACATATCTAAGAAAGAGAAACAAATTATATGTGGATCAGTAGGATAAAATAAATATTTAAATAAGAAAATTAGTGGATAAAACCAATGAGATACAGTGAAAATATGGCATCTGGAGGAGAAATACATAAGTGGAAGAATGACTTTAGTTGAACCAAATCAGCAAAGTTAGGTTAAAATGTAATATAAGGAGGGGAAATTACACAGAAGCAGAATCTCAATCCTCACATTGGAGTACAAAATGGTTCCCCCCATTAATCTGTTTTTCTGCCTCTTGGGTGACGGAGTATAAATAGAACAACACCATTATCTCTGATCAGAGGGTGTTTATGTTTGAAACTGTCAAAACCTGAATTCATGGCCCTGAGAGGACACATATCGAACAGTTTTATTATAAGACTCTCTGCATGCAGAATGATATCACACCTGGAAACTTCGCTGTGATGACAAGACTCTGGAAAATGCTGCAAAGCCTCTGATTAAGAAGTGATGTAGGCATTAAACTTTCCCTGAAAACAATTATTTCATTTACATTTTAAGCTTTTGTCTTAGTGGTTGGTATATTTTCCTGTATTAATGCCATGATTGGCTTTTCACCTACCACTATATGAAACAAAAATTAGGGTGACATCATCTCCCTGTCATTAAGAGAAATGATTTCACCCTCATTCCCAGCGTCACTGACTATTACCTGAATTATCTTTTTTTCTGATTTATCCTCATAAAAGGTCATTTTCAGTTGGGCACCAAACGTTGGATCTGGATAGAAAGAAAAATGGGAATCTGTTACAAGAGTGGTGAGTCAAACTCTTGTTGACTACATTATTTCATAGAGTGTGACTCTCCATATTCAGGAACTGTCATTTATGGTTACATCAGTGCGTCTCCATCCAGAAAAACATCCACCAAAAGTTACATCTTTGCATAAATGTCCACACAATATGGAGTCCAACATGTTTCCCAGAAGTATTTGGCTGGAGGGACGGGGCAGGAGGTTGGATGTGAGCTCCAAAGCCAAACATCACCTGTTACCCATTAACGTCTTTAGAAAGGGCCTTTCCCAAAGTGTAGCATGTATCAGACTTCTTTTCAACAATCTGATCAGAGTTATATAATCACTGCCAATCTTCAATTTTCTTTATTATTTAATGACTCCTCGTTTTGACTTCACGAGAAACTTCAAAAGAAAGAAATGAATTTCCACATGTGAACGTTTAATTCAATCCGTTTGTGTTCAGATTGAGTGAATTGTAACATTTGTGGATTGACTGTGGAGATGTTGGCGAGCAGATTTTGGCTGAGTGTGAGACAGTTTCAGCCGCTTCCTGACCTCAAACCTGACCTGAAACAGCTTGTCTTGTCTCAGTTTGTTCATAACTTGGAGTCCTTACGTGTGACAACAGTTATTAGTTCTTGAGAAATGTTAAACTTTAAGTGTGTGTGGACACATCTTTGCTTTTTTCCAGCACTCATACAGAATTCTTGTCCATTTGCATCATTTTCTGTTGAATTTAATTTCTAAGCTGTTTTGCTGCCATATAAAAATCCTCAGAGGACCCTGTCCTATGTGAAAACACTTCTAGGAAAGTGAAATTGCTGCTTGATTCTGCTAACTGGCATCCAGGATTAAACTGGGAACATTTGTTTATTGGAAATTGAATCTGGATCGCCCCCGTCTAACCACCCTGTCTCTGAGGACAGGGTCACTGACCCGCAGCAAACATGAAATTTAAAAATTTAACTTCAGCTCTTCATGATTCGAGCCTACCCTCGATTAATGGTCCCATATAATGGAGAACATGTTTTTACTTTTCTTTGGTCATCCTCCAGCACAGAAACCCTGAGAAAATGGCAGCAGAGAGTCCCCCACCTACAGGGAAAACAGATCTATTATGAGGGGGTATAAATTGGCTCAAGTGTTGATGTAGTGAAAGGAGTAATATGCATTGCATGTTTGTAAAACCACTCCTACTTCTGCTGCTGAAGTGATTCTGCTTCTTCCTTCAATGTTGTAGAGTCAAGATGTCAAAGGTCAAAGCCAAACATGCCAACTGCTCTTTCTGTGTTCTGTCTCAGTAACATTAACGGTGTTTGCCTCTTATTTCAAATGACATGAGAGCTAAAGTTGGGGTTAATTTGCATGTGTCACACTTGAATAGATGGTTACATAGGAGTCAGATTCTGGATCATGCGATCAGTGACCTGGTGTCAAGTCTTCTGGGGTGTGTGCCCTGTATGTTTTTTTTAATTATTTGCTATCTCCACATCCATTGTATATCTACCCACTCAAACTGTGACACTGCAGATCTTCCATTTGTGATGTTGTTTGCTACCATACTCAAAACCTTTAATAACAGACAACCACACCATGTTGAACACATGTGCTGGAAAAACTACTTTTCGAGAGCTGTCAGACCAGTAGCCCACTACAGGTCAGCAAAGGCCATTAAGATTTGCAGACATTCATCCCAATGTTTAAATTTGATATACAAGTGTTTCTAACCCCTATATCAGCAGCACTAACATTTTTTTTTAAACTAACAGGGCAAGAAACTGGAGCGATATACTGGAAATGAGCAAAATGTTGGATTGGAAAACTTGATGGTTTGAGGGCTAACCCCATGAGGCAAAAAACTAATCAGCTTGGCCATAGCAGCAACCCAGCATTTGTCCAAAATATTAATCAAGACTATACAGATATGTGCAGTGCACTTTTAATGACACACCAGTGATGAAGGTTGTCAGCTTGGAACTCAAAAAGCTTTTCATAGAAATCTTTGCAAACTTTTCATTGTTGCAGTATTTTACTTGCACTGACTGTCATTAAGCAACTGAAGAAAACAAAGTTTTATCATCAAAGATTCTACAGCTTCAGCCTTCAGTGTTTGGATTTTCTTGTCCACTTTCACGTCTGTTCAGTTAGTTATTTTCCAGCTCAGACATGCTTTACTGTAAAATTATTTGTCCAACACACGTCTGTGCCAAAGTACAGCTTATAGCTTATATACTGTTATAAAATCTACACACTATGTTGTTCCTCAAGCGTAACATAATACACATTACCGTGAAAATGTGGTATGCATACTCTTCGACTTTTGCCTTGTACCACCTTCAGGAGTTGGATTGAACAAACTGTCTTTATGAACATGAATTAACTTGAGAAAAAAAGTGTGTAAAATGTAGCTGCATGCTAATAAAAATCATAACTCGGGCAGTATTACATTTCTGTCAAAACATATTTGCAAATCAGTCGAACGTGTAATTAATAGGGCGACGGGGTTACCTCAGGGAGATGTTGGGATATGAATTTCCTCAGATATATACATTTTTGTTCACTATGACTCAGTATTTATTATACTTCCAGTGTGAACATGCCTAAGAGTTTTCCGTTAATGATTCATCAGGACTGTGCAGCACACTTGAAGGGTCAGAGATGATGGTCAGACCCCCAGAGAAGCCATGAAATCACTGCCAGACTTCTATTACATCTTCATTAGTGAATAATGTTCTTGGATTGCACAACCAATACAAAACAGAGATGTATTTCCATAACACATTAATGACTTTGGCCGTCACATGCAGTGAAGCTCAACTTTACTCTGAAACCAAATTAACTTGCTGGGACTGCACAGGAGGGCTGAAGGGTCAAGATTTATGTTGACAACAATGTGGCTTCCCAAGATGGACTGAAACAGAGATTAGTGTTAGTGAAAGATCAGGAAACAAAGACTGATTGTCAAAACATCGAGTTCTAAGTCCTTGGAGAGAGTCGGGTTCACTGGGAAAGCAGCAAAAGCGTGAAAAATCCTAATCTAATATACTTACAAAACATGTACAGTACAGTTTGTGCAATGATTTCTCATTAAGATTTGATGAAACAGACTCTGTCCAACAAAGCTGGGTGTTAAAACTCTCTTAGGGTTCAGATTTAATTTGAAGACACACTGAGACTCTTTGCTCAATTGGTATCAAAAAGTCTTTGTTCACATAGAAGTGCACTGAAAGCACTGGTTATAAAACTCAAACAGCTTCATTTAGTGTTTTTACTGGTTTACCTAACAGGTTAATTTGTTTTGAAGACCTTGTTGGGACTTTCATGGCCTCATTAAAAAAGTAAAAGTCTTTTCTGCACTTGAAAATAATCTTTGTTCTCACGACAACTCTGTGAGAAAGCTGTTTTTACACATGCTAGACCAACAGTCATCAGTAAGACTATGTTAAATGTTCAAAAGACGATAAACATTCACATCCAAACTTGAGAGGGCTATGCTGAGTCAAACAGGAGAGTCACTGAACCTATCAAAGAAAAAGACGGGGTTGATTTAACACATTACTGACACAACATTGGAGCTCTGCATGGTGCAAGCAGTCTTTTTCTTTGTTAGGCTCTGAAAAGTGTTGTACTGACACACTTTTAGAGACAACACGTGAGCGGTGAGTAAAAACAAATACGTTTCCTGAAACTTTGCTGAAGAAGCATAAATAAATCCAGGAGAGTCAGCAGCATGAGCATAGCTCTGTAATCCAGCCGCCATTGTTTTTATTCCCCAATGCAAACTTGACCTGGAGCGTGCTCCACGTGTGAGGGGTTGTGAAGTCAGTTGTTTTGGGGTATTTTTTAAAATGCTTATTCACACAGAAATGTATTGAACAGAACTGTTAAAATACTTGAATCCTCAACTCAGATTTCAAATTCTTTAGATGCTTTAGATGTCATTCCAATGTAAAGAAAGACAAAAATATATCTTTAGTTTGCTGTTTGTTTCTAATGTAGGCTTCAGTGTGAGCATGATAAACTGTTGCAGAAACAGCCTCAGTCTTGTCTAAGGGGGACAGCTGTTTACTATTTCAAATCTGTTGCCACTGCCTGAATCAGTCCTTTAAAGAAAAGCAAACCAACTCTTGCATGCTCTTAAAAACATATAACCCCTCAATGCTTCTGTATTAAAGTGCACCTTTGTTAGTATTCTGAAATTGAGAGGCATCTTTCTTTGGAGTCCCAAAAATGTAAGTTTGAAAGACTTTAATGTTTTAAATCTGCTGTGTTAGTTTGAAAGTTAAAAATGTATACACAGGCATGTATCCTTAAAAGGTGACGTAGATATTTTAGGAGAAGACACTCAAAAATTAGTTTTATTCCTATGTGTATCCACACATACACCGTGCCATCATGCACAAGTTAGAGCCTCGTTTGGCCACCCAGGCAAATAAAGTGTGGACACTTCCCCTCACAGCAGGAAAACAAAGGACAGAAATGAGAACAGGCAGAAAAGGCTGGAGACATGAGCTGCTGGCTAAAACAGAAATGTAAACAAAGTTGACTCTGGCTTCTGCGTTAACAACCTGCTCACTCTATATTGTCCCTTACAGGCAAAAAGGAGAATCCTCATGTGTGTTCAAGCCTGGCTCACAGCCAAATCTAGTATTATTTCAGTATTGATACAGTAATAGATACATGTTTTTATCAATAGTGAAAAGAATATACTGTGAACTTGTTTTGGACACACAGACCAGCCTTGATAACAAGGTGCAGCAGCTTCCATCTGAAACATATTATTCATTGCCGACCACAGTGTCACGCAGCATTACTGAATGTCTTCTTATGTGGGTGATGTTAAACTACATGATGAATTCACCATTAGTATCTGAAACATGTGTGAGATCTCTGACTGGATAATGTCCTCACTTTTTTTCAACAAAGCAGCTTTTAGCATGAATCGCTTCACAAACGCTGCTATCAAGTTCAAGTGGGTGCTGTCAGGCTAAACTATTTGGAACAGGGCAACATTTGCTCTGACAGTGATGTATTGCAGCATGCGGTGGAATGATGAGGGGGTAACCTGAGATTTCCCACATGCACATAAAGACAGACGTGAGTTCGTGTGCACCAAACACACACATGTACATGCTCGGAAACCTCCACATTCACAACTGTAAAGATTGGGTGATTCGGCATGCCGGGCCTCAGAGGGGATGCACCACTCAAAAAGGTAAACGTTAGCACTGGACAGCAAGAATATTGACAAGCTGACAGAGAGAGGAGCCGAGGTGGAAGGTGGAAGCTCGTAACCTCCTCAATTAGAGGTAAAACAACTCAGAAAGAGGAGAGACAGCTCAGAGGAGAGACAGTTCAGAGGGAGGGACGGTTGGTTGTGATAAATCGTGCTCTTGTTTAGTAAGAAAGGAGTGAGAGGGGGTTTAACACTGACAACCATGACTTCATCGTTCAGAGCAGCTTATCTACGTCTACAACCAGTCAAAACTTTCTGTAGATTCACAAATTTATGGACTGAAACTTCAGGCTGCAGCAGAGTTTCGTGCATCCAGAGTTGAAGAGGATCAGGTGGAGTCCAGTATGAAGCTTCTACACCTGTCCGTCGGTCACATGTCTAATTGATCAGAGTGAGGCATCTCTCAGCTTTAAAATGAAAACTACAACTTTAGCACTATGTCGTAATATAGTGCCATAGCACACCAGATGTCAGGGATGCCATTAAAATGCCCAAATGATGTTCGCAACCCTTCAACCCTGCTGATTCCCACCAACCTGTTCCCAGAATCTGGAACTTCCAATAATTTGCAGCAGAAAAGGCAAGTTTCTTGATAAATTGTCACTAACTCCTAAAAAATATGAAAGTTTATGTGACTGACAATCTTGGTTTGGTTAGTTGTGCATTCAACCAACAGGCTGGCTGATATTAGCTTTAAATAGCTGTGAAGGCTTTCTGGAAAAAGCAACTTTTAGTGCTAGTGATCAAGACAGGTTAGCGCTGTGTTACTTTACCTGTTATCAGACGTCCTTTTCTGGGTCTATTATTGGTCCCATTGTGTCTCTGTACTTTATGGGATTTTATCTGATCTTAGTCTTGAGTTGGTTTTCGTTCTTTTGTGTTTTATTTTGTTGTGAACTCTTCTTGTATGAAAAGTCTAGTGTTTCTTCCCATTTTCTCCCATTTATGTCATTTCTTTGAAGATTTTCACATAAACATAAAAGTCATGGGGTAAACCTCAAGAAGACATGGAAATATTGACAAATGTCCTCCTTCTTTGTTTCTCACAGCTTGTTTGTTACTCATCAGTTCGTCCAAAGGTCTGGAAATACTTGATAGGAAAAGTAATTGAAGTCTGTTTTTCCCTGAGGTGTTTGAAGTGAAAACAAACAGGCCTATTGAAGTTTTTGACGTCGATTGCGGCACACCACTCACTGAAACAATCATTTTAGCTGCTGTATAAATATTTATATGAGATGTAAGGTGAATCAGCATCAGTACGTGGTAAATTTGATGCATCTTGTAATAGAAACTTTCTCCATCTAACCATGAACATTTCAGATGGTTGAGTTATGTTTCAGATCTTTATTTCATTGGGAAAACATGCTGTGGATTTATCTTCTGGTTGCTGGAGTGGTTTTTCTTGAAGGCTCAGGCTCTATTTTAGATGCCTTGAATGTAACATATTTGATATTAAATCAGAAATAAATCTTTATGTCTCTGCAGCAGTTGCTGAAAAATAAACACACTCAGACCCATTGAGGTAACGGGACTAATGAAGCCAGACAAGAAAAAAGTTTGAAATGAGTATAAAAATGCTCATTTAGGGTTCTCAGTGAGTGCCAAAAACATTTTTAAAAACCTTTGTGGGCTTTTAGAGTCTTTTAACATGACTATTGGAGTCTTCTCGTGGCCTCAGAGTCTGTTTTTATGGTTTGGACCGCCAACAGTTCCCTCTCTCTTCAACGCTTTAACGACTTATTCCTGTGTTCACCACTGCTCCACACGCTCCCTCTGATGCTCGCCGTAATCCCTGACCACAAATCCCGACTTCATAAGTAAACTAATGCCAACGTCGCTGTAATACCCCAGATCTTTATAAGACATATTTTCCTCAGAGTGCCAAAGCTGGTCTCTAATCTGCTTCACCTCCCATGTCTGCAGAGAGACCAAGCAAACAGCCCAATCCCCGTTTGATTGTTTAGCTTTGATCAGTAATTTGTTGATGACTCTGGAGTGGATCCAGATGCCGTCTCCCTCTCTCTCTGATCGTCCTGTTGGAGTTTTGATGTTGTCCTTCAGATGCTACATGTGTAGTGTAGAAGGATGTAGACTCCCCAGAGCTGGGAGAAGCCTTCATTCCTTCATTCCCAGAGAAGGAAATCCACATAAAAATGACCCGGTTATTGGTTCCAGCTCTCAGGACTAGATGCGGCCAACATCGTATGGGGTTTGCATGTAACTTAAGTGTTAACACATTTTTCACAGAATGTCTTCAAGTTTTCACAGGTATAATTCACTGTATGGATAGATTGTGTCCAGCTTCTCACCCATATGGGAACTGAAAATGTGGTACAAAACACCAAATCTCCATAGATGAACTGATAGAAGTGCTGGTGATGTAAAGTGGACTTGCTGTAGCTTTCTTGAAAGTCTTTGAAGTTGTGACTCAGTTGGGTTAATAACATTCATTGTGTGTGATTTGGATTTACCAGAACTGGAGGGCCAGTATTTACTCACAGGGACATCAACCAGGTTTGATGGGACGCTGGTATAAGCAAAGATATCCTGTTCAGATATTGATAAGGTCACATGATCTCGTCTACATCAAAGACTTTTTCTCTGCATGAACTCAGGGTGAATATGAAGGATATCAGGATCATGTACTCACCAGGCGGTGTTGGAAAGCATAACCAGGTGTGTAATGTCGCACGGTAAAGGTTAAAATCAGAGCTCACGCTTACTTTAGACTGCCATGAAGATTCTGGAGGACTGGACAGTTTTTTCCTGAGCTGTGTGTTTTTAAACAAGTAAAAGTGTTGTCTGACCCGTCCCATGAGTTCTCACCATGGAGGCAGACTAAACAGAGTCTCCAAGTTTGGACTGAACCACTGACTCCTTTGGGTCTGACTTGATCTGAACTTCAGGTGTGTCTCAGTTACTGTGCAGTCGTGTATGACATTATCTACTCATCTTTATCTCTATCGCATTTATTTATAGGACAGTTGATGATGATGACAGCACATGTTGAGGGAGGGGAAGACATGTAATAAATGGTCAGGGCTGGGGGCTGAAACGACTCAGTTGAGCTTGAGTATCAGTTGAGTCTGGTGCAGAATTTCCCAAGGAGGCATTAAAGAGTGTTGTAATGCATCTTAATCACATTGTTTTTCGCTGAATTCATGTAATGTTCATGTTCTTACTCATATCTAAATTGGTGTCCTATTGTATTGGCAAACTTTCTCTTCTTACCTCTGAAATGCAGTCACTCCTAAATATGTAATTCAAGTTTCATTGATTAGTTTTGTTTGAAAGTAGCATCAAAAATACAGCCTTCTCTCCTGTTTTTACTGACAAACAAGTTGTGAAGATTGCAGCACACATATCTTGGTGATTTTATCATTAATAAACTGACATTCAAGCACTGACATAGTCTGTTTGCAAAAAGGCTGATCAGAGAACATGTATTTATCATAAGCTCAGTGGTTTTAATGTTGACATGACTTTTGTTTTTTTGAACAGACTCTAAGCTTTAGTGAAAATGTGCAGCAAAGTTGCAGGCACATCTCTGGGCATTACTGACACGTCCAGCCTGTTCCAAGCCAGGACCCTCAGTAATGCCTGGTCTATCTTGGCTTACCCAACCTCTTTATGAAGAGTTTCAGCTGCTTCACTCAAGCTGCAGAAATGTTCTGCCAAGAGGCAGGACAAACAGGGAAAAAAAAAAAAAAACTTTTGTCCCTGTAGCAACTACCCTGCTGATGGGGCCACATAACACAAATACTTTTATGCCGTTACTGTTTTAAATGTTTCAGTTTTTATTTTATCGTTTCATTTTTCTATCACCACTGATTAAAAACCTATTTCCTTATAGGAATATTTAAGAAAACCTTGAACTTTGAATCAACTCGACACAAGAGCATGACAACAGAGGGGAGGAGCTCAATTTGAACAATCAAATACACAGTACATTTAAATACTATTAAACTTATGGGTTATATTATGTTTGACACAATTCCTGATTGGATGAAAAAGATTTGTAAAAGCAGATAACTGGGCTTCATAAGGCTACATCAAAACTGTGTGAACTCATGGGTGTTAAATCAAGACCCATGCAGTAAAATCTGCTCCTGCTGTATTAGAAAGTAGATCAACCAGCTTTTGTTGGGAAAATTCTTAAGTTATCAGCCCTTCAAGGAGCATTTTGTGCAGCGGGATGAAATATATGTTAAATTTTGTGTGGGCATCTTATTGCTCAGAGCTTGGGGAACTAATCCACAGAATCAAATTATATCAAAAATGGTAAAGTAAAAGGGTGTGAGTTTGCTCCTGCCAGAGTTACTGTATATGGTTTCACTTTGGCTCAGGCTCTCTCCTCCTCTGAGGTGAACTAAGCGGTTCGGTGTGTGGCATGGGTCCGCTTTGAAGACGTCAGTGATTAATGGTCTGTGTGAAACTCCTCGGCTGTGCCGGTTACATCACTCTGTGTTCCTGGCCCGCTCTCCAACATGACACCTGATACCTTGTCAGAGCAAAAAGATCATGTCACTGGCATCAGGGTCTAGTGTTTCATATGTTTGAGAGCTGTTCTTTGATCCACTGCTGTCACATTAAAAACAGACTCTCTGGGTTTGCATGACAACACCCGTCATAAAAACAGTCTTTACTGCTCGTGCGTATGCAGGCTTGACCGCATGTTTTCCCCACCACTCTGTGTTGTTAGAATGCTATGAAACGCACACACACACACACACACACACACACACACACACATAGAACCAGAAGTTTTATAGCATGCCCATGGTTCTACTGTACGTGCACATTTCCTGAAAGCATTATGTAATTCAACTCAACCCTGTGATTTAGATACAGGTGCTGTGGAGAGATCAAACCCGGTGATTCATACAAATATGTCACCAGTTTTTGCTCAGGCAGAAATCAGGAAGTCACAATAAATATGATTGATTTCAGTTATAACTATGTCCACATCGATAGTCGGGGCGTAGCTGTAGACGTTTGTCTGAACTCGAGATAACCAAGCTTTCTCTAAACAACAAGAGACATCTGTTGAGTGAGTGGAACGGGGCTGGATGTAACCTGCTGGTGTTTGACTGCAGCACATCTAACAGAGCGTTTAGTTTGTACTCTGAGCAGAATCAATCATGTTTTTGTGTTCTGCAGAAAATCTGGTGTCCAAAGCAGCTGTGCAGTCACGCAGCGTTCTCTCAGAGCAGTGAAGTTTGTTTTTTTTCAGAGTATCCTCAGAAAATAGAGGCAAGAGTTCATGACACAATAACAATCAGGAGAGACTGTAATCTTCCAGCTCTTTTTTTCTATTTTAGCATCACAAGCTGACAGCCAGACAGAAGGAGAAACACTGACCAGTCTAAGAAAAGAAAGTCTCTGCCCATCGGATAGCTGTAATTACTTTCACTGATTACATTTTCTCCAAAGCTCTGAATTATTGGCAGTTATCCCCGGAGGCTCCGTTGTCATCATTTATTGACTAGAGGGTTGAGTAAGAGTTTCAGAACGAGTCCAGGGATTTGTTTTATTTCTGGCTTTCACCAAATTATAGCTCCAAGAGTAAAATGTGTGTTTGGACGCTCTAACATGAGCTGCAAACACGTGAATGTCAGACAAGTTTAACACTGCTCAGCGCACAGTCACATCATTGACATTTACATTTATAATCCAACGTGAGGTTTGGATGCTACGGGTAAAGAAGGATGTACAGTTACGCAAATCAGAATCCAGACAGGTTGAGCAGGAGGGGTCAAGTCTTTAATTTTTCTCTAACAAAGATTGTTCGGGGTCCAATAGTTCCTCAGGCTGCTCTCACATCTGTGCTCATGCTGACATGGTTTTTACACACTGAGATGGACAGGAGCCCTTTTGCCACAGTGTCAACGGGTAAAAATCTTCTGGACTCCTTTCTGTGGAATGATTTTGTGTGTTTATGCTGACTCTGGTGTTTTCAATGTTTTCTGAAAAAAAAAAGATATTCCATGTGATATCATTTCATTTTGTAATGGATGAAGAGATTTTTTTCTTTTCAAATACAACTTTTGGTGGGATTTCATGTCTCTATCAGTTAAGATAGATGAGCACTGGTAGGATTCACTAATGTTACAAGTTAAATAACTTTGATAACTACATTTCTGTCATTTATGAAGAATAAGATTGATATGCAGAATTGATACTGGCACCGGTATTAATAACACCTTACCCATTCCCAGTGATGACAGTGGGCAATGGTGCTCATGGGAAAATGTCTCTATCCTAGGAAACCTCTAGGTTTTCCAGACAGCTCTTGCAGCCCCTTCAGGAGTGATGTTTACAAGGAGGAAAATGAAACAACATAAAGATTAAAACCACAGAAATAACAGTCTATATAATAGATATGAAATGATACCAGCCTTCAGCTAAAGAAGAAAGAAGCTGGTCATCAGTTATGTAATGAAAACTGCCAACTGTGCATAAGTTGGAGCCTTTGTCTCACTCTGTTCATAATTACGACACATCTCAGTCCTTACAGTAAATTACTTATGGACAGCTTAAAAAAAACTGACCTGAGCTCCTTTCACACATGCACTGCACTCCTGACATATGACATCTCCCCACTTCAATTAAGTGTGTGAAGGTGTATGGCTGAAATTTCCACGTTGACTTCATTCAGACTTTCCCTTCTTGGTGTAGTATGATCTAGTGAAAATGTCCTTGAACATTTTGTTCTTATATTAATATAAACAGTCATCTTTACAGAAGCTCCTCCTCGTCTGCTCGCCCCCCGTCTTCAACCAAATTGAGGATTTTGTTTTGGGAGAGCATGTTCAGAAAAGATAAGCTTGTGCTGTGAGGAGCATGTGTGAAAGGCAAGTTCCAGAAATTATCCAGGCCCAAACATGCTGAACTTTCTCCGAAAATGTCGGGAGGTGATGAGTGAGGCAGAGTGTGCAGGTGTGTGAGGCAGGACATGTGAAGCTGCCAGGTATTACTGAAGCATGTTGAACAAAAAAAGACAAGGGGTTTGATTATTTTATTTCTGTCAGTGTTTTAGTGTGTGTGTCTGTATCAATGTGTGTGTGTGTGTCTGTTAGTTGTCCTCCAGATTGCTTCTCCTCGCTGTGAGACCGTCCTCTGTACCGTCCCCTCCCCTCAGAGAGGCTCATCAGTCCAGGTCGAGGTTAGCCGCTCTAGTGTAAACTTGTTAAGCAAACACAGCATGTTGTGATAAAAACCACGCTGTCTCACTCCATGCCTTCTCCAGATAACAAGAGTCAGCGTTCCTCCTGCTGAGGAAGAGCTCCCAGTCTGCCTCTCTCCTCCTTTCTCTCAGAACTTTGGCCGATGCCTCCTCTGAGCCCTCTTCTCCCTCCTCGCTCTCGGTCCAGCTCACAGTTTGAACACGTGATGGCTGCCGGCCAAAGCTCTACAGAGGCCGTTCTGTGGGATCAAAGCCTACTGGCATCTTCGGCGGATTCCTGCCATCCATCGCTTCCATCTCCTTCAGATAACAAAAGGCGTTTGTGTTGTGTGAGAGCAGGGAAGCGTTTCAAATGTGCAAAGTCTCTGTGAGGGAAGTGAATCACTCATTGTTGGTGTCTTCAGCAGGACCCCGAAGGTGCTGCTCATGCTTTTTCAGCAGCTTGACCTCAACTGGAATTCACGCTTGAGCTTAAATATGGAGCTTTATCTGAATCTGTGTCACATTAAACACTGTCCAAACCAAAGAAGCAGTAAATTTTATCACTTTATTTTATCCTTGCTGTAAACATGCAGTATACAGGACATATAAAGATTCAAACACGTTTTAAAAGTTGTTGTTAAAGGCATGAAAGCTGTAAAACCAGGAGAACTGTACTGTTAAGTGTTTTTCTTTTCTTAAGCATGCTGCTTTTCATTACAGCCAAGATGATTGCTGAAACACTAGAAGAGCAGTTAACTAAGCCCGGCCCTTATTTTGAAAAGTCTCCATGGCAACTTAAATCTATGTAGGCGCTGGAAATACCCCAATTTAGTCCTCATGAAGGTTTGTTTGACTTTGTGGGGAAAAAAAGGACAAAGAAGTGAGAGTAAAAGGATCTAGAAGGAAGAAAGTCTCCTCAGGTTTTCATGAAGGTAGATCAGAACAGACAGGAGCTTTAGAGATGTGTCCAGTGTGTTTTGTTGGAATGACTCAAAGTGTGTGTGTGTGTGTGTGTGTGTGTGTGTGTGTGTGTGTGTGTGTGTGGTGGAAAAGACCAAACACACTTTCTTGATCTTTTTTGAGTTTTTACTTAAGTTTTCATTTTGACTGATCTTTTTATCAATACTCCTGCTTTTCATTAGGTTTTTTTTTTCATTCCCTACATTTTTTAATGATGAAGCATACTTGTCTTTTCTCTGAAGCATTAAAATATAAAGAAATACAGTGCATAGTGATGACAAAGTGTATAAGGGTGACCAACACTGTAACCCACTCTGTCAGCCCTTTTCTGATAGAGAAGCCTTTTCATGTAGCGAGTGCTTCATCTACTTGAAATGAGTGTTGAAAAAAGCAATCCCAAAACATACCAGGCCCTTGAATCACACCACAACAAAGACCAAACACTCAAAGAGGAGTGATTTGAACACACAGATGCACGAACATGTAGTGCTCTCAAATGTTTCAACAACTGCAGTGAAGGGTTAATGCAGATGTATAAACTGGGCTTTATGAGTCATGTTCACAGCTTGTCCAGAAACAAGGGTGTTCTGAAAACACAAAGTACTGGAAGTTTTCTGAATATGGTGACGAGATTAGACACTAAACGTTTGCTGGGGTGGTTAATAATGACATGATGTCATACTGATCACTGATGAAACATCAGTGTGCCATCAAATGAAAATGATATGATTTTGTGTTTATTTTAAAAGGCATTATTTAATTTGCCCGAGTGGGCCAGTGGAGTGTGCAGTCAGCTGGCCCGGAGCCTTTCAGTTGCGGATTCAGGCCAACAGCTCTATCATGCATCACTTGTTGGATCACTATGTTTAGCCCTCTGCTATTCAAGCTGCATCACTTTTTAAATTGATTTTATGCATAACGTGCCTACATTGGTCACACAGTGATAACCTATATTTCTTGATTGCTTCTTGTGCTGTGGTGCCTGAATTCTCTCTATTCTGCCCGGTGGCCAGTACGAGTATACTGGGTAATGGGGGAACAACAGGAAGTGAGTGCATTTTGGCTACATGACCAACACAGTTATTTCAAGAATGACACCCATTGTTTAGAATGTTTGGATTCTTCCCCTTAACATTAAAAATGTCAAAGTTTCTGGGTTTTTTTCACTCCCTGTTCAAAGCCCTGGCTGTGTCAGGCTAAAACAACTTAACATGAGCCAAAAATGAACCAAAGTCGTAGCTGAGGAAACTGTGCTTCTTGTAAACAGTCACCTAGTAGTAATGTAACCAGACTGTGCTTGTCATATTATGACGCATTGACTTACGTATAACAGGCAATCCTGCTGTTCATTTTGGAGTAATGTAACCACAAGATATACCAGTCAGAGGAGGGATGGTGCTGCTGGGGGCCGATCAAGCTTGAGAACTGACAGACAGCTGCAGTCAGATCGAGGAGTTCTCCTACTTCCCACTTCATTGATAAGTCTCTCTTTGTTCACATTAGACTGTAAAACCTTAAACCTGCTGACTGGTGTGTCTCTGCTCATTATGTCTGTTTGTTATTGCAGTCAAGCTAATTACGGTCTAATTTTGACGTGGTTTGTTTAATCTTCAAAGTCACAGGCTTTTTAGATGGTGTAGGAACTACTTCTTGTCCAGCTTGATCTTTCCTGTGGTGAATTGATGCGTCACAGCTCCGGCATTTGGCAGAAACAGGATTCCATGTATCGTGTGTGACCTGCTGGACCAGACTTGGAACAGAACAGACCAGTGTGAGTTGACGCATTGACTTGAACGGAAATGTCTCTGATCTGGTGCCTTGATGGAGAGGAGAAGGTGCATTTTGGCCGTTAGTCATTTTCCAAAGATCATTGCCAGAGCTTTAACGCTTCTGATGCATTTTCAGTATAAAGTAGCTGACATGGTTGAGTCATGCAGTATCTAAAACTATTTTCATTTGATGATTGTTAAAGATGAAACTTTAGAAATTCATAAAAGAGGCCAAAACAAACATGAAACTAGTGTTACAGATGATTCACTTTAAACAGAAAACAGCACAACACAAACCACAAAAATATGCTAAAAGCACTGCCATAAAACAAAAGTGCTCCAGACCTGTGAGAGAAAAATGTTGAGATGTGATTTATTTTTCTGTGCTTTGACCCTAAACTTAGCCAATGGACATGACTTATGAGGAGTGGGATTGTCTGATACAAACACTGTAAGTAGGGAGTAAGACGGGTGATTTAGCAGCTATTCACAGGATGAACTGGAGGTTGAAGAACAATATATGACTATAATTCAGACTTGCAGAACATTGGGATATGACACTCTGGCAAAATCCAAAACACTTTAAAGTGCAGGTGTCATCCTTGTTGCAACTAAAGTTGAAAAGTAAACAAGTACAGTGATTGAGCTTTCTCAGGAATATTTTTGGAGATAAGGTCAAATAAATCCTTGATGATTTTGATGCTCTCCTTATTGCCTCTTGTAATGTGACGTAATCATAACCATGATGTGCTGAGATAACACATCTGGCTGTGGTTTGTATCACTGTATCTCATCTCCAGTTGAAAACCATCAATCTTTCATTTTAAAACAAGAGTGCTACGAGGACACAACACCGCTAATAAATTTATGAGGATGAAGTCGTCACTGTTAACTCCACAGCCACGGCCCTTATCCCACAGATTTATGGAGTTAAACCACAGCCTGTCTCTCTCCAGAAGGAAGGACTCCTGACTCCAGCGGAGATTTAGATTTGATGACACAGGCACCAGTGAAATGAGTGAAGTGGTTTGTTTTGATTTTAAAGCTCCATCTGCAGAACTGCTGAGTCATGTGAAAATGTAATGAACAGATAAATCACAGAAAACATCCAAACTTCAGGTGGAACATCAAACTCATCAACATCCTGAAACATGAGGCTCTTCTCTTGCAAAACGACCTTAGCCTAATGCCTCTGACTGTAAGCTGAGGGGCCTCTGACCCCGTGTAAAACCCTGATACCAACAAAAGAAAGACAAGATGTTTATTGTTAAACTGTTGATTTTTTGCAAATACTCATTCATTTTGTATTTGATAGCTGCAACATATTCCTAAAAAGCTTGGACAGGTGCATGTTTACCACTGAGTTACATCACCTTTCCTTTAAATAACACTCAATAAGTGTTTGTGAACTGAGGACACTAATTGTAGAAGCTTTGTGGCGGGAATTTTTTCACATTCTTACTTAATGTACAACTTCAGTTACTCAACAGTACAGGGTGCATTGCCATATTTTTAGCCTCATAATGCGCCACACATTTTCAATAGGTGACAGGTTTGGACTGCAGGCAGGCCAGTCAAGTCCCTGCACTGTTTTACTATGAAGCCACGCTTTCGTAACAGGTGCAGAATGTGACTTTGCATTGTCTTGCTGAAATAAGCAGGGACGTCCCTGAAAAAGACGTAGCTTGGATGGCAGCATATGTCGCTCCAAAACCTGGATGTACCTTTTAGCATTAATGCTGCCTTCACAGATGTGACAGTTACCCATGATGCCATGGGCACCAACGCACCCCCATACCATTACAAACGCTTTTGAACTGTGTGCTGGTAACAGTCAGGATTGTCCTTTTACACTTTGGCCTGGACGACATGACATAACATGATTTCCCAAAACAGTTTGAAAAGTGTATTTGTCAGACTTTTCCACTTTGCTGCAGTCCACCTCAAATGAACTCGGGCCCAGAGAGGGCGGCGGAAGCATTTGTGTCTGTTGTTGATGGATGGCTTTGGCTTTGCGTGGTAGAGTTTGAACTGTCACTTGTAGACGTAGTGATGGACTGTGTTAACTGACAAAGGTTTTCTGAAGTGTTCCTGGGCCCACTGATGGTGCTTTATAATGCAGTGCCACCTGAGGGGTCAAAGGTCATGGGCATCCAATGTTGGTTTTGGGCCTTGCCATTAATGTGCAGAGATATCTCCAGATTCTCTGAATCTTTCATCTACATTATGGGCTATCGCTGATAAAATCTTTTTTTTTTAAGAGTAAATGCCCTCAGATAGGTCAAAATAATTCTTTGATATCATTTCTTTTTTTCTTTTTGTCATTCAGGCAAAGAGTGATGCTTACATTTGGGTTAAAAGGGGTACAACTGAGTTCACTGACAGCCCCAGCTCTTTGCATGTTTGTAGTTCGTGCAGAAGTTTCAAATTTAGTGCCATGCACAGCAATTGGTAACCTAACTATATGCACACAAACATACTTCCTCTGCGTGGGGTTCAGTGTCTTGTCTGAGATTTACTCAGCTTGCAGACTGAAGGAGCTGTGGATATAAAAAAAAACATTCAAATGAAAATCATGTTGATGTAAATTAAGGTCAAGACTCATTTGTAATGTTTTGTCAAACTTTTCTGCCCTGAAACAACACTGTAATCCACAATGTTCTCTGGCCGCTCAGTGAAGCAAAATAGTCTTAAAATGGCCTCTGGATCTAACTTTTGTTTAAACTCCTCTTTCCCAATGGTTATACAGACATACTCTCACTGTACATTATGTTGCAATTTCTCAAATTCTTTCCTCTCATTTTTTGGACTCAGATAACTCTTTAACCCCCTTTTCACAGTTTGTTCCCCTAACACTGTTATTCTTCAATCCCCGATGTGCTGAAAGCTAAATTTATGTAGCAGCTGACATTAATTATCAGGCTAACACAACAGAAAGACCCAAGACTCTGCATGCACAGTATCAAACTATCTCTCACTTCACGTGTTGACTTCTTAACATATATTTCAGTTCAGTGTAAAACATTTTTCAAGGTCGAAACGCCCCTTAAAAGCACCATGACTCAAATGGCCATTCAAGATGTGGAAAAATCTGCCTCTCATGGAAGCAGGAGACTCAGGGAAAGTCTTTGGAAAATGTTCAGAATCATTCGTCACCTTGGGGATCCTCTTAAAGACATCACTGGATGTTTTTCCTAAAATGGTGTTCATGGACAGGCTGTGGATGATCCCAAGAGAGTGAGATTTGCACATCTTAATTAAAGTTACCACATAGTTTCAGGGATGGAAAGGGAACCAGATGGCTAAATGTGTCTTTGAAACTCTTTGGGTAACAGTAAAAGGGTGAAGTCAGCACCCAGGATGTTTATGGATATAAGTCTCTGTCCTCTGCAAACAGTACTTTAGTGATAAATGTATTTTTCTAACTGCGGAAAATAAAGGTGTTGCATTGAGTTTGGACACAAAAGCATTTAACCCTCACATTTTACATTCCCAGCACTGCATACTTGAGTGAGCAGTAGATAATTTCAGCTTCAGCTTGAATTCGCTGTATGTCCCTAACAGAGCTGCTCTGTTAACCACGCAGCGATCTTGATGTACTTCCCGATGCCTTGGCTCAGTAAATGAACTTCACAGCCACTTGTTTACAGCCCTCCACATGCATTTAATTCTGCAACGCTGGTCATTCTGACTTTGCGGTTCAGTCAATGTAAAGAAAGGCCAACTTAAAGCCTCAGTGGTTCCCATGGACGGGGAAACATTAACCCTTCATGCTCATTAGCCCCGTGAGCGAACTGTGAATGGGTGGACAGAAACCCTCCAGGACAAGAGGGGGAAAAGTAAATCAAAATCCTCTCCGGACTTGGCAGAGGAAGGTGTCAACCGCTGTGTTGCTGTGCAAAGCAGATAATGTGATTTCCGGACAAGAGCCCTCTTCACACCTCTCTGCAGACGCAGCTCACTGTGAGATAAAAGTCTTTAAGATGAACTCCAAGAGGGTGATTTTGTGAATACTCTGAACCAAAGCCTTCACTCAATAGAGCCCTGATCCATTCAGGCAAAGTCCAGGTCCATTAAAGAGGCTAAAGACTGAGACAGGGACGAGACAGGAAGACACGGCATGTCTCTGCATCTGCGCTCTTCTATAGAAAGTGTTCAGAGGTGACGTTTACTTTACAGCAACTACGCTGGGGCGGTTTTGTGAGGACATAAGATTTAAAATAGAAGCTCAGTTGAATAGAAAAAGTATGCAGAGGTGAATTAAAGTCTACATTAAACTTTTTTTGCATAAGGTGGCCATATTCTAAAACCACAAAAAAGGACCCCTTATCTGGCCTCTTTGAGATACTGCGAAAATACCCAAAGTTAAAGACTACAAAATAGCTGCATCAACCATACATTTAATCATAACACTCCTTTTATGTCTATGTGATCTAAACAGAAATGTTTAGAAGCCCATTTCCACCAGTTGAAAAAAAAAGATAAAAAGCAGGGTTTGTTGAGATTTGTTTTTTCCATATAAAGTAAAAAAATGAGATGTATGAGAAGTGTATGACAGAGGATGAGGGCCACACTTAAAGAAAATAAAAAAGCAAATTTATGGAATTAATCTCGTAAACCTACAAGAAAAAGGTAATAAATTTATGAGAATAAAGTCATAAACTTACTTGAGTAAAGTCATAAACTTATGAGAATGATCTTGTGTGCATGCATCAACCACACAGGCTGCCTGAAATTGCACCTGTTTGTTTTCCAGCTTTTTTATACTTTATGACTAATTATTTTTATAGTTTTATTGCTCTCCTCATTCTTTGCCAGCTAGTTACTAAAGCTGCGCCCTCTTGATCCAGCCCTTGAGGAGAGTTTTTGGACTTTTTTTTTACACCATGCAGTGGAGTAGTTGCAACCAGGTGTTGTTTCAAGCAGGATCAGCTGATTGCGCTGAATCCTAGCAGAGTTATGGAAATTCTGGACACAGAGGATGCAGAGGAGGAAAGAAAAAAGCTGTGGGTGGAGAGAGTAGGACCAAGATGACAGAAACATTTGAAAAAGAGTTTGAAGCCCTGTCTTCCCACTGTCGTCATGGTAATGTAAGGTCCCTGGCTATTAAAATGGCCGAGTCAACAGTGTTAGCCAAGAGTCAAAAGGAGTTTCTGGAGTACAGCTTCATCATCATCATCATCAACCTTCATTAAAAGATCTCGGAGAATCACAGAGGGCTACCCTCATTTGCAACGACGCTGAGAGAATGTGTAAAATTGACTACAAATTAGAATTGGCAACTAGCTTAATGGAAACGTTGCTGATTCAGGATGTTCCTCTCCAAACGTCTCTGTGGTCTCAGTCCTACTCTCTTCCCTTTGTGAGTCCATCTTTGAACCTGGAAGCATCATCACAGCACTTAAACATCATTCTGAGTTTCCCACCCAGAGCGAGGCATCAGAGGAGAGCTGTTGTGGTGTGTTAATGTGTTAAATGGGTGGAGAAGTTGTGTGGGACTTTGGAAAATAAGAGTAATGACTGACTTAAACAAGTTGATTTAATTTCCAGACACATTCAACTTGAACATCTTTATTGATGTCATACAACCAGTCATCCTTCCTCGTGCCTCAGAATCTAATTGTTTTTATTATGATGAGAATTCAGCATAGCTGGTCAGTGTGTGAATCATGAACCTGTTTCAACCCGGACACACCCGTCATCACAAACACATGTTCCTCTGCCCCGCTTTGTCATAACTCCTGGAAAGTCTTAAAAGTGAAATGAAGACTGCAGACTTCACAGAAATATCATGATGTCAGACTTAGTTAAAAGAAGAGCTGTCTGAAGTATTTACTGTTTTCACTTTATTCCACTGGTTTGTCTGTTTTGAAATACAATCATACAGTATTTCACTTTGTGGTGGTTTATGGTTAAAACATTTGTTTCTACTAACTGACAATAAAACACTAAAATTGAAAGAAAAGTAGGTAATTCCAGTAAAATCTGGAAAATATGTTGCACTGGTAGAAAATGCAGTTTTTTTGAAGAGGGTTTCAAGAAACTTGAAGACTTCCGTTACATTCAACAATGTGAAGTTTCCCTGCAGATGTTTAGCTAGTACTTTCTGGTACCATCAGTTGTCTTGACTCTGCCAGCTACCTGAACAGTGTTTAAACTCAGCCTGCAGTAAAGTTGATAATCCTGAGATGCAAAATCCAGGAATAGGACACGAGAACAGGTTCCTGTTAAGAATTTATATGCAGTGATAAGAGATGGTTCAATCCATCAACATCATAAATCTTTATTCTTAACAATTCTAGTATTGATTCTCAATATCACGCCAAAGCAGCAAGACCTGACATGAACTATTCTGCCCCTGCTCGCTCAATATAGCAGATCAATGACAGTTTCCCAAGAAAACTCTGAATCAGGATTTCCTGCCTGAAATTTTACTTAAGAAGCTGTAAAACTGAACACACAAATAATTGTACATTACTCTCTGACAAGAGATTCCTATTCAATATATTCAACATGTTACACATCTCCTATAGTAACAAAAATCTTATAGAAACATAGTGCTAGCTTGATGCTAACATTTACAGGAAATTACACTGAAATGCTAATGGTCAGCACACATCGGTTTAACTTAAGTTCTTAAACAGAATTTCAACTTTAATCACATGACAATAACTTTTTGTGAAGAATACTTCAAACGAAAAAATGTCAAAATAAAGAAGTACAAGTCCATTCTAGGGATCTACTGATGTGGATGTTTTAAGGCTGATATCAATAACGGGTGTTTTTCATCACTCTTAGCCAATGCTGATTTTCTTCTGCTGATATGTCAGTCAATCCTTAGTCCACCTAACTCACACATGCAATAATTAGTGGTGCAAAACATGACCACTTGAGAAAAGCTTGATATTTATTTTGAAAATTACTCATATGGTACTTTTGCACACGTACATGTCCAACTCTTACTGTCATAGTGTAGCTATTACTATTTTTTGACTACTATTAATGGGGGAAAAGCTATAGCTGATGCTGCTAGCCATGCTACCCACAAAGCAGCAGTTGCTTGCTTTGTCGAGAACTATCTTCTAAATAAAGTACTGGTCACAAGAGGGTGTAGAATAAGGCTCAATGTTTAGATTGTTTGAGTAAATAAATACCCACTTAAATATGATCAGCATCCACCAGGGTACAGAGCAAAGTCTGCAAAGTATGTAGGCTGGTATGACCTGTAGGAAAGGAAAAAACAGATGCGTAAAATAAAGTAAGTTTCAAAGACATGTTAGCCATAATCCCTTGATAAGGTAACAGAAAGTCGATCCTCGACTCTCCCTGAAGAGTTAAAGACACAGTTCCTGCTCCTTTTGACCTTAAACACTGATATAAGTTATGTAACAGAGACGGAGCCTCACAATTAAGCAAGAGACGGTTGTTTAAACTTTAAAGTTCAATAAATAAACTTGGCATCAGATTATCAACAACTGAGACCACAGCTCCACTCAGACTCAAACATCTCTGTCAAACTGTATAAATACTCTCAATCACCCCGGATTATCTGTCGTCTCCTCTTTGCAGACTGTCTTTTTAAATTTCCTCTGAACCTTTTGGAAAGTTTGTCTGTGCTGAGCAGAAAATGATAGCTTGGATTGTTCATTTACTCCTGAAATAATCTGTAGTTTACTTTGTTATGACAGGCTGGATTTTGTGCTTGTTAGACCGATCTCTGTTGTCTGTGGGAGAAAGGCTAAAGAAGAGTCATGTTGCTATAGAGCAGCAAAATATTTATCTTACAGTGTTTTCTCTTAACCTAAACAGAAAGTCCTAACCTTAACCCGGTCGGTCACCTTAGCAAAGGTTATAAAGATGGATCGAAGCCTGAAGTATGATGTCACAAACTAAGAAGCCAGCTGATCGGGAAAAACTCTTTTCACTTTATTTCCATCCTGCTGTTTCGGCTCCTCTGTGACTTCATGAATCAGGATTTATGTGTTTTGAACGCTGCTCTGTAACCTGGTGCAACTTCAAAGTCGACCTTGGGTTAATTAGATAATTGTGTTTGTATTTTTTGCTCACTGGCCTCACATGCCGCTATGACAGACAGACTAAACTTCCTTTAACAGGTTTCATCTATAAAAGCAGAGAACAAAGCACATCTGGTTTATTGGCTCTCGGGCTCAGGCCCTTCAGGTGAGATCTGGAGGAATTCAGAGCATGTGGATATTTAGTGAAGATAATCTTTTTTTGGAGACGGACACCTGCTGCAAGATAAATCCAGATCTCAGTTTCATAGTCCTCTGTTATCCTGAGTGATCTCAGATCCTGGTTGTAGATTAGAGTTAGAAAACTCAAACAGGAGAATTTTTAATTTAACATAAAAATAATCTTTAGAGAGGTTTCATAAAGGTGCCATGCTGGTCAATAACTTTATCCTCTGCCTGAACCCTGACATTAATTTGGACCACTAAACACTTATCTGGGTCAATTTTTTTGGGGTGAGAGCGTCAGAATCTGTCCAACAAAGCTCGGGGCTTAGTAGGCAGACGTTGGCCGGGCTGGGTGTGTTTTTACAGTTCAGCCAGGACATCAGAGCTTAAACCAGCAGAATACCAAAATGGATGAATGAATATGTTTTCATCTAAGGTCATGCTCCAGCTGAGATATCTCATCTCATGTGATGGAGGACTGAGCAGAAATCTGCTGTAACAGATACATCAGGGGCAGAGAGGAGCGTTCAAGACACAACACATCCTTGCAGTATGTCACCTAATGATGAGGGATAGATTTACTGTGAGGATTAATGTCTGAAGATAAAATATCTCAGAGTAACTGAAAACCCTCAGAAGTTTCATAAATCATGACTCAGCAGACAGTCATATTCTCATACAGTATACTTTATTTTATACAGCTAGATGAATGTATACATAGTATACAATACAGAGACAAAAATAGAAATAATATTAACTGTACATGATGCAAAATGAGAAAATAAAACTGTACAATACCATCTTTTAGACGATATGACTGAGCCAAAAAAAAACACCAGATATCAAAAAAGTTTCTGTTGAAAGCGTGTCAGCGCCATATTAATGTTGGGACGAGTGAGTAAACCAAGAATTACAGATCACTTGCACCTTTGCACAGATGTTCATTAACCTCAGATTCCCTAATGTTTGAGTTGCTTTCACCCAAACTCTAAATGTCTCCTTGAAGGCACGATGAGGAGTTTCCATGTTGTGTTGGTTCTAGTGAACCCTGTGGACAAGTTTGGTACTGCTTATCTGGAATGAAGAATGTTTCCCATGAGCACCATCACCCACTTAAAAAAATGTCTCATTTGTTGGCATAGCAAATGAAGACTGCAGATCTTTTCTCTCACTCTACTTTTCTCTCTCCACTTTTCTTTGCTGAACTGTAACGTCTGACATCTATACTTTATAAAATCTGATTTATTACCATTAGCTTATGAAATTAATGCATATGCACCAGTTTAATATCACAGGTTTCATGACGTGAGCTTCAGTGTCCCAGTTAATGTCTAAAAAAATTTAAGCATGATGCACAAAGATGAGCTCTGCAGTCCTCAAAGAGCAGTAAAACATCCACACACATTTGTAAAAATTAAATAGACATTTTGCTATTTAAGCTATCAAAGCAACAAAAATGAACTAATTGAAATATTGATGATCTCATTTTACACTGCATGTTGAGAAGCATCAGTGTAAATGTGAGACTATTAGAAACTGAAAGCTAAAACTCCCCACAGTGCCTTTAACCAGCCTCGGTGCTTGGTGATGCTTTGATGACTGAATTATAATTGTAAAGAAGAGCAATCATGACATTAACCTTTTAATTTTTGTCTTTTGAAATTTTAACCAATTTAGAAAAAAATGTCTGTTAAATTTAAATCAGAGGTAGCAACACTAAAACTCGAACCCTGCTGCTGCTTTGTCATGGAAATTGCTTTGAAGGGGGCCATAATTAAAACGAACAAAAATCGATGAGGCTGTTGCATACAGAAGACCTTAAACTCTTAACTGGAACTCTTAACCCATTGGGAGAACAATAGCTGAGGTTTCAAATGAACTTAGAAGTTGTCTCATTTCATGTCAAACAGGTAGAATCACTTTGCTTTGGCTATTAGAAACGGTGCAGGTTTAAAGCTCCTCTGTGTTGGCTTCATTTTTAATCCAAGGGGCTTCATCCACTTCTTTTTCACAATGAGTGACCAAAAAGTGAGCGATCTGAAACCTTTTGGGAAAAAACACCTTGTTGGTAAAGAAGTTTAAAAAAAATGGAGACGTTTGTTGAGGTTGCCTGCATGGACTTTGCACAACAGCACACAATAAATTAAAGAAAATGAAGACTCCTCCCTCTGGTCTGAAAGTGGATCTGTTATTCAGCGATGTCTGATGCTCTCCAGCTGTTACTTAATGATGAATGTTGATGCTGGACGCGGTGAAAGTCTTAATCTCTGAGGTGTTGTAATCCCTCCTCTCAGTACATTTCTGTCTGTTTGATTCTTGAACATGGCCAATATGCAAAACATCGAGTCCAGACAGACGCCCTCACACTTTCCAAACTGAGGGTGTGACACCAGGAAGGGACTTTTACCAAATATTTTTGAGAACGCTGATATATTTTCTTCTGTAACTTAATGTGTTTGCAGCTGTGTGGGAAATGCAGTTACAGATATCCAAAGAAAACACGTTCTGTTTCAGCAACAAAACGGAAAACGGGACAGAAACAAACCAGTATGTGTTTGGGAATGGACAGTTTCATATAAAACATCAAATGTCAAGTTCTCTTGGCTGTGTATTGTAAATTGCAGCTTTAAACCAAAACTTAAGATCCAGCAACAGTTGAGTTGATAGTTGGAACAGTGTTAATGAAGTTTACATGAACTGGGCAATGCAGTGTTGCGGAGAAAGAAAGAAAACTGCAAGAAGCTGCTAAACCAACAAAGGTAATTTTAGTCAGAGCAAATAAGTAATCGTTTTTGGCAAAGCAAGCAGGAGCAGTTTTCATGCACACAACACTCACTCCTTGATTTCATGGAGCTTTGAGGTGGACGGCACAATCTCTAAAGTGGTTTACAAAAAATCCTTTTTACAATTCTAAGTGAAAAATGCAGAATCCGTCAGCTCAGGGAGGATTTTGGTGTCTGACTGTGAGTACCAGCTTGTAGGACACCCATGAAGGTGTCAGTGGCTGTTAGCTTTTGCAGGGTAACACGGAGCCAAAGTAACATACTGTTAGTTGTAATGGCATCACAGAGCTCCTTGACAGTGATGTTTCAATTTTAATTAGTGTCTATAAGTAGATATTTGCTAAAATGTACAGATAAAATTCCTGTATCAAGGTTATTTCAAACATTATTTGTAGGCTTTGATGGAGTCTCTATTCTTTCGTCACTCTTTACTATGTGGTGTTATTGTTTATGCACCAAGTTTTGGACAAACTCTTCAGATTAAGACCTAAGTATTGTTGGTAAAAAGTCAACCAAATATCATTTTGAAGTGCGGCTCGCAGTAAAAACAGGCAATCCCTCTATCCTCAAGTATTTTGACACTGTCAGCCTTAAGCCATCTTTTGAGTCTGATTGCAGCTAATTACTGTTATATTTGATGATACAGAGACTTAGAACACAAGTAATTTGTACTTTTGGAGATGTGTGAGAAATCTACACACTTCAAACTTTTGACGTTGATATTTTTAGGTCCCTTTTTGTGTGATCACACTCTGAATCCACACATATAAGAAGCATCAAAGCAAAGCAACAGATTCAGAGAAGCAGGGAAGAAAAGTGACACTTCATTAAACAACTCAATACTTGTTTATACATTTACGGTGATTTCTGTCTTGACAAAATATCTGATTTAAATTGTATCACCTCTACCAGTCATCTGCCCTCCAGGAGGTGAGTGTTTGACAACTGAAAGTGCAGGTGATAGTAAAGAAAGGGATTGTAATCTATGTAATCTGTGATACTGCATGTTACAGCAGTACCACAGCGTCTTTGAAACTCTTTGGTAACAGAAGAAATGGTGAGATGTGCTCAGTTTGGTTTACATAGAATGGACACAGATGCGTTTTTGTTGCAGAAAGTGTCATGTACATTCACTACACAGAATATTATCACATATTATCTCCAGCTACACTTATTTCCCTCTTTGCAAAAGTGTCTTTGAGTTTTTGGTCCCGAGTAAAAACGAGAATGTTCTTGATTTTGGTGAAATATGTAAAGATCATAACATATGCATAGCATGTATTTAAACTGCAGGATATAAAGCTTCTGGAGTCATGTGTGAAGATGAAACTGCTCTGAAATGATCGCTGCCGCTTTGAATTTCTACATCAGATGACAGCCAACAGCACCAAATAAAAACAATAAAATAATAGGAAAGATATAAAACTGTATGAACCTGCATTAATGATACAGTACTGTTTCACATTTTGATTCAGTGAAATGAGAAAAATGTGGTTTCACAGGTGAGATAACTGCAGGGTTTCTGCAGAGGGTCAAGATCCTCTTCACAACACTTTCTCTTTGTGTCCTGAACTTCAAATTCCCTCTTTTTTTCTGTGCAGTCTGTGATCATTGTCTCTGGATCTTTCTCCTCATTTCACTCTCCCTAAACTCAGGCACTCTGTCATGTGTCCTGGTCCAGGTAGACAAACCATAAACCAAACCTACTGCTGAGGATCAAACAGTTTGTTCCCCTAAGACTGAAGTTTGTCTCTTCAAACTTAAGAGGAAAACCCTCCCTGTACCCTCTCGCTGACTTTGCTGCAGCAGACACCCTTCAGGCACATTGAGGCTGCTTTAGAGAGCATCTCCCCTCAGCAGAGCCTCACAGTCCTTATCAGAGTCCTGATGGGGGCTTCAGGTTCATGTCAAACCATTGATTTGACTGACAAAAGGAGTCCTCAGGCTGAGCTCTGCTCTAACACGGCCTCAGGTTGCACAGATCCAGCTCCTGAGGCTTCCTCCTTCCAGCACAGTGGTCTCTGGGTAGATTCAAGCCATTATCTGTCATACAGCGTACTGGCCGTCTTTTATAGCCCCTCCCACAAGACCTGGAGCAGTGAGACCATGCTCCCACGTCCCACATGGGGCATGGATCCCCACAAGCTCTGGAGGCCACAGGCCTGTCCGCACTGATGCAGTCCACGGCAGGGCGCCCGTCCATGCTCTGACACTGCACCAGCCTCTTCTGCAGACTGTTCCCACAGGTCACTGGGCAGGAATCCCAACTTCCTGTCACCCAGTGGCTCACCGGCCTCTTCCCCATCATCTGCTTCTTAGCCTCCACTCTGTTACTGTCTGACAGTACACTGTTTTGCGCCGCATGGCTCCTCTCCTCTTTCCGTAGAGTTTTCTCCTCCTTGCTCTCCTTGGCGATGTAGAAGGAGTACCTCACCCTTGGAGGAGTCATCTTCCCCACAGAAAGAACCTCCACGGTCAGCGGCTCCTGCAGGGGTCGGGTGGCCTGGAGAATTTCCACAGAGGTGGAGGTGCCGCTGTAACGCAGTAAGCTTCCCTTCACCAGGAGGTCGCGCTCCACTGCCGACACCACATAGTTCCCGTTCAGAAGGTACTTTCCATAACGGTTCTTCACAGCCAGATAGTTTTCATCACTGACCATTCCTCTGTAGCCACGCTGACGGATGTCGATGTTCGAAGCTCCAATAGGAAGCATCACCACAAAGTTATAGCCATGACTGAAAAAAGAGAATGGAGAGGTGTATCACATTGATATCTTTTTAAAGCGCAAAAGAAATGCAAACATTTTTTAGAATGGATTTAAATGTAACTTGTAACTCATTCCTATATAGTTGAGACATTTTGTGCTGCTGATCAGCTTAAGAGTTTGCACTTTGTGGGAAAGAGGCAAAAGAGGAGGGTGGGAATCAAACCAACAAAGTTGCAGAAACTGTATGTCACCAATATGTCACGTACCACTGAAGCTGTCCCTGAAGGAGGTAACATATTTCTAATTGTGGATCATGTGTTTACCTGAAGGATATTGCCTCCAAGCTGAACAATCTAACAAGTTTAACAAAGCCTCCAGGTTTTCAGCTGGACTTGGCTTGATGAGTCCTGGGTTCACATTTATTGAGTCTCCAGAACCGGAATCCTTCAGCCTTAAAGTTCCCCCACATCATGCCTAAGGGATGACTGCAATGCTTATAGAAAAGTGACCAAAATGTGACCTAAGTGTCATCCACTATACACCTCCAGAAGTTTCCTCACCTATAGTTTGACTGTAGGGTCTAAAATTCACTGGGGAAGCTTTACGAGTGTGATCTGAGGGTTAAGCGGCTGCAGAGGTGGTGAAATGACTCCACAGACGTGAACTCCTGACATCTTTTGGATAAGCTTTGATCTACCATGTCCTGATTGTTTTGGGACCTTGCAATCCACCTGCTTCCACAAGTAGAAACACTCCTTTTGGTGAAAGTTTGGGAGTTGGCTCGGTTGTGCATGCAGAAGATGGAGAATCAACGCAGGTGACACCAATGGCGTCATTATTCCGCTTATTCAATCAGAGCAAATGTCCTGGACTAATTCCTGCTGGAATTACTCTTTGGATCACACACCACCTTGAAAACTTTTTTACAAACCCATAGGCAGGAAAAGTCTGAAGTGTGTCTGTTTACGTTCCCACATGCAACCCATTCACGTACAGTCTGGAAATTTTCTAGTGTTTTGTGTGTATAAATGGGGCTAAAGGGCATAGCTGAAAATGCTGTTTTATCCCGGCAACACTTGCAGCAATATGAAATCTCTTTGGAGTCAAATTTCAGCGTCATAAAACACGCTCTGTCAGTCATTAGCCATCCAAAAATGTTTTTCCCTGGACACCGGAAATCCATCAGACATCTGTGGCTGATGTAGGAGTCTGATGTACTAAAAAAGCAACAAAAATTCCTGGGCTGGATTTTGAGAGACTAAATGTGGTTTGTAAAGCTGTCCGAGGATATCTGCACTGCAAAAACCTGATCTGAAGATGACTGTGCACTAACAGTGGTTCAGCAAATGCCAAAACATGACTTACATAGGTTTGGTGAAGAGTCCTGAGACTTTCTTGCAGCCCTGGTTGTCCCCGCCACACACCCCACATTTATCATACTTCTTGTTGGAGTCCAGCTTGCCATCGCAGCCGGCTTTGATGCATTTTCCTTGAACACACACGGCTGAAGTATCAGGAGAGCAGGGCGTCCCGTCTACAACCTGCACAGTCAGAAACATCACAGCAGGCCAGTTATTATGCAACTACAAGGAAAAGTAAAGCTCAAGACGGAAACATTTGGCACATGCATATTCCACCGATTTACAAACTTCATTCCTCTGACTAAACAGACATAATAAGCCAAAGAGCTTCGGTACATAAACAGAAAGTCCCAGCAGCACCACAGGGAGTGTACAGTGTCCTTTAGTGTAAACGAGATGTTGGCTCATGTGGCTGCTGCAGGATTGTTTCCTCTCTGGTTGCATAAATAGTTGCTGACAAGCCACAGCTGCAAAGTGATACTGTCCCTGCATGTTTCCCTCTCTCACCACTCAATCAATCCCGTAGCAAAAGCGGCAATTGCTTCTCTGCTGCCAACAACAAACCACCTCTTACCGAGCTGAATGCTGCTTCTTAAATTTTGGGAAAAGGTCAAACTATTGTCAGTATCCTTCAAAGTACTGGGCTGCTGCAGATTTCTACCTAAATGGTTTAACCTCCTGTTTTAAGTAATTTTTAGGTCATCATGAAGTGTTCAAAGATGACGAATCAGGAGTGATACAATACACGCACTGAGCTCGCATAAATAACACAATTCTCAACAGATTTGCTGCACACAGATGTCAGGGTTGTAAGACTTATTTCACTCTCACAGCAGCATAATAGAAGCCGACAGCATTGCACCAAACTCTCTACGGGCTGCAACCACATTTGCACTAAAGCTAGCAATTATCGGCCTCAAACCAGCCTCCAGATGGTTGGATAATTAGGTTTTGCGGGTAATGTGAAAGCAGTCAATATGTCATTTGCTGTGAACTTTTCAGAACTCATTGGAGTTTCTCTACTTTACTAACACAGAGTTCTCCCAGGCTTTTCTAATGAAAATAATCTGTGTGTCATCAATTCTGATAGATGCAGTAATTTGGTGTGTGTGGAATGGATATATCAAGAACATACCTTTGGTGAGAGGACGTAGAAATACCCAGTCCCGTTGGCGCGGCAGATGAGCTTACATTTGTCTTTAGGGGAGATGCCTGAATACTTGGGGACCCAAACCACAGAGGAGCCCAGTCTGTTGGTGTTCAGGTTCAGGCCATTGAACGCCTCACACTGCTCCTCACGGAAAGTTTTACCTACAGGTGTAAAAACAACCACAGGTTAGATTTACAGCTGATCCAGCACTTGTGTTGTTTGTCATTGTTTTCTGCTTCTGTTGTTGACTGTTGACTTGTCACTGACTGTTGCTGGATGTTTCATCAGGTCAAGAAGACAATTTTACCTTGATGGTTGTTTGTTAAATTGTCCCCAGCTCATTTTTTAAAGTTCTTCTGACTAATATAAAAATGTGAAAAGCATTACGATGCAATATCTTGGGGGTTCCCAGATTTTTTGGGCCCCTCAAATAAGGGTACTGGCGACCAATGATCCCTGTTTTTGGAATAAACCATTAAGTCAATCCAAAAACGGACAAAAAAAAGACAACCAAAAATCACTTCTAAGATACTGAATTTAGCTGATTCAAATAAATTTAACTACCTTTGTGCACATATTTCTGTTTCCTGAATTAATCTACCTCCACTGATACCGTTGTTGTCCTGGTTTAGTCACTTTGGTGCTCTTAAGCAAAGATGTGGAAAACAGATTAGAGATTTGCTGTTTGTATGGTTTTACATCAGAATATCATTCTGAGTTTTGTTAATACTTTTACAATAAGGGATGAAATATGCAGATGTAAATATAATAGTTCCAACTATTGGAAGGCTTGTTGCGACCCCCAATAGCTAATTGTGAAGCACAATAGCTGTTTGTTTAACTAAAAAGATAAACAACCTTAAGGGTAAACAATGCAGTTTCTACAGATGGTTTTGTAGCTGCCAAGAGACATGATCCACTGGAACTAAACTTTGGACCAATTTCTTATTTAGATTCCAGAGATGTAAAATTAGATCCAGGCTAACAAACAATGGGATTCCTTATGAAATGGGGACAACCAAATGTCTTTGGCAAATACAAAACTGTCCTGGAAAGCTGTGGCTGAGATGTTCGCTTCCTGAAGAGAAGTTCAGAGCAAGTCAAGCGATACCAGCTCGTAAGATCAGCTCCAATAAAATACATGGTTGATGAACTTGTCATGATAGGGGGCCCTTACAAAACTCTCTGCCCTGGAAATACAAAGCAGAACCTTCCAGAGATGAAAAAATGAAGCCAATGCAGAAGTCTAAAGACTGCAGTTCCTTGAGTATCGTTGAGCTTGCTTTCAAAAGTAAAGGGATTTCAATCAGAATCCTTAAAATGATCATTTTCACAGCAGATTTCATGTTTAAAGCCTGCTCTCTCTTTGCCTCTGGCAGGTTTCATATGCAGCTTGATGGTTGTTGTACAGATGGAAAAACATTTTCTTCAACTCCACCTCTAAGTTTGATGCTATATTATCTGACTTTTAGCTCGAGTCATGTTTATTGATATGGTGACTTCTATGTTGAGCTTCTTAAATCTCTTAAGGAAATGATCAGTAATGCTGATTGGTAACATCTTAGGTGAATATTGCACAAGAGGTCTGAAGTTTTACTTGCTTGTGAGCTCTGTATCATATTCTGACCATTATGTGGTTCATCATATAATAATGCATGTTTCTCCAGTAAAACAGAGAAGAGCGTACCTGTCTCAGGACAAGAGTTGAGGTTACAGGAGCGGTATTTGACTCTTAGGCCATAGCAGAATTTGCCTCCGTTTGCAGGCACAGGGTTGTCACACTCTCTCTTGGCCAGCTGAACTCCTCCCCCACAGCTCCGGGAGCAGTCTCCAAACGGACCCCACTTTCCCCACTTCCCATCCACCTGAGTTAGAAAACAAGTAAAGCGTTACTCAAATGTGTCAGAACAATAAGCTAACAAGATAAAGAGGCACTTTCACTCTAATCTCTTTCACCTGGATATGCATGGTAGTGTTCTTGTCCATGCAGGCTCCACGGTAGCAAACCTTCTCGCTGCCACAGTTGGTGCCGTCCGCCCAGGGGAAGTGCCGGGTTTGGCAGACCAGCTGACCCCGAGCTTTCCCCGTACACCACAGCTTGGAGCAGGGCTGCATGTACGGGCAGGGTTTGGATCCGGGTCCAAAGGCGAGCTCACACTGTCGATGCAGGCTGTAGCTGGAGCCGGGGAGGTTGTCGGAGAGAGAGAGCTGCTTCTGAGGCTGGTCGAGCAGACAGTCTCCTGCAGACACAAAAAGAAAAAATACTCAGAAAACTTAAACCTGCATTCTCTAAAATTTCAGTACAAACGCAGGGAACTTTAATAAAGAGGGTGCAGCAGAACAGAGCTGTCGTCACCTCTGAGGTTTCCCGTATTTTTACGACCTGTTTTAGTGTTGTTCAGCTTTTTGTTTGGATTCTTAAGATAAGCACTCAACTATTTCCGATACACTTAGAGCTCTCAACAACCTCATTTTCAGTATTTGCAGCTTCTTTTAACAGTATTTACTCAGCTGCTACCCAGCAACTCGTCTCAATGTTGGGTTGGGACGAACACGTGACTGTCTTTATAACACACACACGAGCTGACTTTGTTTGTCTGCAACAGTCTATGAACTGAGGCTAAGCCTTAAATGAGACAGCACAGGCCTTGGATGATGTTTAGAATATGAAAATGAATCATGCTCAAAGGTGAGGTGTACCCTTGGTTATAAATAGTGTCTAATTCTGTCTTTTACACAGAATCCACTCCTGGTCACTTGCGGGAGTTTATACTCCTGGCATTACAAGAACGACTAACAAGGAAAAGACCCTAAAAGACCTCCCTGACGTTTTCATATTCTTATAACTGTTCAGTTAATGGGAATACTTCAAGTGTCTCATCATCTGCATGAAACTTTCCAAGGAATACGACCGCCTTGTGAGCACATGTTCATCTTCTCCACTTTCATTTGCTCTCCTCTGGAGTTTGAAGTGTTTGTCTCTGGAGAGATAAATGGATTTTAATATCTTTAAAAGCTTTTGAACACATCAAACTATTCAAGTTAACGGCACGTTCATGTGCTCTAATCTAAAGCTGACTGTGGTGGCTGGAATATCTAAAAATGAGGGGTCCAACAAGATTTAGGTACAAACGCTAAAGGGTGCACAAAAAACAGAAGAAGCCTTGGCCTAAATATCTGCTGTCAGTTATCTGCTTTAGTTACACCTGAAACCCTGAAACACTGAGCACAGGAGGCTTCAAAGGAGGAATCAGATTCTCTGTGGTTTAAAACATCCCAAGGACTCTCCTGACTTTGCTCTGAGAAGCTGCAGGTGCTTTCTGAAGAAGATGCTTTGACATGAAAGCTGTCGACCAGGCGTTCTTCAGATCACATCACATCCTTAAAGCTGCGTTGTTGTTGTCATTTGTAGTCTTCGTGAGAGAAACAGTTTCCTGATTCGACTTGTCTAGATGAAGACTTACTGTTACACTTAACTTCCATCTGACTTCATCCTGGTGCATCCATGAATTTTGAGTTCTGTGCTCTTCAAATAAATCAACAGCAATATTAAAGTATCCTCCAAGTGGCTGAGTGATTTATGTTGTTTGAGGATGAAATTTTGCCACATTGGCAATGGGGTATGCACTTGGTTTTACCCTGCCAAATGTAGGATCAAACACGTTTGCTATCAATTTTAAGTTTAATGTAAGAAAAAGAAGGACGCAGAGTTAGAAACAAGCATCTCAAGCTGTGAGAGGAACAGACATTTTCTCAGCGGAGGAAATTCATAATTTTGCAATCAATATTTGATGTAAAGTGACTGATTTCTGCAGCCATTATTTGTGTCATAAATGAAAAATTGTTTATGGATTAATAAATTGGATGTATTGTGAGCAGGGCTCCGATTATAACATGAACCTGCTCACTATACATTCTCTCCAAATGGATTTAACCCAATGACAGAAGAAAATAAAACAGTATTATATTTCTCTGGGCTTGGATCCTTCAAAGTAAAACATAAAATATTCTGTCATGTAGAAGCGCTCCAAAGTTTTCCACAAGTGGCACCAAGGTCTGTTTTTCCTCTTTGTGGGTAAAATTAGATCACATCCAGCTGAGAGTCCTGACGTCTGGACAGAATTAGAGCTCCATTTGATTCCACACTCACACTTAACCAGGAAGTGTTTACTAACCATGACCTCTGTCCAGGAACTCAGTAATGATGGCGGCGCTGCACACGGACCAGGGCCGGCTCCTGTCGATCTGAATCAGAGTGGGAGACATCATGTGGTTGTCCTTCAGCTTCCCAAAGACCTCCTCACAAGCTTTCACATTGTCGTGGGGCATGTTGAAGACGTGGCCTGAAAGGAAGAGAGACTGGAGGTCATGTCTTTGTTAGAGTGGAGTGCTTCTATTTTCAATCATGGCGAGATTTAAATCTCGATAAGACCCGGTGAAATCCCTGGGAAGCTAAACCGAAGCGTCTCTGGAACAGACTTCCTGCCAGATTTCACTCCACACATGTATGTATAAGGCAAAGAGAGTGAAACTTGGCCTGATCTGAGGCTGATGTCATAGCAGACAGGAATGTACTTAAACATGGGAATATTCAGCGGGCATACGTCCACGTCCTGAGCCAGCCTGACAGGAGAATTCAGTTCCCAGAGAAATCATCTCAGTCCCTAAATATCAACATACAGCTCCTTCCAGGGGGAGAAAAACCACGTTTCAGTGAATCCAGTCATGAAACGGGACCAACTGAGAAGGAAATTGTGTAATTACTAAACATGTATGTTAACAGTGTAAACTTATCCCTCTCCAGAGGCCACAGGAGTTACTTTGGGTCTGAAACATGAGCCATGTTTCCTTTAAACCCTCTTAACCACAGAGAACTTAAGAAAAAAAGCGGTCACTTTAACAGGATTAGGCTTAATTAAAGAGATTCAGGAGTGTCAAGCTACATGTGATAAATTGCATAAAAAAGTAGACAAGGAAGGATTAGTGTGGCTCACTTCTTTTCCATTCTCATCTCTGAAAGAGAACAAAAAGTTATCGGAAGATGTTTCTGTGAGCACGGAAAGAAAGTAACACTTTTTACAACCTTGACCTGAGTCTGAGCTTCAAGAGGAAAGAACGTAACTCCAGATTCACTCCACCTGTCCAAGATTTAGGCTCTATATATCACTGGTTGAACATTCAGTTAAAAAATCAAAATCAAGACAGCGTGGTCTAAAAACACAACCTCTGTGTCCTGGGTTAGAACTTCTCTAACAGATAACCTAAAGAAGTCATGGAATTAAAATAAATCTGCTGTTAGGTCAGAAACTGAGACAAACACATTTACTTTTTTACTCACCAACTTGAGTAAAAATCAGCAGCTTATGGTGTGCTCCAGGGTTCTAGTAGTCCTCCACTAATCTCTTTGTTTGCACTGTGGCCCTTTAAAGGTCAGTCGAGCATCAACCTCTCGTCTCAAAATCTGAGGCAATGCTGAAGTGTTCAAATCCGCACTCTCTCAGTAACTTAGTTGGTTAATTGGATATCAAGATCACCAATTTGACCGTGCAGAGGCACAGGTCACCTGGCTGACAGGTGGGTGCCCTATAGCTGTCAGTGTGGAGGCTCAAAGCCTTCATAATTTTGTTCTTAACAAACAAAGTACACATATTTTGTCTGGGTTTTGGCAGATTTTGGGGTCAAACAGTTTAAGAGTCTCTAACTTGCTTTTACCTGCAGAGAAGCTGTAATGTTTGCAGTCTCTCAGGGCAAATGTTCCTGATCAAAGAACGTCCTGTATGCGCCGGTCTCAACCTTGACCCTGAGACCTGCTGGTTTTGATTCAGACCATCTGATGAGGAACTGATTTGCACACAGGATGTCAGGTGAATGTAATTTAAAAGCCACCCATTCAAGCTCCAGGGCATATAGATCATCATGAAAGTAACACACCCCTCTGGTCAGACAATCTCCTCCACTGATTACTCAGGTTTATGTCTTTCAAACTCCTGTGACATTATAAACCAGGGTTCTTTCGCTACCCCACATGTGTATTGGCATACTTCTTAAAGGGACAGGGCCTTGTTATTAAAAACCTTCCTGATATTTCTCACACTGATTTCCTCACCGAGCTCGTGGGCCGTCGTGAACGCTGAGGGTAGACCATCGTCTTCGATGACAGAGCAGCTCCTCTTGGGGTCACACATGGTCCCCACATCTGCCATTCCTAAAGTGTCACAAGTCGTGGCTCCGCAGAGATCCTGAAAACACAAAGACACACATGATGACTGAAAAATCTCTTTATGTCTTCTTGGAGCTTTAAATTCAGAAAGGACCCAACCCAGAGAAGTTTGTGTAGCTGTGCTGGGAGCTATAGCCTTAACAAACCATGAAGAGCATTAATCCAACACACATGGGCTTTTGTTTTCAAACATATTAAAGCAGAGGATAGGTCACCACCTCTTAGTGAAAGAAGTAAGGTGGCTTGATCGTATCATGACAGCCCAAGTATGTCTTTTTTCACGCATTAAATAAACTTTTTTCATGCTCTAATCCATTCTTGATCACTGGCTTTAGCTTTCTGCCTCTTAATACCTTTATCAGTGTTGTTGGAGCTCTGGAAACATATTGTGGCTAACACAGCTAAGAGATGATCATCCTGAAATCATATATGAATTCCCACAGACTCAGAGGGATTTCACATCATTTCTAGTTGAGTTGCTGTTTTCTCCTTGTGCAATGAAGGCGTTTATTATTTTTTTCACTGAAGTTTCTCCCCTATTGGACGTTGTGCTCCTAAAATTAAGACCAGTGCTGCAGAAAAGCTGTTAAAACTTTGTAGATTTACAAATATATATAAAGAACCACTATCTCTGATTCACAAACACTTTTGTTGGGTCAAATATCTCGGGTTGAAATTCAACAATAAATTAAAATAAAACTGTTATCAGCAGTATTTTGTAGAGCATCCAAATTTAGTTGGGAGGCTAAGAATGGTTTATTGACTAGCTTAAAGAGGGGGTATTCTGCCTAATGATAACGTAAAATAGATGAGCAGTAAACATGTTGGATGTTCACATAAAAGATGCAGATTTTCGAACCACTACATTTTCATATGTTGTGGAAATTTCTCAATCTGTCTTGAAACTGATCAAAAAGCTCCATCATAAAAATAGAACGAGATCTTCACCAGACTCGCTGAAATTATGGGGTAATCACATAAGAATCTCCAATGTGATTACCTCATAATTTCAGCATTATGTGGGTGGACCTCAAACATCAAGGTCTTTCCATAGTTTCCCCTGACAGGCCTCCAGAGGGCTGGCCAATCAGAGAGAAGAGGGTTTGTGGAGTGGGGAGCCTTTATGAGACGGCAGCTAAAACAGAGCCTGAGACAATGGTCTCCTAAAATACCAGCGAGAGAAAGATAGAGATGTATTTGAGCTGTAAATCAAGTATCATTACGACAGAGGCACAAAACCCAAAATCAATACTAAAACAAGTATAATACTCCCTCTTTAAGTGCTTGATTCTTACCAGACTGTGGCTGTGTCACAACATAAATCTCTGTTTCAAAATCTTTCATCCTGAGTTGTTTTGGTAGTTGCAGAGATATTATGTAAGAGTTGTCATTTTTAGGAAATTAGCATACTGATGTTAGAAGTTAGCACAAAGACTCACATGCGGCGTCACCCGTGCTGTTGATTTATATGTTCTTGGCGTCGTAATCAAAAAGAAATCTCCAAACCGTCTCCCAACGGAACAACACGTTATTATTGGAACAATTTGTTTTTGTTGGAACCGTATTGTTAGTAATGATCTCATTGGATGACCATTGCCTTGTTCTATCCCAGGGCTTACATGGTTGTCAAAGAACTGATTCTGTCTTCTTTTCATTATTTCTGCTCAGGATGGTCTTATTTATTGGATCAAAGTGACTTCTCTGTGCTTTATTAGTGTCCAAACCAAATATTAACACTCAGCCGACTGTGAACTTGCTAACCCAATGATACAACACAACCCGGCTGTGCCAGAAGCTGCCTCTGCCAGCCATGTGTGTCCCTCACTACTTGCTCTTCATAACCTATTACAAGGTTTTTTCCACCGGCAGCTGTGCTCACTGTGCCCGACGAGGACGAAGACACCGGACCGGCTTTTTCCTTAAGTATAATCATCCTCAGTGTAAACAAGGGACCCTTCCTGCAGCAGGGTGATTCTCTGCTGGTTTAGACCAGGAGTTGTTTTCACTTGTTGCTATGCAATGAAGGAGCGAGGGCTGGTATCAGATGGCTTTACTGGATCTAATGGAAAGCAGGCGACAGTGAGCAGGCATCAGAGAGCGACAGATGAGAGATTATGCAGGAAGATTTACCCCTCAATGGTCAAAGCTCCAGTATCCATGTGGGATCATTAGCTATGACAGGGCTGTGTGCTTCATTATCTCTCAGTATACAAGTGTTAGAGTGAAGAACAGTTAATCTGGAGTGAGATTGGATTCTCACTGAAGGGGTCAGGTAGGGACTGAGTTTGTGGAGGGGCAGGCAGAGGTGGGGTGTTTCTTGGAAGGAGCAGGCAAAGTTTCTCTTTTCCACAGTCAGTCTCACAGAGGCAAATGTAAAGAACTCACAGCTCGCTGCCCCAGATGGAGGCATTTGTAAAATCTCTTCACATCCCCAGTGAAAGAAAGCACAAACCCACTAAAGACAAGAAACAGCATCAGTGCTTTGCAGAATGATTGGATGGCCTCTATGCACTGAGGAGCCTCCTAACTGCACTAACAGCATGTGAACAGTCTTCCAAAAATGAGACACTTGCACAAAACTTGAGGCTACACTTTGCAGATCTACAGACTCCTAGAGACACTCATTTAACCCTTTCCCCTTCTTTGCTGCTTCACTTTTTGTCTGTCTACCTTCCCTGTCTTGGGCTCTGTCAAGGGGTCAGTTGCAAGCTCAGTCTTAACACTAGCAATCTTCACCTACACTGTAATGTCTGATCTCTTCTTGTTGGTGCTGTGGTTCTTGCTTGTGAGTGGCAGTGATGTGTTGTGGACTCAGTGAGAGCGCTGATCTGTTTGGGGGGAGTGGTTTGGCTTTTTTCCCGTTTTGGTCAAGCTTACTCTTTCTAGTGGCTCCAAATCTGGCAAACCAAGCTTTGCAGAAACAAAAAGTGTAGCTGTTTTAGAATTCGAAAACTCTTCAGTGCAAATTGCCTCTACAGAGTGTCTTCCTTACTGAATTAAAAGCCTTAAATTTCTTAAAGACATTAGGGTAGATTATACCTGTCATTTCATTTTCTGAGCAGTGAAAGGTTAATGCAGGCTGTAAATTCAGATCGAAGAACTTCAAACTGTTATCAACTCTATAAAATGGGATTTTGCACATTTGTTATCCTAGCATATCATTTTATGTCAGTATAACAAAAGATTACTTAAGTTGTTTTGATAACACTTTATCCCATTATCTCAGCAACAAAATATAGTGCAAATTGAAATTCTGTCCAAATAAATCATGCATGTTAACCTGACATCACCTAAGCCCTCCCAGCTGTTTAGTAAAGCTACAGCTTTCTAGTTACACCCAGAATGCCTTTAAGACTTGTGATCTAGCAGTTATACCATGACTAAGGAGAGACTGCAAGTGATATGAGACCCTGCAATAGCACAGACTGTCCAAGCTCTGTAGATTACAAAACTGAAGAATGTATTTGAGACAAAGTAAATTAGTTATTTCAAACAACTACCTGAAGAGGTTAAGTCAACTAAAATGTGTACGAGTTGACACAAATTGGTCTTCTCCAAAAATAACTTCTTTTGGTGTGGATCAACAAAATTTCTTATTTTTACCTTACATAAAAAAACATTCTTTAAACACAACAAGTTACATTTGACAGTGAAGTGATGTGATTCACTGCATCTCTTTAGTTCTACAAATTTGAGACAGCAGCTCTGTGTTGCTGTCAGTCTGGATGTTTTTCAAGTGTCTCAGGGCTTTGCATGTGCTTCTACTCCAATCTTTGCACCCCCAATGTGATGCATCCCAGCAGTGCTCACCCCCTCCTCCTTACCTGTCTGGTGAACAGTATGGCAGTGTCCCAGTACTCCGGGTGCTTGTCATTGTGTTTGTTCAACTTCTTCTGCCAGGAGCAGAAGTTGCGCAGAGTCAGAGCTGCGTTACTGGAAACCTTCGGTCCCTTGTCAGCTTCATTTATCACCATGAAGCCCACCACCACGATGTTTATAGAGTTGAGAATGCTGGGGTGCTTGTAAAGTCGGGCTGCTACCGACATCAGGGTCAGGAGGTAATGTTTCAGGTCATCTCCATGAAATTTGGCCATAGTTTCATCTGCCACCACCAACACCTCTACAAACCTGGGGATGGACGCGAACCTCTTTGACCTCCCCAAACTCTTCAGCACAGTTTCTGTTAAACCATCCATCTCCACTTCGCTCATGTGTTTGTATTTCTCCAAGGACACGTTGAAGTTAGAGTCAGGTGTAACTCCGCATCTGCTGGTGAAGTTACCGGCGTGCGCAGCGCGTCTCCTGCGGTGGATCACATGCGTCCTGTTGAAGGAGTTTGCAAATCCAGACGCGGCAGCTGCGTCTTCAGTCCGGCTCTGGCTAATAAAGTATTCCATGCCACCATAGGAGAATCCTCCATGGAGACCTTTGCACAGGCTGAGCGCTGCGAAGGAGTCCGGGTCAGCGTTGACCTCCCCGGAGTAAAAACATTCCCTGAGGTCAGCGGTGGCGGAGGAATCGGATGCTGAGGAGTCGCTCTCAGGCAGAGGACTGCCCGGTGCAATAAAAGAAGAATCCGGATTGAGGTGGAGGTAAAATTCCTGTTTGAATGCGCTCAGTTTGAAAACAATCTGTCTGTCATTCACCTGCTCCGCGCGCCGGTGCTGATGTTTTTCGTGCTTTTTGTGATCCACACGGACAGGTACACAAAAATCCATCTCCATGCAATATGAGAGATTCAAATAGAGCAGAAACTTTGCAAGAATAATCAAAGAACTGATGAGTGCGGCCATTTCTGCTCCCGTCCTGCAAAGTCTACTCTGCTTTTCGTTCTCGTCTGCATGCAATTAGAGAAGTTGTGCGTAAAGGCAAGAAGCGCTGCCGCTCGTGCGTCCTCAGAGAATCAAACACTCTCTGCCTTTCAGCTTCATTCCCATCTTGCACCGTTTCCACTCTGGCCACCGGCTCCTCTGAGTTGCTGAGCTTTAAAGTCGCGCGTAAAAACCGAAGGTCGCCATCAAGTGAAATCTCGTGTGTGCGCAAAGAGAGAGAAAGAAAGCTCATTGGTCATGCGTCTCGGTTTGAGCTGCAGACCGCAGCCACTTGTAACTCTCCAAATATTATTGTTGCTGCACAGCATGTGTGACAGGAGCTGGAGCATCATCCCTCCTCCCTCCCACAGCCAGACTCACGGCGAGGCGGACTCACAAGAGGCAAAGACACAAGATGATGGAAGGAACAGGGGAAGTGATTCAAATTGGTGGTTTTCGAATTTTTAATCATGATTTAATGTAATACAATAGTGGTTTACTGAAATTATGAATTGACCTTTTGTTATAAATAAAAAACTACAAATCTCCCACATTCACACGCTACTTTCTCTGTGTGTTGTATTCACCTTTTTGAACAATCGACCCACCGACAGTAAATGTCATCAGACACATGAGTTGATGAAGAAATTAACAGCTACATCTTTATCCTCACTTTGGGTTGTCTCATGGATGCAGAAAAGTTCAGACATCCACGAGAGAAAATGCTGGAAAAGAGCGACACCTGTTTGCATCTGAGGTACACATGCGTCTCAGTGCGCAAAAACGCATCAGGAGGTTTATTGTTGTCTGGCGCCACCCTATGGTAAAAGAGCAAAACTACAGCTGTAGGGTCATTAACAATGTTTGGAGTGCAGGGATTCTCCTTAATTTAGCTTGCATGGAAAAAAGAACGTGCTTAGTTTTGTTTGGATTAACTGAAAAAAATCTGTTGCATGAGTGAAAGTCTTTCACGCACAGACTTTGTCGTGGCAGCCTCAAAATAAAATTAAAAAGTTTACAGGTTCTATCTGTTAATAATTGAAGTATATATAAACCTTGCTAAGTCATCCCCTCGTTTTATTGGAGAGTTATTTAAAAGCAGCAAACCTGTTGTCCCTCCTTATAAAGGCCGTTTGGAATATCATAGGTACAAAAAAGTTTCTTTGCAGCAGAGAAGACAAAGCAGGATTGAGTGATAGTATTCTTCTAAGAGCTCCTCTGGTGTTGTTACTTTTAATGTAATGGTCTCATACACACACACACACACACACCCACACACACACACACACACACACACACACACACACACACACACACATTGCGCTGGTCTTTTGTGCAGGAGTAAAGCTGCTTGGCCCTTGGGGGGGCTCCGGGCTCTGTGGGGGCCTGTCACTCACACACCGCTCCGAAATAACTCGAGCAGCGGACTTCCAGCTATGCGTAGTATAGATGTCCTGCCGCTGTCTTATAGCACGCTGGGTTAATAATAGGAGCACGGTTGTCAAGCTATTTCAGAAGGGGGGAGTGTCGGCCTATTCTCATTGGATCCGTTTTATCCGCGAGTGTCTCGTGAAGTGCGAGAGTGGGAGGAGAATTTCCAGCAACGGAGGATATCAAAAATAAACCCCCTCATGTCAGGGAAGAGCAGAAAGTATAAATACCCCTGATGTGTCCAGACTGCAGCGGTGCTGGAGAGTGGCACAACAAGACTCAGTCTGGATAGGGGATTAGAGGGGACAGCTCAAGACGGACTGAAGTTTAACATAAGTCATACTTTGATGACCAAGACTGACTCTACAGCACTGAAACCACTTTCGATTCTGAAAGACTCTAGAAGCTTCTCATTTTATTGGAAACGACGCTCGACTAACCAGGACATACATCTGATTAAATCCTACACTTTTTTATGATTTTTAAATGCAATTGAAGTTGCTGAAGATGTGTTCCGCGCTGCGTTTTGTCTTTTCACTCCTGTGCGTAATACACGCGGCACTTTCCACTGTGTTTGAATCAGAGGATGTTGTACCTGTGCGAATAAGTGGAAGACTCAGAGGTCGCTTTTGGAAAAGAAGTGAGGAGCTGCCGAGATTCGTCCTCAGCGCTTTTGGCAAAGACATGACTCTAAATCTCATCCCTGACACCAGCTTTATCTCACCTTCCTTCACCATCCAGCGCATCACAGCCAGAGATGTCGCCGCTTTACGCAGCGCTTCAGGTGGCCAACCTGCCGCGGGTCTCCAGAGTGTGATGAACCAGACTGTGGAGAATGAAGGACATCTCAGGAGCTGTTTTTACTCAGGGAACGTGGATAACGATCAGGACGCGGTTGTGTCTGTCAGCTTGTGCTCGGGCATCTTTGGCTCCTTCATCACGGGGGGGAAAGAATATTTCATTGAGCCCAAACTACAAGACGGTCTGGGTCCAGACTCAGCAGAGCAGCTGCATGTCATCAAGAGGAGGACATTCACTAAAAGCCCCGGTGTCCACCTCCTGTTTGATAACGCAGTGGCAGCTGACAGCAGAGCAGATACGCACAATGAGGAAAATTTTACGCACAGCGATGGTGACGCACGGAGGGAACCTCGCCGGAGACGCTTTGTTTCCGCGCCACGGTTCATAGAAACCCTGGTGGTGGCAGACTCAACCATGACCCACTTCTACGGAGATGAAATAAAGGTCAGACATGATGAACTAATTCTTTCCTGCACACACTGTTGATATGTGAAACTAAACACACCATAGATGAATTAAGCAGATTAGCCTGTCGCATAAACACACCGCTGAAGACGTCATTTTTTCCCACTTTATTTTCCCAAATTCCTGTCTGCAGGGATTCACAGCCCAGGAATATATCCTCAGGATTTAGTTTTTCAGAGCTGTTTCTTAAAAACATGTTTTGGCAGATGGAGACCTTGGGAGGAAACCGGTGTGCTCCCTGTTTTCCACAGAATGAGAATAAGGTCAGGCAATAGAAATTTAAGCAATGCTTGAGCACATTCCTCAGGACTTGGTCACGATTTGGCAACAGAGCCTCAGCATCATGCCGGGTAGATTCATAAGGCTTACAATATCCGTTTATGCTGTTTTTACTCATATTTCTGAATTTATTTCATGGTTGTTTCCTGATAGAAATCAAATATCAAATTTTGAAAAAAAAAAAAAAAGAAAGATCCTGATTTTTCTACATGTAAATATCCATCTTGTGTTATTCTGGAGCAAAGATTCCTAAAAAAGGAAGACAGTTTATGATCCTGGCACAGTCCAGAGCAGCCAAATTCTTTTCTGTTTGTACTTAACAAGCTTCTCAGCTGCCAAACTCTTCTCTCTCCTACAGTTTAGAAGTAAAGTAAGGCCAAACAACGGGTGGACGAACTAATGGACTAGCTTTATTATCTACATCACATCCACTTACTCTTGTCTCCTGTGAGTAGGGTTAGTTTTGGTTGTTTGGAAGTCTCAGACTCAAACCAACATGTGTCTGTCTGCCTGTGTGTGTCTGTGTCTGTGTGTGTGCAACACATGTGGAAAACTTTTTTATGTGGGAAAATCCTCCCTCCCCAGAAAAAGTGAGTTCAGCACAGCTGATGGAAGACTTTACACTACACATCACGGCACAATCCTCCCACATTCTCTGTGATTTACCAGGACTGCACTAAAACACATCCTGACAGCTCGGTGGAAAAGCCTGCATGTCTCTACATCATCCCATGACGCAATCATGAACATAAAAACCATTTGGAAGAAGCTTTTTATAGTTCAGTATATTTTTACTCACGAGGATAAAGAAAGTAAAGCCCTAAATAAAAACTCTCCTGAAGCAAGCTCGAGTCGCACAAACACAGTACGTTATGAGTTGAAAACATACAGGTGGCTGCAGACCTGTGTTATGACTGATCACATCTGCTACTCTCATCCCTTTTGGAGACAGCAGAAACTTTCCTGAGCCAGGAGGAGATTTCAGGTTGACTTCTTAAAGGGGAGAAGTGCTCCTCTCTAGTTAGGGACACACTGAAATCATCAATCGTTGTGAATATATGTGGTGATACATCTGCTTATGGTTTGAGGGAGTATCCCATCACTTTTTAGGTCAAATTTCCATTCCCAGAGTCACACACTTACTTCTTTGTCTAAGCAAAAACACTGATTTTTTTTTTCATGTCTTGATTCCTGAACCAGTGACAAATAAGTTCATATGTGAGTTAACCAACATTTGTGTAAACATAGCAATGCTCAGCTTTGTGGGTTAGTCAGAAAACAAACAACAGCTTTTGAAGCAGGTAGGTTTTTTGATGTCAGGTATTTGAGACAGTTATCAATCAATGTTGGGCTCCAGTTCATACAGGCAGGAATATGAGTTTCATATTTTGCAAACACTATCCACACTGATACTGGCCTGCAAACTGTAAGTGAAAAGGGTTTTGTTTGAGTGGTTCTATGTTGAGTCCTGTCTCTTCTCCTCAGCACTACGTCCTGACCTTGATGTCGATGGCCGCCCAGCTGTACAAGCACCCCAGCATAAAGAACTCGGTGAACATCGTCTTGGTGAAGATGCTGGTAGTGGAGGATGAGGAGGTCGGTCCAGAGGTGTCCAGCAACGGAGGTGTAGCTCTGAGGAACTTCTGCTCCTGGCAGCAACTCTTCAACCCACCGAGCCACAGACACCCGGAGCACTACGACACCGCCATGCTTTTCACCAGAGAGGTAAGGGACAAGTTCACACCTGGTTTAACTTTACTACACCACTCAAAATATCTGTGGAGGTCTGAGATTTAAAGCACGATATCATCTGCACAGTATTGAATAATTTATTCAGAAAAATCAGATGAAGGATGATCTGTGTAAGAATATTACTGCATAGAAAACAGTAGGAGCCTCAGATGTGATCCCTGGAGAACACCATGCATTATATTTGGATGAGCAGGAGTACCAAACTGATTCTGCTGCAAGTAACTGAACTTTGAAAGAGTACCAATGAATCTTGAGACATTATTTTTGGTTATTTGTATGGTTCATTAAAGCACCAACATGTAAGTTGGAGTGTTAATGGTGTACATCAAGAAAACATCACCAAACCCTGGGGTTTGCTTGAGCTCTGTATATCTCACCCATATATGATGATTTATTTGGGTTTTCTGACCTGAACTGTCATCATCTTTCAAACATGAACCAAAGAGTCTCAACTTGACCAAACAGAAGACAGATAAAGATGGCCAATCAATTAGAAATCAGGCTTCTAAACGGATATTGTTGCTGGGATTTTGATGTGAATAAAGGGGAAATGCGGGAAGAGTGAAAATGGGTTCACAAAAGCTCAACTTTTTGAGTGCACTCCTGGTTGATTTTAGACTGAGATATTGTAGCCAGACACTTCTAATATCAAAGATATTCCCATAGCAATGACTGGAGTTAGGAACAAAATCTTTGATCTTTGTATACATTAACAAGAGCTCTTAGAGTTTTGACAGTAAAAGAGCCAAACTTTGAGCCAAATTAGGTTCATTTTAACCCGACAAAATAACAAAGAATCCTTTTCTGATGCCTGTATGAAAGAGCTGGAGCCATAAAACCTTTCAATGTGTTTTACTTACCATCAACAGTGATTAAATTTTAACAGGCTCTCAATAAATCAAACACGTGTTACTTTGTTAAGGATTTTTGCCTTCGAGTTGGAGAGACAACAGCCAGCAAACATTTTTAACTGTTGATACAAAGCATCTCAACTCTGTTTTCTGGCTTATCGCCTGAATTTCTGCCTTATGTGGGATCATGGTTTGTAAAGTTAGGACTGTTTGCTGCACAAAACAACATCTTCAAGGTTGTATTTTTAAAATTGTTCACTAAAATGGAAAGTTGGCCCACTCACAGTGGACTGTTGATTTTTTTCCCCCATTCAGGATGAATAATGAAGCAAGGATGAGTCATGAATGAAGCACTGGAGGAATTCAGTCCAGCTGTGGTACAAAATGTGGTTTCAGAAGCAGCAGACTCAACCACACAACAATTACTTGTAACCAAAGTAGCTTTGAGTGAAACAGGTGCATTTTGGATAAAGTAGCGGGGGGGGGGCAGATGGGAATCAACTCAAACGTTATCAAGTCTGTGAGATACACGGGGGCTTGTTTGAGATCAAAGAGAGGATGAAAAGAGGATGTACAGGAAGTCTTTTCAGCCCCGAGGGTGAATTAAGGTGTGGAGAAGAGATCTACAAGATGGAATAGATGTAATCTTTTCCAAGCACAGGGAACGTCAGCAGAGAACAAACAAACTGTGCCTGTGGATGCTTCAACAGGAAATAAGTTCATGAGTCCTCAGGGTTTGTGTTGTGATTGGCTTGTTCTGCTGTATTTGACTGCCGTCTCCCCTCTGGTATGTGCACGTTGACAAGGTGTTAGCAGACAATACATTCGGAGAGAAACTCCTCTATTATTATGCTTTTATAGCACCATACACCGCTGTTTGCACCATGATCGATGACAGGTTTGGTATTTATCCGCCCACTGAATGACGTGAGCATGTAAATCTGACCCTAGTTTGTGGAAATGATGGATTCAACATATGCAGCGGCTTTCGATCAGGAAAACCATCATTCACACAACCCTGGTTCATACTTGTTTTTCCATTTCCGCAGTGATGTGCTTTGAAAAGCAGAGGACGGAAGGCTCCTCGTGGATGAGCTGACTTTAGTACCGCCACAAATCAGCCTTGACATGATTAGGATCACTCTAAATGGTCAGGGCTTGGGTATGCAGCCAGGTCAGGGTTGAATATGTGTGCCATGTCTGGCACAGTCATAGGAGACGGTTGCTGCTCCTACTGGCTGTTGTGAAACTCTAAACTGACCCTTTGATTTTTGTAGTGGAAACATTTTTCTGCTGCATTTTTGTGGTCTCGTTCTGCAGCGCTGTAGGTAGCGCTGTGACCCATACATTCTGCTTTGTGTCAGTTTGTCTGCACACATGACTGATGGGAGCTTTTGTGGAACAAGGTGTACAAACACACGCTGAGCTGTGTTCAAACGGCAGCTTCACGTCCAGATGTGTTTCAAATCACAGTGAGCTCTGCTTTGTGGTTTCTGAGGCTGAGGCGAGGCCATGGACGCCTCGATCTCTGTCCTGCACAGCCAGGCTTCTTCTCAAGCAGGAAAAGATTTCTGTCCGTTTTCTCCACCTCACAGCCCTGGACGGTGCGTGCGGGGGATATTTATTTGCTTTGTTTTATGATGGAAACACTGAGCAACATGTTTTTGATTTCTTCCACAAAAAATGGCAGAAAAACAAGTTGACGTAAATAGATGGTGAAGGTCTGCAGTCAGACTTGATTAATAAAACAGTCACTTACGGCTGCCTGTACACCCACTAAATCTACTCGGACAGAGTAATGGCTTTTACTCTTTGACAGCTCCTCAAACCAACTGTTTCCAGTCAGTTCCTCTGAGCAGAAACAGGCCGTATTTGGGTTTTTAACAAAGTGTTCAGCCAATATGATCATAATTAAACATGCTCTATTTTTGTTTATTTAGCATTGCCCAATCCCTCCCTGATCATCTGTGGTAATAATCTCACTGTAACTCATTATATGAAATACTTGACTTGGATACAGGAATGTATCTTCTTTGTTTGGCTCATGTGGATCGTGTTATGCAGCTTTTGTTCCAGTGACACGAGTTGATTCCAGTTTGGTATTTGGTATGCTGCTGAGGCTCTGTTGTTTTATTGCTCTTAAAAATAGTCTCCCTCAGTTATTCCACTGACAGATACCACTCACTGTAATGTGTCTGCAATTGGTATGTCACTTAACATCGAGTGGGACAGGCAAAGTGCCTGATGGTACAGAAAAGATTCTGAGCAGCTTTTGTTAATATACATGAAAAGCATCAGTGTGCAGTTTTGCATTAGACAGAAAAACAAAAGCCAAAAGACACTGAATGAAGTCTAGGGCTGTCAGATGGTTTAGATCATTTTGCATTTTTAGTCATACACTCCAACTTCTATTATTCTGCATTTCTTTAGAAATCTTTAGAAATTTCTTTAGATTTATTATCCAATAAATGTTGGGTTGTGCGGTTGCCAAATGACATCAGTGTGATTAGCTGTGCTTGTACGCTTAGCTCAAATGTGGTCGCTTAAACTCTTATATCTGCAGTGATGTTTTAATTCTGTTTGATGCATAGTGTAAATCACTTTTGATTTATTTGATGAGGGTTTTCTAAAGTGAAATATGACTATCAGAAGCTCAGTGGTGCCTTTTTTTCCATCACAGCTGCAGCAGGAAGCATGGAGACACTGCGGCTGCCAACTTTAGCATGGCGTCAGGGAAAAAGTAGCAAGATGTTCGTGTTTGACCTTTGTATTAAACATGTTCATGCTGAAGACACTTTCACCTAATCCTCATTAGCAGAAAGAAGGGTGATAAAGGATTATGGAATTGAAACAAGGTCTGGGAAATTAATTGCTTTTGTGATTTTACCAGGTTGCAAAGCAAATATCTCCTCAGCAACAACAGAAATGAAAGTTCATGTTAATATTTCCCTAAAGTTAACTGCACCAGCAATTAGATTACTACAGTTTGTCCTGGCGCTAAAGAGCTAACAATAGCCACCAGTAAAAATCCAGGCTGCAATTTGAAATTGAACCTGGGCCACCTGCCTTGGCAAACCACAGCATCTGTACATGAGGTGCATGATCCAACCACTCAGATAGACGACCACCCTGGTTTCAGCTTCTCTAATCTCACACCGTCATCACGCCCTGGGTGCCGTTAAAGTGTTTTCTGTGTCTGTGTTGCAGGACATCTGCGGGCAGAAGAGCTGTGACACGCTGGGTGTGGCCGACATCGGAACGATGTGTGACCCCAAGAGAAGCTGCTCAGTCATCGAGGACAACGGGCTGCAGGCTGCCTTCACAGCTGCACATGAGCTTGGTTAGTGCACATACTTGACGTATGAGTTGGCTGTTGAGGGGGAGGGAATTGTGACATTAGAGAGCTAATATTAGCTATAACTTGGAATTTATGCCTTCCTGTCATATCCTGCATGACTCAAACAGTATGTCTATCATTAGTGGGGAGTAGCAGCTTCTGATTCTTTTAGCTGTGCAGAGTTTGCAAACTTACAGCATTAAGTGATCAAACAGGCTGCAGCTGGTTACAGAGACATTATCAATTATCTCCATTATTTTTGCATACTTTCCCGCTGCAGGTCATGTGCTGAGTATGCCTCACGATGACTCGAAGACATGTGAGAGACTCTTTGGAGACTTGGGGGGACATTACCTGATGGCCCCTCTGTTTGTCAGCCTCAACAAGACGGCGCCATGGTCTCCTTGCAGCGCTCACCACGTCACTGAGTTCTTTGACAACGGACACGGTAGGAAATATTTCAGGTTCACTGAAAGACACAGCGGATAAATCATGAACTGAGAAGCCCTGTAGGGGCTGGCTGCCAATGTGGACGTCTGCCACGACACTGTGGCTCGGTCATTAGAGCAGATTCAGAGATGAATAAAACATACTGGTAGACCTCTTGTGCTCCAACCATGGCTTTCCTGCTTAAACATGCCGTTGCCCTTGAATTATTGGTTACACGGATGGTTTGCCTTGCCCTAGATTTCGACTGACTCTCTTTCCAACCCTTCTCTCACATCTTGTTTCCGTGTCCTCGCCTCGCCCCCTGTCGCTCATGTTTTGCGTCCTGCATTATTTGTATCCTTACAAGACCTACCAGTGAACTGTCTTTTCCGATGAGTCATACGATGGACAACTTCCTGTTCTTCACCTCCTCGGCCAAGAGCAACAGCTGGTGTCAGCAGAATGTGTTCTTTATCAGTTGGGGAAAAGCCTTGGGCTAAAAACGAACATGGTCGGGGAAACTGGTTCCAAACTAGCGACGTCATTGAAAACAGTGAATAAAAAGCTTATTGAATATGAAAAACAATCATTAATGGAACAATGCATAAATTGAGATTTAGAAAAGCTGCTGAAAGTCCAGATTTGGAGCATAAGGTGGCCTATTAAACTGCACTCCATTAGTAAAATTTAATGATTTATATTTATAGTCTGGACATGTCTTGACCTGAATATTTCTTGGCTGTTGTCATGCCACAGAAAAGAATAACACATTTAGAAATTTCAGAGTCATAATCTTAGTAAAGTACAATCTTCTGTGCTTCATAAGATGTCTTTTTCTGCTGGGACCATAGGCGACTGCCTGCTGGACGTCCCGGAGAGCACCATGTCTTTACCCAAAGAGCTGCCCGGCACCAAGTACAGCCTGGACCAACAGTGCCAGCAGATCTTTGGAGAAGAGTTCCTCCATTGCCCAAACACCTCTGAGAGTGATATCTGTAGCCAGCTGTGGTGCCAGGAGGATGGGACCATGCAGTGCTCCACCAAGAATGGCAGCTTACCATGGGCTGACGGTACCCCATGTGGCCAAAACCAGACCTGCCTTAATGGAGCGTGCAAGTCCACAGAGGAAGTGATGGAGCCACTGGTAAGACTGCCACTGAAGCTAATCTTAATCCAGGGTTTTGACTCACACTTATTATCAGCAGTTTGTGATGGCTGTTGTTACATGGCATTTGCTAATCCAACCTTGTAACCACAGGTCGTGTTGGGACACAGCCTTTTGGTTTCAAGTGGCACTGGCACATTGGTGAAGTCTACAAGAAAAATCCTTGATAACAGCTTCATTCACTCATTCATTTTGGTGCCATCAAGAGTTAATTGAACAACAAACAGGTCATGTTAATGGGTGTCGGTACCAGTCATTGACTTATCACTAATGTGCCACCTTTTGAACCAGGTGTGGCAATGTGTAACCAACCACTTATCCAAATGTGGCCACCTTAGGGTGCTGGTTTGGCTCAGTCGGTAGCTCAGGTGCCCCATGTAAAGGGGCTGCAGTCCTTTCTGCTGTCATTGCAGGTTTGATGCCCATTCTTATTTGTTGATGGCATCCTTCACTCTCTCTCCAGTGGTAAACTGATGTTACCAAAGTCCCCAAACTAATGGATAATATCGATGTGGACACATCTATCTTATATTTTTAGCATCTGAGTGCGTAACTGATGTTAATTCTGCTGACTTTATTAACGCTCTTAACTTGTGGGGCTTTGATTCTTCATTTAAACTGCTCTTGCTTCGATACTTTTTGCCATGTTCAAGGCTGTACTATGATGTTCCTTGAGTCAGAAATTGACTTTGTACCAATGTCTCTCAGCTCATTGCATTTCTGATATCTGGCAGACAGCGTCATGTTTTGGTTCCTTCTCTCAGCTCTGTGAAAAAGGGGCACTCTGTCCCAGCCTGCAGGGAACAAAACAGCAAAGCTAGAGGACAGTTAATGGAGTCTGAAGAGACTTTAGAGGCTAATGAGCGCAGTGATTTTTCCAGGACTGGTGAAACATACGGTGCAACCTCTCAAACGAACACATATAAAAGACTTTTACACAACATGACAGTGTTGCGTGTTGAGTCTGAGTGTTTGTTTCCTTACACGTGAATGTTGGAAGTGTTGATGTCTGTAACAGTGAAACATGAATTCATTTCTTGATTGTAAAGCTATGCTGATGGCGTGATTGTACTCTTTCGAATCAAACACTAATTAAGGTTTCAAGCCTCAAAGTTCAATCTTGACCTCAGTGACCAATGTTGGAAAATGAGATTTGATCAAAACCTTCAGAGCATCCTGAGAGTCAGATTAGAGTTTACACGTTGGACATCGTTGTTTCCAATGTTGAGCCTGTTGTTTGAAATTAACGGAAAAAAATCTGAACGTCTTGTAGATTTCATCTGTTATTTATGAAAATCAAAACCCTGTGTGTCCAAAACTGTGAAATTAGCTGATTTCTGACAAACACTTTAGTTTGAGGCGATAAACTCACTTTGATTAACTCTCCTCGTGATATGTGACACAGGAGGACACAAAGGACACGTAGAAGGTGAAAGTCCAGAGCGCAGTGTTATTTGAATCTATTGATTTTAAATCCAGCTGCTACTTGATGCCTTTTTATATTTCCTTTAAGAACATTTATACATCTTGGTGTTTCATTCGAGCTCGGTTGCCTTGATATCTTCTCCTTGTGTTATGATCACAGATGTGTTTATGAAGCCAGACGTGCTGGCAGCTGGAACGTTAGCTGATCCAAACTCGTAAAAGATTTTTGGAAAGGACACACAATCTGGCAAACGCACACACACACACACACACACACACACACATGCACACACACACACACACACTTTAAACTTTGCTTTGTAAAATTGCAGCAGGGCAGCTTCCACTGGTGGTGAGTGACACATGTGGCAGGAATGTGGGTAGAGGCAGACAGCAGGCGCGTGCCGAACTTCAACACAGATTTAGCCTGGAGTGTCGGCCCGCCAACACGCTGTGCGGCCTCAAACCCAGAAGCCAGACTGCGGTCGAGGCTACACAGCTGAGATTGCCTTTGGCGCGGTGCTCTAACCAACCACTCTGACGGCTCTCTTCTTGCCGTGTTTGACCACAGGTGGTTGTGGACGGTGGCTGGAGCGAGTGGGGACCGTGGCAGCAGTGTTCCAGGACGTGTGGAGGAGGAGTGGAGTTCTCCTACAGGGAGTGTACAGACCCAGTGCCTCAGAACGGAGGGAAGTACTGTGAGGGACAGAGGGTCCAGTACCAGTCCTGTAACACTGAGCCCTGTGACGACAACCAAGGTGAGAGGGCTGTTTGGTATTTATTAATTTCCTATATTTAATCTTTTTTTCCTCTAAATATAATGACTCAAATACATGAATAAAACCAGAATCACTTTTTTTTTAACAAACAAGCGTTAATAAATGGGAACATGAAGAGTTTTAACTTAATTCACTCATTCCAGCAAAATGAATGTCATGTTTCTGATGGTTTGCGGTATTGCAAAATATTGCACCTTTAACCTCTTAAGACCCCATATCCACATATGTGGACACTACATTTCGGCCCCTCAGACTCATGGTACTTTATTTTTTTTAAACTTTGACCTAGTAGCCACATTTACAAACACTTCCCATGTCATTGCTTAAAAATTATATTTACTTGTGTATAAGAGCTTTCTATCAGAGTTGACCTTTTTACTTCCTCTCTTATCTTTAGGAAAGAGTTTCAGAGAGGAGCAGTGTGAGAAGTACAACAGCCCCAACTACTTGGACTTAAGCGGGAACATGAAACAGTGGATACCAAAGTACGCCGGTGTCTCTCCTCGGGACAGGTGTAAGCTGTTCTGCAGAGCCAGAGGCAGCAGTGAATTCAAGGTGTTTGAATCCAAGGTACGATTACACACTTCACACACAGCCAGAAGGTTCATGTCTCAACATGTCTCAACATGTCTCAGCACTGATTTAATGCCTTACAGTTGAATTAAACTAACTTCAAAATGATCTGGAACAAATTTGGAAAGTCTAAATATGATGACACCTCAGAGCACATATTTTTGAGCAACAAATTTTATTATTACACCAAAGAATAATCTAACCAGACACCTTGGAAATCCAGCAGTTTGGTGAGTTAATGTTAGCGTGACAATAAAAGGTTGCCTCATTTGTGGCAGAGGTTATAAAGATTCCTCCAGCCAGTGAAAACAGATGTTACTCTTTAGAATACAGTCATCTCTTTAGTAACAAAAGTTGTTCTTGACACTGAAAAACAACAGTTCATGAAAATATTCTGACCGAAGTCCACAGCCATGAACTCAAACTGTGTTTTTTGAGAAAGAAAAGGGTCATTAGTAAGAAATATGCATCTGTGTGTGATTCTGAACAATGCTCAGAATTAACAACAGCTTTTTTTTCTCTCGACTCTGCAGGTCATTGACGGGACGACCTGTGGCCCAGACACCACCTCCGTGTGTGTCCAAGGTCAGTGTGTGAAGGCGGGCTGTGACCAGGTGATCGGATCCAATAAGAGAGTGGACAAGTGTGGGGAGTGCGGAGGAAGTGGACTCACCTGCAGGAAGATCACAGGCTCCTACAACAAGGCCACGTAAGTCCTTTAAAGACACTTACAGTTTATTTGCAGTTGTACGACCGGTGATCAGAAATAGAAACGTTACAGATGTTTGCAAAGTATAAAACCAAGCGTCATCAAAACCCTGCTGGATTTTTCCAGAGTGATGACAGATTTTATTTCTTTTGCTTGAGAGAGTTATGCAGTTTTTTGCAATTTGACAAACACATGAAGAAAATAATAACGATTAGAGAAGATAAAGATTTATGACATTACATCACCGATGATCTGCGAACCTCATCATGAGGGCAGTGTGTAGTTCTCTCTGCTGTGAGTGCTGAGATTAAACACGTGAGATGTAACATACCAAACAACAGCTGGATAATGAAAATAGAGATTACAGGGGTACTGCTCATTTTCTGCCTTGGTCTTAATTATATGACACGACTGAGACAATGTATCACTTCTTTACTTAGTAGTGGGCATTGCAGGGTTATTGCTACTCTCTGAAAATGTGAAAGGAGAGAGCTTGCTTCTTTACTATGATTATTTATTTTTAAAAAATGACACTATTATGAGTATTCAAAGTTAATCTAAGTGCATCTAAGCCATGGCTCTTATTTAAACTTAACTTCTGATCAACCATACAGGATTTAAAGAGAAAGAAGTTCATCCAAACTTTTTAACTGACTGTGACTGTGAAAGTAGTTAGTCCTTGTCACAATGACACATTCTGATATGGCATGATGCGATATGACATCATACCATATGACATGATGCAATACAATACAAAACGAAAGGATAAGATATGATACAATTCATTTTGGTACAGTACAGTATGATATGATACCTTAAGATGCAATGACACCATAAGCTTTGATATGGTACTACTCGACTTGATCCGATTTGATTTCATGGAGTTTAATACATTACAGTTCAACGACATGGCATGTTAAATAAATTAAAATTCCATTTGGTACATTACCTCATTATACAACACAACACAAAGCATTATGACACAAAATTTTACAATATTCTTTGTTCCACACATAGACTGTGTTCATCTTTCATTATCTTATCCCTCTTTCTTCATCCACCAGCTACGGGTACAGCGACATTGTCACAATTCCAGTTGGAGCGACAAACATCGACATCAAACAGCGCAGCAACAGAGGAATCAAACACGATGGGAACTACCTGGCCATAAAGAGAGAGAGTGGCAGTTACATCCTCAACGGTAACTTCTCTGTGTCCACCGTGGAGCAGGACATCCCTGTGCTGGGTGCAGTGTTGAAGTACAGTGGCTCCTCCACCACGCTGGAGAGGATCCAGAGCTTCAGGCAGCTGAAAGAGGCCATTACCATCCAGATCTTGGCTACAGCAGGAGACGCCAACCCTCCAAAGGTCAAGTACACCTTTTTCATCCCCAAAGACGTGTCCTTCAACAAGTCAAAGGACAAAAAGGTGTCGTCACCATCTCTGCACATGATCCATCCATTTGGCGTGCCTGACTGGCAGCTGGGGGAGTGGTCAGAGTGCTCCAAGAGCTGCGGCTCGGGGTGGTCCAGGAGGAATGTTGAATGCCGTGACAACGCGGGCTTCCTCTCCAGCCAGTGTGACAAAGATCTGAAGCCAATAGACATCAGGGCCTGTGGGGATCTGCCATGCCCCATTTGGCAGATGGGACCTTGGTCCTCCTGCTCACGAACTTGTGGTCAGGGGGAGCGTCGTCGCAGCGTCGTCTGCATAGACTACACTGGGAAGACTGTTGAGTCAGAGAAGTGTGATCCAAAGAAAATGCCAGAACCAGTCTCTGGGGAGTGCCTCAACCAAGAGTGCTTATGAGGGACAGCAGAAGAATGAACTTTGCCATTTTGGTCTGATTAAACTTAGGAAACATAGGTGGATTATTGCATGAGCAAACATGGCTCAGGCTCAGGGTCTAAAAGACACAAAACAACCGCATGACACCCAAGATGAGATACACAACCAGGAGAAAGTGACACTAAAACATACTTCATGAACATTAAAACAAAAAAGGACTGACTAAGAGACAAAAAGTAACCACAAAGAGACACAGAGAGATGCACCCAACCAGAAAAAAGGTGCAGCCTGACTTCAAATAGATGCAATATAATCCCAGAAACTCATACAACTTACAGAAAAGAGAGACAAAAAAGGAGACATTAAAAATTGATTGAAAAAACAGAGAATAGCAAATATGTTATTACTACAGAGTGATGCATGACTTTTAGAAAATGACTATGAAAATGGAGCGTGACTTTGGACATCAGGCAACTTTTAAGAGATTCAAAAGACAAAAAAATGGCACTTAATCTTAGCAGGGTTATGCAAATTGACAACAAAGAAAACCAAGGGCTGCAGAGACTCACAGTAGGATGCAAAATAGACACGAAACCTTTCAGGGCCACTCAAAATGATAAATAATTGAAACAAAATTTGGACAGAGCGGCTCTGTGTGACCATGGGAAAACGCATTCATCACAAAGCAGTTATTTCAAAACACACAAAATGTCAAAACTTTCAAGTTATTTTGTGTCTTTTGCAGCTTGTTTGTCCTTGTTTTGTGTCTTTTTAGCCTGAGAGAAAAGAGCTTAGAGCCTTTCACATACCTGAGCCCTGCTGCTCGTGGCTATTATCCATCCATGTAACCAACTGTTCATATGATGTTACATCCCAGGCGTGTGCCTAAACATAGTTTGTCATCTTTTGTTGACATTTTACAACCACTATTGAGAGTTGAAACGATGTAAATCTACCTCAGGATGTACATGTGATGCTATGTATAGATGCTACATGAAGGTGCTGTGTGTGTTTTCTCCTGAAAGAGAAGTTTTCTAGTCCCACTTCAAGCAGAAACTTTTTGTATGAAGTCTGGTGTAATATGCAGTTTTAAAGTTGGCTGTCACTAAAAAGTGGGGCTGGAATTATGGCATGAAACCTGCTGTCAACACCAGCACAGTGTAAATATACCTCCAAATGTCCTCTGCAGAACTCAACCCCATTAAGCTTTGATCAAGCTGTTCACCTTTCACTGAGGTCATACGGTACATATGATTAACACAATGGGTTTTACTCTCCTCCTTGATAGCTTCTCTTTCCTACTCACAAATCCACATCACATGAAAATATAATGCCTTTATCGTAACAAAAGTATTATTGCTGAACCCAATCAGTAGCTACGAATGAGACTAGAATAGAACCAGATGTTCAGACTTTCTCAAATCTGACTGAGTTTGAGTTTACACATTGTGTAAAAAGATAAGTTTAGATGAAGACCAGTCATTTATGACCTGGAAAGACTATGACAGAGAATTTCCCTCCACCTTGTAGTCTAATTTTACCAGCTGCTGTTGAATGCAGTGGAGAGGAGCTGCAGTGAAAAATCTGCAAAGTTCTGTAGTGTCCGAATTTAAAACAATAATGATTGAATTAATTTTCAAACTTTGTTTTTGAATGCATACTATGCAAACCCTCACAGCTGCTTCTGGATCCTTATGTGTATATTTGATTTCTTCATTCCTGTTGTTGAGTTACAGTATGTTATAAAAACTAAAGTCATGGAGCATTAGGCCAGATATCCCTTCAGTGAAGGACCATGCTATTTTATTACTACAGCTTCCTTTTTAAGCTATTTATTTTTGTAAAGTTTTTACCTTGTATGTGTAATTAACATGGCAGATGCTGCTGTCTGAGGATTTTTGTCTATAAAAAATGTCAAATAAACACATTTATGTCCAAAGAATGCTTTCTTTCAGCAGTTCATTTAATTGTGTTCGTGGTTTCGGTTTCTCTGTTGTGTCCAGACAGATGTAGATGTATTAATAGCCAGTATGAGGAAGAATGACCTGTGAATCCCCAAAAAATGTCAAGTTTCCAGAGAACTTTTTTTATACTTTTGTCAGCCACTGAAACCCACCAATGACGTCTAGACAACTGGAATTCTATTAGGTTGTTCAGCATTGTTTAACAGCAGGGTGAGGCTCATTTCATTGCTGGTTTTACAAACTCAAACCCCTTGAGATGTTTGGTAAGATCCTCCCACACTGAAATAACTTTGCTCCTCAGACGTCTGTAATAAAAGCAGCTGTATAAAACATGCTCAGTAGCTGTGGTTTAAGAGAAACCTTTTAACAGACAGCAATAGGGACTTGATAATATCCTGTTTTTAAGTCATTCTTACATTCAACAGAGTGAGTGTGATAGATTTGGAACCCATATTAACTTAATATGATTTATTTTGTGTAACAGAATCTCAATATCAAGTTTATAACAATAAGAATTTGCCCATTTATTCTGTATTGCAGATGTTTCTTTGAGTTGAACTGGTAAAGAGATTCTTTGGTTCTTGAAATGTTCCTGAGTTGAACAAAGGCAACCTAAGTGATGTAGAAAATGTTTTCCTTAAAATTAACCTCTTGGTCTAGTTGTCACTTTACTTCAGCAACCTTTCTCAAAATCCATTTTTTGAGCAACTGGCTCACAAAAATGTTTGTTCACAATCTTGTGTTCAATTGTGTTCTAAAGACTCCTGCCAAAGACATAGTTTATTACGAGATGTCTGATTTCATGACATCTGGTAATCCATGAAGCACATATGGTTCAAACTGAGGGGCACCCAGGATTGAGCCCTGTGGAAATCCACAAACTTGACTGTTTCAATGGAGGTCTCTAACTTTGACAAATTGTCTCTTGTTATGTAGATAGGATTTTAGCCAAAGAATCTCTTGATTCATTGCAATAACAGCAGTGTTGGGTAAGGAACTATATTTGGTTACCTCTGCTCACTACAAAATGAAAAATTTTGAAAGAAACATCACGGGAGAAAAAAAAGTCTCATTGTGTCCTCTGTAAAAAAGTTGATGGTTGATATTTTAAATCTCCAAGTGCTTCAGTGTCCCTTACCGGGCAACAGATAAGAGTATCAGGATTTGGGGGGTACTTGTGGTTTTGTGTATGAGATTGAGAAAAGCCTGGCATGCTGAAGTACAAGAGGGGGGAAAAAACTCTTTATAACAATGTATTTGCTTGGTGGGAATAACCTGGAAAGCCTTTTCACCAACTTTGGCAAGGAGGATTAGACATACTAATGCACTAAGATAACAGCAACAGCAATTCTATGGCAACAGCAAATAAGTGATATGCATAAAATCTGCAACAGATTGTGAAGAAAGTTGAAAAAGTGGGGCATTGGGAAGAAAACAGAGATATTTGAAGAATAGTTCCCGAATATAGGGGACAAGAATATAAGATTGTAAAGGGGTTTGAATGGATATTAATGTGTAAAGCATCATGGCATATTTAGTGTCCACGTACTGTATTATATGATCAACAATAGGCCGTATAAATCACGCGTTAATGTGTAAGGAGTGGGGTTTCCTGATCGGTGTCATGTAGTGTTTTTGTTGTTAATGTGAGACTTCCTGTTCGTACAGTACAGCACCGTGACAGATGCGCGGTGCATTGTGGGGATACAAACAGAGCGCAGAAAGGACAGCAGGGAGCACAAAGAAATGAAAACAGCACCCCGAAAACTTTGAACTTCAGCCTTATGTGATGTGAATTCATGTGAACGTCAGTCAGAGTGTGACTTTCGGCGGCTGGCAGGCTGAACGCTGCCGAAACGAGAGGAATGTGAGTGTTGGGAGCGAAGCGGCAGGGCGCACCGCTGTCTCTCCCACCATCGCTGCTTTGTGTCAGCTGAGCTCTTAGAATCCAGAGGCCCAGCCGCGACCACGGGCCTCATCCAGAAAGGTAAATCCACTCCGCACAGTCCGTTTGACAACAGTGACCCGTTATTTACTGTCACTACACTGCATCTCTGAGCTGTCTGGAGGGGCGGGCAGCGTCTGGGAGAACTGTGTTGTGTTGGTTAGCGCTAGCTCTGCGGCTAACAGTAGAGAGCTAACGTGCAGCTGCTGCGTAGACGTAACCAGGGTTACCTACAGTCAACCCGGAAACTGGGCTTACGTGGCTTCAAAATAAAATCCTTAGCTCTACTTTTTCAACTCATGAGTTCACTATGAGAAACATTTTAACCACACAGTTGACTCAAAGACATATTTGATAAGAGTGCTTAAAACATTAAAGCTTAGTGATTAAATTTGGGTGAAGTAGACCAAAACTAAATATCAGTGGTTGTTAAAAGCAATCGAAGGTTTAGAACACAAAAACCAGATTTCCAAATATTGAAGTATCTCAATTTAAGATAATCTTTTACTCCTATCTCAGTGGACAATTTTACAGAGTGAAAGTTGCAAACAACGGCGTTAAGTGCAAATAGTACAACAATAATGTAGCAAATAAACAAAATGGGAGAAGTTTGACTGAGGCAAAAATCAGCATAGGATTATTTGACCACAAGAATGTGTTAAAGAATGAATATGCAAGTGTGAAATGTTCTCAAACTAATCATAAAAAGGTATAGTCTTCTGAAAAAGATGAGACGTAGTCCTTATAGAACGCTTTTTCTCTGTCAGATTATGAATGAGGTAAAACTCTTGTGAGTATCTTTGATAATGTACAATCAACTATGTGTAGTTCCGGAGGGTCTTTCAGTAGCTTTATTGAAAAATAAAAAGCAGTTATAGAGCATCACAAGTAGAATTAGGGCCACTTAGTCATATTACACAAAAAATACAAAATGTGCCGAAAGCATCAGAGGTACTAATTTCGAACAAAGGAGGATCAGGGTCATTGAGTGCACACTTTTGGACAGCAACATTACTGAATGACATATTTTTGGTTTTCTATTATTGAGAAAATGTAGTGTGCATTAAACTTTTAATTTGCTCAAGGTAATCTGATCAGAGATAGGGAACTCCTAGAGGCATTGAAAATTCACAAGGGCTACTGAAAAATTTGTTTCAGTGATCCTACATTGTGAGAAGTTACGTTTGATTCACCTGTTACTCAGAAGAATCGAATTTAAGATTCTTTGTCGTTTATCAGCAGTCTTTTATTTTGACATCAAAGCGGATGTACTTTTCATCTCTCAGCTTAGCTTGACGTATGAACGTGACGCTGTCCGCTACAGTTAGCCAAACTGTTATTTTTACTCCAAACATGTTTTATTACCGTCCCTGTCCTTTACATCAGAACATGTGCTTTAAATAGAAAAACATTCGCATCCTTCCTTTTCGTCCCCACTTTGACCACAGACCTTCTTCTGTGTGATCAGCACTTTTATCCTCATGTGAGAAGGTGATGTAAACAGAGTGAAAGTTCCAGACTGAAGGATACGCCTCTTCGTCTTCCATCGCCATCATAGATGTTTTTGTGGTGTATTAGGGTGTTTCTGACATATTTGTGGCTCCAGTGTCATCATTACCAACTCATCAGTTTATCTAAACAGCTTAAGTTAATAAGTTGTATATTACTGAACAAACAAGTCTTATGTCTCACCCATGAATCAAAGCAAATCTAAAAGTTTAGTATAAACTAAAGGGGAGGTGGGGCTGCATTTCCTCGCTGCAAATGCTGGATGTTGAAATGCGAAGCTGCATTTCAACATTTAAGCATGTCCTTGCAGCAAATGCTACATAACAAAGTCAAAAAACACCAATAACAACATTTTAAAATAGTACGGTTGCAGTGCATATGACTCATAATGTCACAGTAATGATAATTACAATAATCATGAATTTGGATGTTGAAATTCTGAGCACTTAAAATTTCAACATCAGTAATCAATGCTAAAACATTATCAATCATTTTTCTTTATAAATCCAGTCTTCAGATAAATGTCTGGGACACTAAAATGTACAGTTTTCCCCCAACTTGGGCATTATGACTAAGATTCATCAACTAGTTGGACACTTGAAAAGAAACATGAAGGACATTTGTTGATAGTTTCTTAGTGCCTGAAGTGTTTTAGTATTGTTTTTGCGACATTTCTCTGTCAGAATTCTCAAGAACACCGAGGATCATTTTATTTAAGAGATCATGTATCTGAATAATTCACCTACAAGAGAAGTCGTAGCCTCTAGAAACCCCCTGTGGTGGAATAAAGTGTTTCTCTGTTTGCTGGTGCAGAATCGTCAATCTCCTGTTGCACCTCTACAGCCCACGTCTATAATTCAGTTTGCTTTCTACTGGGCCAACATAGCCCAGGAGTATTTTCCTCTGGTCTGTGTGTGTGGAAAAGGGAGCGCGCTCCCCCTGCGAGAGCCCCTTCACTCGAGCTTTTGTTTGATGGAAAATCTCATGCCTCAGAGAATCCACATGTCTCGCAGACAGCTGCCGAGCATCCTGTAGTGCACTGGCCTCCACATGGGTCTGGCTCGCATCGCTGCGCATCTGCTTTGATTGTCGTTACATAACTTGGCATTTTGTCCCTGCTTTCACCCCCCCTTACCTTGCCTTTCCCTCCGAGAGCACCTTAGTATTTCTCCCTGCCTACACCAACTGTTTTCACAATATTCCCTCATTTTTTTCATCCAGTCCTTACAGAGTGATATGTGACATCTCATTTAATCTTTGCTCTCATTGATTTCTAATGGAGTGGTTCAGCAGGAATCCATCTGTTAATTCACCCTTATTCTGTGACGGCTGGCGTGGGATTTTGTTTAGCTCAGTAATCATCAGACACATTGAGGTGCTTGACATAAAGAAATAACAGTTTTGAACAGAGTTATTATCATTCAGTCAGCAAATACTCTCACCATAGATTTCTTTTTCAAACATTCATTGCCAGATAGAAATAGTTATGTTGAGCGCTTAAGGCTCTGCTTTTCAAAGAGCTCCCTGGGTAAGCCAGATTGCAAGCTTTGACTTTTTTTGGGGGCGTATTAAAAACCCCCTGCAAGGGTCCAAACAAGCTTTTAGACCCAAGAGGAGGTTGGGGTGGTTGGGGCAAAGCTTTGCCAGCAGCGAAGCGTGGGCAGCATCAGTGTAGCAGGAATGTGAATGGTTTGTGGGTGATTGGAAACAAATGATTTAATCAGCAGCCTGACAGCTGACTGCAGCTGGGACGACTTCTAGTCCTCCATGAACGCCAAGCCTCATTTAATCAAATTTTCATTTTATTCCTGCTATAAATTGATATTTATCTTTCAAGAAATGGTTCATGTGGTTTAACTTTTACAAACTCAAGTGTTTCGCCCTCCTCTATCTCCCTGCAGGTCCCTTTTTCTGCACACAGTCAGGAGCTGACTTGCACCATGGGGGTGAAAACATTCACTCACAGCTCGACCTCCCACAGTCAGGAGATGCTGGAGAAGCTCAACGCCCTACGCAACGAGGGTCACCTGTGTGATGTCACCATCCGGGTCCAGGACAAGCTCTTCCTGGCACACAAAGTGGTCCTCGCCTGCTGCAGTGAGTTCTTCCGCTCCAAACTGGTGGGCCGACCGGGGGAGGAAGATAAATTTGTGTTGGACCTTCATCATGTGACCGTCAGTGGCTTTGCTCCTCTGCTGGAATATGCCTACACGTCCACTCTCTCCATCAGCACGGAGAACATCATCGATGTCCTGGCAGCTGCAAGTTACATGCAGATGTTTGCAGTGGCAAGCACATGTTCAGAGTTCATGAAGTCCAGCATTCTGTGGAGCCCAGGAAACAACAACAATAACAACAATATGTCAACAGATAAACCGCACGAATCAGCACCAGAGAGCGCCTCATCAAACTGTGCCCTGACGCCGTTGGACGGCAGCGTGTCACCTGTTTCTTCTGACTGCAGTGTCATGGAGAGAAACGTTCCTATATGCCGCGAATCGCGACGGAAGCGCAAAACCTTTGTGACAATGGCGTCTCCTGAGAGTCCGCTCAAATGCACTACACAGATGGTCACCACCTCCCCTCAGATCCCCAACCCTTCCCCGTCTTTCTCGGACAGCACAGCGCAGCCCGTGGAGTCCTCTCTGGCCTTTCCGTGGACTTTCCCTTTCGGTATCGACCGAAGGTTTCATTCAGACAAATCAAAGCTCCCAGAGAGTCCTCGTTGCTTAGAGCAGGGCGCCCCGGGGACCTCGGAGGTAGTGGTCGGTCGGCGGCTCAGTGACTTCCTAACATGTGAGAGCTCTAAGGTGGTATCGTCACCAGTGCCGGCAGAAGAGGAAGACGTGAGGGTGAAGGTGGAACGTCTTAGTGATGAGGAAGTCCAAGAGGCGTCCTCGCAGCCGGTCAGTGCCTCCCAGAGCTCGCTGAGTGACCAGCAAACGGTGCCAGGAAGTGAACAGGTCCAGGAAGAGCTGCTCATCAGTCCTCAGTCCTCTTCTATAGGTGTGTCTCCTTTCCTCACTCAATTAAAGCATCTAGAAATAACTGTGCGTTAAAATCAGCTCAACTGAAGTTACTAAAGCATCTTTTAGAGAAACAAGCATGCAGCTCAGAGTGCTTCACAAAGGATCAAACTGGCAGAAAATAACAACAATGAGGGAAATCATAGCTACATACTTCTACTATTGACTACAACATTAGAATATTTAGAGGAAGATTTTGGCAAGGAAACTCTGTTCTGTTCTTTCTATCCTGAACAATTTGCAAAAATAATCGCAACGCTGTTATTTTCCCCTGGGAATTATATTTAGGTTCCTCATCTTATGTATCGTTAAAAAAAACACAGGCATTAAACCAGTCTTTTAAAAGAGCACCATCTTACAACTAGGAATCAACAACTTAAAAAAGAAGAGCTAATTTGATATGGAAAATTTGATACCAATTGCTATATTGAAGGTGGACTTTCACTTAAAGAAAATCCACAAAAAACCCCCAAAACATTTGTTGTACCTGTTTGCATGAGTGGGTACAACTAAGAGAAAAATTAGAATATCTTGAAAAAGTTCAGTATTTTTGGTCACTCAGTTCAGAAAGTGAACCCAGATATTTTAAAGGCTAATTATACAGAGTGAATTATTTCAAGCCTTTGTTTCTTGAAATGTTGATGATTATGGCTTATAGATGACGAAAACTTCAAATTCAGCATTAAAGAAAATCAGAATATTGCATAAGATCTGTATAAGAAAAAAAAAATGTATACAAATGACAGGCTTTTTGCCCATTTTACTTTTTACTCATACTTTTTGCTGGTTTTGGATGATTTTTGCTACTGTCTGACAATTTTTTCACCTTTTTTCATCCATTTCTGCTGCTTTTTGACCATTTTTGCCAACATAGCATGAACATTATTGCTGCTTCTTTTTGTTTTTGCCACTTTTCACGACTTAGATTATTGCTCTTGCAAAGGTAGTTTTCAAAAACTTGGCTCTTTGGTCGAGTAGGGTAAGTAACACTGATGTAGAGCATAAAACAACTTCAGTTAAGGAAGTATTGTGCTATTTGCGATTTGTTAATTGCTGCGGGCCGTACAGCGATTTAGTCTAATTTGTGATTGACTGCCCAGTCTTAATCCCGTCTAAACTGCCCATCTTCATGGAAAAATAACAAACTGTCAAAATAAACCCCAAAATCTGTCTATAGAGACATCAAACTTAATCTAAAATCAACAACAACAACAAATAAATGACTAAATAGTGAAATATTGTGAAAAATATAACTTTCAGACAGACAGCAGTACATCAGTGTTACTGTATCTATGACTGATATAACAGTCTGTGTCCTGACCCAGTTAACAGTGTCGCTTATAAAACAAGCAGCTCGATCTGCCTTCCACCTACAAGTTTTTATTTGTATTTGTCTCTGTGGAAAGTTTTATTGTCCAGTGGCCCAAATATTTTTTCAAAGGCTTTCCTGCTGTAAATAAAAAAGAAAATGGAAAAACTTGTCATTTTTTCCTAAACTTCTTAGTAACACAGTAAATTGGAATCCAGCAGTATTAGGCCTTAAACTGGGATTAACCCTCAAAGACTTTAAAAATGTTTATTTAACCTACTCAAGATGTCATTTTTTCTTCTTTTATTTGATATTGGTTGACAGAAACCATAAGAAAGATTTATTTTCCTTCTGTCTTCAGGGTCGATGGATGAGGGAGTGTCTGAGGGTTTGCCGTCGATGCAGAGTTCTTCCACCAGTGGAGGACACGCTGAGGACGATGAGAGGTATCACGATTTGTTACAACTTGCATGGAGGCAGCAGTAAGCAGTACAGGATATATAGGCGTGAACAGCATAAATGCGTGTCTGTGCCACCCCAGTTTACGTTGTTAAACTACACGTCATGTTAAATGGCAGACGTGCTGTACCTTTATATAAAGAATTGTTAATGCCTGAGGACATGTGGAATTTTTTCTGTATGCTGACGTGTTTGAATATTTGACTCGGGTACATGAGAGGAGAAGAGCAGAAAAACCAGGAGGGGTTACTTCATTGACATTTTGACAGTGTTTCCCCATAAAATAGAAATATATGCTTACTTTTTCCAATGTTTGTCAGCTTCTTACCCAATAAAGTTTTAAAGAATTGTAGATTTTCTTTTTGGTATTATAGATGCTTTTTCTAAGCCAACAAATGAGCTTTTTTATGTTGATCTTTTTGGGAAAGTTTTTATAGAAGAAGTATTGTGCTATTTTAGACTTAATTTTGTCCCTCTGGTGCCCCCACAGTAACTAGAGGGCTGTCTGATTGGCCTGTTGGGAGCAGAGCTATGAGCAGACCCTGGTGTTTGAGGCCCATCTTTCAGAGGTCTACTGGTGTGAAACTGGTGTGAACCAGTTAGAAAATCTTAATGTGATGACCTCACTATTTTAGCAAGTCTCATAAAGATTTCATGCAGATCCTGGGCTAATTATTGTCATAAACATAGTTTTTAGATCAGTTAACAGACAGCTTCAGGGATATGTGGACGTTTGGGAATCTGTATGTTTGGTTTGAACCTCCAGCATTGCTACTTTAGATCTATGCTCAAAGAATAGAAATACAGAATACCTCCTCTTACAATGTGAAAGAACAGGGTTGACCACTCTTTTCTCTTTGTGTTTCAGGTTAGAAGGTATCCAGTATCCATACCACCTCTACATCAGCCCCTCGGCCAGGCCCGGCACCAACGGCCCTGACAGACCGTTCCAGTGTCCGACCTGTGGAGTCAGATTCACACGCATTCAAAACCTGAAGCAGCACATGCTCATACACTCCGGTACGTGAAAGAAGCTTTAAGAGAACTCACCATTGGTTGTACTTTAATTAAAGCACCAACAAAGTTTGTCATTTTTGCAAGCAACTAGCTGGTTAAATGATATTTTAGAGGCTACTCTCAGCACTTCACTATTTTAGACTTTCTGAAGAATAATAAACAAATAAAATCTAACCCCAAGCATTCGTCTTTCCCATCAGACTTGTTTTGTTCCTTATATTTTTAAGTGGAATTTTCTTTGAGACTGATGATTTGTTCAGACATTTATTCGACTCTGAGATGAGCAAATATGTTTGTATTTCCATTTTTACCAGGAATCCTCTAAAAGCCTATATATAGAGCTGTTTTCATTCTAAGTAGAGCCCTTGATGGAAATGTTTGTAAAGGTTAATTTAAAGTTAAGTGATGATACTTTCCGAGGTTGTGTATATAATATAGCTAAGTGATGAATTGATGAGGCTTTCCTGGAAACAGTGATTAGTGTCAGGGCCAGCTCTGTGGTAAGATGTAGTCATTAACTGCCCTCCTTCCTCCCCTCCCACACAGACACAAAGACATGCGTGAGTGACTTTGTTTTTTCCCTCCTCTGCAGGCATTAAGCCTTTCCAGTGTGACCGCTGTGGGAAAAAGTTCACACGGGCCTACTCCTTAAAGATGCATCGGCTGAAGCACGAAGGTAAACGCTGTTTCCGGTGCCAGATTTGTAGCGCCACATTCACGTCCTTCGGTGAATATAAGCACCACATGAGGGTCTCCCGACACATAATCCGCAAGCCGCGGATTTATGAGTGCAAAACGTGCGGCGCCATGTTCACCAACTCTGGAAATTTAATTGTACACCTGAGGAGTCTGAACCATGAGGCATCCGAACTAGCAAACTACTTCCAGAGCAGGTGAGGAGTCTGGGGGCGCTAACCTCTTCCATTTACTCAGATCCCACCTGGATCAGAAAATAAGTCCGGTTAGGTTCTAATACCTGAGGTTCATTTGATCGGGTTTGATTTCATGGCTTTGGTTTTACTCAACTGTTTTTAAGAGAGTTTTTAAGATGTTTACAACTGACTAATGGGCAGATCAAGTGTACCTGACGTATTTGACTGTATTGGGAATTTTTGATTTCACTCATTCAGAGAAATAGTTCAACTCTTTTGGGAAATTAACTATTTATTTCTATCTCACAACTTAGATGTGACAAAGCTTAGTATTAAGACTGAAAAGGTATGGACAGCTAGCTTGGTGCAGTCCAAATGTCACAAACATGGCGAGTGGCTCTGTGAAACCTCTACAATTTGAACAAACCTTGCATGTTCAAACCCTATAGCGATCGCAGCATCACAAGAACACTCTCTCAAAGCATAACTGTGGTGTAGACTTAAGATCTATGATATCTTTTTGGAGGGACAGGGCCAAACTGTCAGGTGATTTGCAAAGACTAGGAGAGGTTGCTGCACCTTCCTCAAAGCATAATATGAGTCTATTTCATCAAATTATCTGATCGTGAGAAAATAAAATTCAGATGTCACCCATACTTGTGTATTTGAAAGGGATGCTCCGGTGTTTTGACCGAGTTTCAGTATCCGTCAGTACACACCTAGAATTCAAGCACAGGGGGAGTTGTTTTGCATTCTTCGATTGCTGTAGCCGACACGTATCAGCTGTGTTGTTTAGGCGTTCATAACTGGTGTTATAAACTTCACCCTGTAGCTTACCTTGAAGTTTTTGTATGAAGATTGTTGGAAAGATTTTGCTTGCTAAAAAATGTTTTCTTCCTGCAAAAGTTTGATTAATTTGGCTGCCCAGGCTAATGAGCAGCAATTATCAGGACAGAAAGTAAGATTGGGCTTTAAGAAAAACAGTGTTAACATAATAAGCTAACAGCCAAATTTAATTCGTATCTTTTGTTATTGTGCACATCCAACAATTACCCCCTGGATCTCCTGAAGTTTGTTGTGAGTGTAGAGCTTTACTCAAGAGGCAGTTTCTACCCAAAAGGCTCCTCGGTCACCCTGAAGTGTGACTGTTATAGACCTCCCTCCTCCAAGTATTCACGGTTTATTGTTCAGCTAAGACAATTTGTTTCTAAATTTCAAACAGGTTTGAGGCACTGTGAGATAAAAATATGTAGCACAAGAATGAATTTAAATTGTAAACTTGATTTTTTAACAAAAGATTCCTCAAATTTAAGAATTTATAATGCCCTGTCATAAACTGAGCCAAGTATCAGCAATGAGGAATTGTGTGACTAATTGTAGAGTAGCAACTTGACAGTTTTACTTCACAGTTTTGTTGGGACAAACTGAATTACACAGTTTCTGTTGTAAACTTTTGATGTGCTCAAAGCTGATCTTTTTGCTTATCCTGGGACAAATATGTGTTGGCTTTCCCCTCATTCCCATTATTCATGTTAAGCTAAGCTTTGCTAAGCTGGCAGCATGTTTACATAACTTCCTTTAATCTAAATCTCCAGAAGAAAGTAGTGAAGTGTTTCCCAAAGCTTTGAACTATTCTTTTAAGTTCATCATGTTGGTGGGCTGGCTCTCAGCTCCTGCTCGTCTCGGCTCAGTTTCTGAGAATGAGTTGATTTATCAAGAGAAGAGTGAAGTTGTTAAATCATTGCCTTTATTAGACACGACTGCAGAGTTTTTAGAAACAAATGAGATCATTTCAGAGTTTTAAATCCTTCATTTGATACTCCTACTCTGTCAGATCTTTGCTCTTCAGGAATGTTTGGTCACACACAAAAGCCACAAAACACAACTTAAATCATTTTGTCATCACTATTTGTATGTTGCTGAATGAATTTTCCTTAACCAAACAGAGTGGGTTGGTTGTTTTCTATCAGCAGCTCAGCCCACAAAGCCTCGTGAAAAGCAGAACATAGTGTCTTTATAAAGTCGAAGAGTGTTTTTGTTTCCCAGACTTTTCCACTTCTTAATCAACTCAAGCCCTCACAGGTCGGCAGGGCTCAAACGGGCCATTGACTCCTCAAGAGTTTTATTGTAGAAGGTCTACGCTTGAGATCATAACAGTGTGGAAAATTCTCTGGCAGTCCAGTCAGGCTCTTAACTCCTGTCCTCAGTCTTCACATAAAAAGAGATGTTAACTACACTGTATGTTGCTCTTTTCTAAGTTGCTGATATGCATTCCAGTATGTCCTCCGTACCATGGGGGACGTTTACTCTGAATCTAAACTATTTATTCTGGACACCGCACTTTAATTCCAGCTGTTTGATAGTCTGTACATCTTAATATGCTGCACTGGGATTAATCTGGTTTACAGCTATGATCACACCATGCACTCACTCAGTTTAAAGAGCCTCTGTCAAAGGATCCACATCCTCCGATAGACTGGAAATTTTCTATAGAGTATGGATTAAATAGGAAAATCTTGGTATGCATTGCCGTTTGTTTTCCAAGTGAGGCTTCAATTTGACTTTTCATACGCTTAATATGTCTGATTTTTACACTATTTTTAAATGTTTTGCTCTTAATATGACTGGAAAATCATCACCATTACATCACCTCAGCAGCATATCTCCAGTGGCTGCAAGGACGAAATTATTGTTGTGCAAACTTAAATGAAATCTGTACACTAAAAATGATGATTGGAGAGAAGAAAATGTAATACTACAGAGTTTAAAATGTGCATTTACAGTCTCATATTTCATGGGTCTTTGTCAGCATATAGTCTTTGTGTCAGGACTCTTTAAGTACATCTGAAAGAGATTTTTTGGTCACATGATTCAATCTCAAAAGAAGATCCTTCTCATTTTTTGTCTTGACACTTAAGCTTCTTATCTGCAAAATATGAACTAAAAACCTGATAATCACAAGGAGCTCTTTGTGAGAAATGCTCAGAAAATATGTTACCTGACTTATTCAGGATTCAAACTGTTAATTGTGTCTCATTTTGTTTGCATGTTTAAATATTTGCAGAGTAGATAGAGGCAGATGAAACATCCTTTGAGTATTCAGGATGATTCAGTGAAGATGTTTTTTTCTCAGTGCAGAAAACAGAAATGACTTTTAATCTGTCTCATTCTGTCCATCTTCCCAGTGATTTCCTCGTGCCCGACTACCTGAGCCAGGTTCAGGAGGAGGAGGAGGCGCTGGGTGTCCAGTACGAGCTGGAAGAGTCCCCACATCACCCCGTTTACCCGGGCAGCACCTCCACCTCCACCACCACCGCGGCCTCGTCCTCCTCCTCTGTCCAGATGCCTGTCATCTCCCAGGTCTCCTCCTCGACCCAGAATTGCGAGAATTCCTCTGGCTTCCTTTCACCTGAGCCCCTGGATCCCCTGGAAGCCCCATCCTCCCTCAAGATGGATGCAGACGAGGCTGCAGCCATGACTGAGGAGACCAAGATGGACAACAGCGAAGGAGGGAGTTCCCCGGAGGTGTTTGAGGAGGAGCAGCAGCAGCAGCAGCAGCAGCAGCATGCACAGGCCAAGGAGCTGGCTTCCATTACCATCGAGTAATTCAAGCCTTCGACTTCGCCCATCATGTCTTATTGTGCAGTCTTGTCATATGGGGAAACGTGATGAAACGTGGATAAAGGGACAGCTGGGGACATGTGAAACCTCCGACGTGAAGCCCTGAGAGGAGCTCTGAAGACTGCGGATGCCTTGATGACTTGTGTCCTCATGCAAATCAGATACAGTTATTTTCTTTTAACTAAACCAAATCCAGCAAAGTAAAGATTTTTTTCACTAGATTATTGCCTAACTTTGTGGGAACAATTTTTCATCCTTCAAGTATCAGTAGTGGGTCATAAAAGAATTGGGATTAAAATAGTTGAATGGTAGTTTTGAAGGTTGTTTTTTTCCCATATGACGTGAATGCAGCACTTGCTTAAGTCCCTTTTGTCTTAGCTGATGTGAGGTCTGTGTAGAACAAGCCTCGCCCCACTTTTGGAAAGTGCCTGAGAGTTCCCTTTTTAACAGAGCAGCGTGTAGAGGAAGACGAGGTCGTGACTTTGCCAACAGAGACAAATCGAGTCTTTGCAAACTGAGCTAAAGAGAAACCTGTTGTATTTCATTTGTTGTGATGATGCTAGTTTGTATGGGCAGAGACTGTGTTATTCCTTCAGTGCCGTCGCTATAGGCAAACTGTTCAATGTCAATATTATCTATATTGCAATAGCTTGTACTGTTTTACTATTTGAATGCTGTGTATGTTGGGTGTTGTGAAATATGATACGTCAGGTGTGTGTATGTGCATTTCTTTTTTATCGATATGAACACAGTACATTTCATTTTTTAATGTTTAAAACTTGAAATTATATTGGCAGAGTATTCCCTTAAGATGTTTGTGCAGTGTATGATTTTTCAAACATGTTACAAGTTTTTTTATTTTTATTGATGCACTGTTGTTAAATCAAACCTTGGATCTCAAAAAATAAACTCTAGAAATCGGAGGAAACTTTTTAGCCAGCACTGATGCAACTTTTGTTGCAGAGCCCGTTCAAGTGAACTAAAAATAAGACTGAAATTGATGTAAAATTGAAACAGCAACTTTGAAATTCAAAGGTTTTCTTATGACTGCAGTGTTAAGCTCTTAAATGAGCTGAAAAAACATGGTAATGTAGCATTTCAGCCCTGTTTGTATCAGTTAAATGGTTTTAAATGGCTTTGAAATATTGGTCATCATCTTCACTAAGGTACATTGTTTTTGTCTTTCTTTTAGTTTTCTCCTGGCGTGACTTTGAGGTGATAAATAGACTGTTTTTAAGGAGGGGATGTAGCCACCCTGATGTCACCAACCTTATTTTTTAAAAGCCTTTAAGTCCAAACATATTGGAAACATGTTTATGGGAGTAATAATTGGACTTGACTTCCATACAATCGGCCTTCTTTTTGCTGATATTGGCCTCTCCTCCTCTATCTTCATTCCTAAAACCAACAGGCTGCATTCCCTCCTGTAATGAAGTCAGAAAGGTGTGGATAAACAACCAGCATCCTGTCTGTTTTCTCTCACCTTATTTGTCACAAAGGGAAGAACTACAGCGTGAAAAAAGAAATCCTAGATAAGAATTTATGATGTAGTTATACGTCTGATGCAAAGAGATGCTGATAGCAGTCACAACAGGTTTCCTGACAGTCTGCTGTTATGTGATAACATTGCTTTAGAAGCAAAAAAAGCAATTGCTGAAGTGTGAATGAAAATACTGTGAGCTGAATAATCCTAAATGATGAATATGTTATTATCTGCAAGAGCTTTTATTCCTCACCTTTAACCGAAAACATAGTTTGACGGTTGGATTCACTAACCCCTTTTTTTTCTGTTGAGTCAGATTTTCAACTCCTGTTACCTGTGTTGTGCCAACATGGTTGTAATTTTGTACTTGGACATTGTTGTGCCTGTTTTTCTGAGAAGATAATGACACTCATGGTGATGCTCCGTGAGTTGAATGCTACTGACTGTGACTTACTTTTCTTGTTAGGTGATTTCTTCATTTTGCCCTGACAGTTGTTCAAACAGAAAGAGTTTGAGGATAATCACAGCAGGATGTTCGACCTCATGTTCAGGGTTGATTGTAGATGTAACGGTGATTTCTTGCTGTCATGAGGGCATCCATACGACCCTGTTTTTATCATTGGAATTCACTCAGAGCTGTCTTAATTAGAGCCTGACTGATATCATTGAGCTGATATTGACCTCTCACAGATTTCTTACTGATTTCCCACATTCTTTTAATATTTTTGAAGGAACAGAAATATAGAAAAAAGTGCTTGGATGGTGCAACAAATCCCTCAGCACCGTTTGGAGAACATGTAGCAGAGCTGACAGCAGTGCAGCAAATTGGCTGAAAATATTTGATGATCAAAGTTCTTTTTCTAAGAGGCCTCTAAGTCACCGTATCGGCTGTCAAATCTGTAATACAAGATCCGTTTCCTCCTCTAAACTCTGTATCAGGCTCTAAGATCTCCTATCAGTCAGGCTCTGGTCTTAATATGAGTTTGTATCAGCATGTGACATCCTGTAAGTCACTTTCTCTAAATTGTGCCATCTTGCCCTCTCTCTCTGGGTACTAATCATCCTTTTTCCTGAAGGACCAAATGTTCTCTATCTTATTGGGGATTTGCCATGGCAATCAGTAATTGCACATAATGGAAGAAGAGATAATCATTGTAAGTGGTCCATGGTCTTTAGCAGAGGGGTCCTGCTGTCCTCTGCCCCTTAAAACACTGTATGATGTTGTGCATTTAAGAGGCTAGCCTTAGTATGTGGACCTATTAACTCTAGTTGCACAGTATTGAGATTTTAAGAAAGGTTTTTTCTATTCTCCATTTGTAAGTCATGCTTTTCATCTGTTGTGTTCAGAGTCCGTATTAAAAAAAAGAGGTTTTTATAATGAAATGCTGCTGTTTGTCAAAACGCAAAGTGCCCAAAATATTTTTGTGAACCAATGGTGTGCAATAAATGGACAGGTTGTTGTTTTCAAAGTTTTATTTCTTTTCTTTTGGAACGGTGAATTATATATATAAATATATATCTATACAAAAAAAAGAATGTAGATTTTTTTTTGTTTTATTCAAATGTGACTGAAGGTGAATCAAATCGGAGAGGACCCCGTTTGATCTGTGAATCGAGGAACAAAAAGCTTTGAAGCGATGGTTCTGTTCAGCTCCTTTCTGTTTGTTTGGAGAGTTGCATGTTCATATTGTTCTGTGAAGTGGAGAGCATGTCTTCAGTTGGCGATGCGTTCTGTCAAGGCCTTATTTGTCGATGACTTTTCATCCAGCGTAGCTTCAATCTGTTGTTCAGCATGCCTTCTTCTTTTCTGTACGTTCTCCTCTTTATGTGCAATGTTTTCAGATATCTTGATTATATACAGGACATGCCTTTTCAATGTACACTTGATGTTGTATATGTTTCCAGTCCTTATTTAAAGTAGGAAAATATAAGAAAAAAAAAACACGGTAGCTCTTCATAACTGCATATATCTATTTTTGGTGACTTTTGTATTCTGGTTGCTGTTTCATGGCATCTTTGGATATTCTTGTTAAATGTGAATAGAACAGCTTAGTCTGGGAGTTTGGGGGGCCTTGGTAGTCTTCACTTTGTGACTGTCTGCAGTATGTGTATATATATAAATATACAGTATATACACTCATACTATGTTGCATATTCTTTATACTGTAGGCTACTTGAGTACAACCTGCTTTGGGACAGATGTTGTATTTTGTGTCTTTGATACTGTATTTAAACTGTTGTTTGGAGAAACTGTACAAAAACATCCCAGATAAAAGTAATGCAACCTGCACATCGTGTATAGGGAGAACAGACGTTTGTGGTGTTGAGTGTTTTAACTGGATCATATTCCACAGTTGGCTGTTAAAAACTGACAAAGACCACTCTGTATTTTAGAGTTTATGGTTGTTCTGAATCTTTACTAGTGTTCTGGCTTTGCAGTCCTGTTGTTATTAAAAAGAGTCGTTTTTGTAAAAGTATAACATGTAAATAAAAAAGCCTAAGTCAGAATAAGTCTAACTCTGGTCTCAAGTTGTTTTTGTTCCTCTTTGAGCAAACTCCTTTCTTCTTCTGACACCAAGCACAGTTTTTGTATACAGTATTTCATGATTCTTTTTATGCTTTTATGCTTCATACAAGTTAATTTTTCAATGTAAAGAAGAGGCAAAATGCTAACGTTTTGAACCATTTTCACAGCAGATAAATTAATTGATGAACCGTACTTCTCTGCAACATGTGCTGCTTTAAGCTTTCAAAACTCCAGTGAGGTTTTTTTTTTTTTATGCTGACCATATCCAGGGCTGCATGGTGGTGCAGTGGTTGTTATAAGCTATTGCAAGAAAGTTAACAAGTATAAGGAGGAGTCTTCCCTGCATGTGTTGCTCACTCCAGGTACTCTCACTCCTCCCCTCAGTCCAAAGTCTGCTAAGTGAACTGTTCACTTTAAAGTGCAGGTCTGAGTCCCTGAGTGTTCTGTGATAGGCCGGCCACCAGTCCATGATGTGCCTCTCTTCTCACTCTGTGATGGCAGCGCTGGAAGCTCCAACTGCAACCTTGAAAGGGAGAAGCAGTATTGGAAATGGATGAATAATCTTGGGCTGTATATGTGTAAGTCACATTTCCCACAAAAATCTTGCTTTCTTCCAAATTATACAAATAGTCAAGATAGTCAGAGCATGTTTTTTGGACTGTGGTGAGGTAGCTGCAGTACCTACACATGGAGAGAACCTAGACATGCACAGAGAAAACATATAAAGTCCTCATAGAAGGGCCAACATGACATAACGTAACCTAACCTGAAATAACATAACATAACATAACATAACATAACACAACATAGCATAGCATAGCTTAGCATAGCACAACACAACACAATGTAAAATTTGCAACCTCCAAATAGTTGTGTTTCTCTGTTGACAACTCATGCTCCCATCAACTGGATGTGGGTGTTAAAGGTTCCTGGGTGTTAAATATGCACAAACAGGCATTAAGAGAATTCAAACACTTTATCAGCTGCAGTTGTATCAAAGTGATATTTGCGGGGTGAAGGGGTCAGTGTGACACATTTACTGGCCACTTTGTTAGGGTTCAGCATTTCAGCTGTTTGTTAATGCAAATATTTGGTAAGTAAATTACATGAAGTCAGCAATGCAGACAGTTGTAGACAAGAAAAATATGAATATTTCTTAAGTGCAGCTTTCAACACCATGGAAAGTGTTTCAACAAAAAATGGAAAACCACATACAAATTGTGAAACATCTGTGTTGAACATGAACGAGGTAGACCTGGAAATACCTTGTTGCCAATTTAACATAAAAACACATTATGTCTCGGTTTTGTCCAGAGATGACATAAAAGCCTATAACGTAAGCATGTATTTATTCTCCATTTGCCTCATAGAAGTAGGTCATATCATTCTACTTCCAGCCTCTACCCAATGATTGTTTTTGCTGGTTTTAATATGGCTGTGTATGTTGGGATTTCCACTGTGGGCGGCTGAAAATGGACACTCGCTGTGAGTGAGAAACATCATATTTGCAGCCTGATACTTTTCAGAGGAAGCTGTAAACCTCCTCCAGCTCTCTGGAAAACACTGGCTTCCTTTTCGTCATAACAGTCACCCTACCTGATCCAGTCAGTATGAATATGTGCACACTCAGACTGATTGACATGTACAGACAGTTTGGTAGTGAACAAAAAACAGCATGCTTTCTAATTATATCGCTTGCATCATTAAGCTCATGTTACTGGAATAAACCGCTGCATCTCTTGCTATAAATAATCACATCCTCCCTTATCCTTAGAGACCCAATCAGGAATTTCATGGCCATGATCTCTGTCGCCTATCCACATTATAATTAAAACATTTTAACAGCCTATTTTTCTGGAAGATGAGAAGGAGGGAGGGTTTTTTTTTCAACACGCTGGATTGGAGTGAGTGTTGTGATCACATGCTGAGTGTCTTGGAGCAGCAGGACGTCCTTCAGCAGTTCAGTTTGACCATTATCTGCTGGACTTTGGATCAAACATCCTCCTCACAGATGTTCTGAGGATGTGCGCTGGCTCCCTTAAGGAGCTGCAGGCCAAAACATGGTTGTTATGCTTATGAGCATTCATTGTTTTAAAGTTGTGCTCTCTGTGCAGGCGCCGGCCCAGAATAATAAAGTCACTCAGAGTCCACGGTGTAGAAGAGATCCACATCTGCATGGGTCCTCAGCACTTTTGCTCATCCTGTTTTGGGAGTGTTTGTAATCTTCTGAGGCCAGCACTAACACTCACTTTCACTTTGGCTCAGAGATAGTTATCATTCTTCTGCAGACCCAAACACACCTCGAGCAGTCAGAGCTGTACTCGTGCTCTGTTCAATGCAGAGTTGTGACATAAGCTCAGGTCAACCCAGATACATCATTATGCAACACAGAGGTTTGATGTATGAACTGTTTCACCCTGAATGGAGGTGAGGACTGAATTCCTCAAACCTTCTACCTGCAGAAACATTTCCTTTCAAGTGTTACAATCCTTTTCACACCTGCAGGGATCATAGTTTTAGTAAAAAACACTTCATCAGGCTGGCTGTAAATATGTCATCGAGCTTTTTTCGTTGCAATTCTCATCATTTTGAGACAAAAACTGGACCAGGTTTGCCTCGTTCCCCTCATCAGGAGGATCAGTCGGGGCACACCCATGATTCAGAGGTGCACCGCAGGGTGTGCAGAGGCAGGCCTTCGTTCAATTGTTATAAATACCTGCAACATTTAAAATAGATGGTGTTATGTAAGCTGGCACTCTGTCTCTCTACAAAAACAAAGGCTCACACAGCACAAAATATTTGTTCCACTAATCATTTACTGCCACAGCGAGCAGCCTCGCAGCCATTCATCTGTTTCTTCTTCCTCTGCATTTTTGTTGGTGAAATTTGAGTTCTTTCTTTTCCTGATTTCTAAAAGGTTTCTGCCAGAGCTAACTACTGTTGTTTTGATTTAATTTATCACAAAAAGCCACAGTTATTGTGTCTGTAAAGAGAGAAGGCATCAGTTCTTGTGTGGGTGAGGAATTTCCTGACAAAGGCAGCAGTTTCTGATCCATCTCCACTGCTGCTCCCTCTGTTAGGAATCATTACAAAGCTGCGGGAATGTAAATTATAGTGGGACAGAAAGGATCTCTGATATCAGTATTTTACGCTGGACTTTCACTCCACAACAATCTGAGTGAAAATGGTTGATTATCTCCTCTAGAAAAAGCTTCACCTGAATTATCTTTAAAGACAGTGGCTGTGGCTGATCCGGTTTCTGTTATTTTTTTGTGTCTTAATCATTACCAGTTGGATGGGGTTGAAAAACAGAGCTTAAAGGAGAGCTAATGTCAAGGCTGGGGGGTCAAACCTGTGACAGCTGAGAGCAGAACTACAAACTCTGGAAAAGGAACATGTTTAGACAACTATGCAAGCAAGATCAAAATTCTATTCTATTCTATTCTAACCATGTGAAATCAAATTGGTTCAATCTTGATCTACTCCAATCCAACCATATCAAATGAAATTGGCTCTATTTGGTTTTACTTGATTCTATTTGATAGTATTCTATTTGATTCAACTCTATTTGATCAACTTTACCAAATCAAATTGTCTCTTCTCTGCTCTATTCTATTCCAGTTGATTTGACTCCACACCAATCTTCTTCCCTGTTCTGTTTTCCCATACTCTATTCTAATGCAATTTATTCGACTCTTTTCCCCTCTATACCTATTTTTTTGTCCTGGAAAATACTTTATTGTCTGAAACTAACTAAATAATGAGATAACACTCTTTTCAGTTTCCTTACATTAAGTGTGGACACATTTTGATTATTTTCTTTTGACTTTTACTTACTTTTTCATATTCTTTTCCATTGGAATCATTTCAAGTGTCCTCTCTTCTTTGCTATTTTATCGTCATGTATCACATTCTATACTTCCTATACCCTTGTCTTGAAATTTATCCTACCATCTTCTATCTATTCCAATGTAATGTGATCTAGTCTCTTTGTGTTTTATTCTTTTGTACTGTGTAACTTCTTTTATATAATAATTTACTCCATTTTAGTGTCCTACATTCTAACATATTCTGTTCTGTTAACCTTTATTCACTGTCTCTAAATGTCCTTAAATTCTACTTTATACTGCTCTACCTTATACTGATTGGCTTGAACTTCTTTTTATTCAGTTTTGTTGATTTCTGTTTGATTCCTCTCTGTTCTACACTGTTCCCTTAAAGCTGGAGTTGTAATATTTACTCCCTCTTCTCATGAAATGGTTGTGATATGAAAAGGTTCATCGTGATTTGATTTTTTTTTTAAATATTGAACAATTGCTACTTCAATTGCTGCAATAACAATATTTATTTGTGATGAAAAATGTTCTTTTTTTCCCCCAAAATGTCAACATCCTGCTTCTGACAAGGGATCATGCCTGTAACATCTTATTCTGGAGTGGATGTTATCTATTTATTTACCATCACTGTTACAATTTTCTTGTATTTTCATCCTGTATCCCCTGTGGAGGTTTAATAAAATACACATATGGCTGAAAAAGGAAAGGAAACATAGCACTGTATTGTACTGGTGAAATAATACAATAAAAGCTAAGATAAAAAATAAAGGAATTGAACAAAAAAAGGTTTCTGAAATTTTAAATCTTAGAAAGAACGAATCTCTGCCACAATAATTTCATGAGAAGAAGTCAAATTTATTGTAACTTCATGGGCAGGAGTATAGTATTTATAATTCTAATATTCATATTCTCTTGTCCTCTGTTGAGTTCTTTTTATTTTATTCTGTTCTCTTGTGAAAAAATCAAGACCCAATCAAAGACTTGTTGTGTTTTCAGCTCATGTAGCACCTCAGGGGAGTGTGTGTGAGTCATCAAATAATCTTCACACCTTGGCCGGTTTACATCTGCTTTTAAAATTAGTTACTGGTGGGACATTTTCAAGTTTGGCTACCATATTAGTCAACACTCACTTCCCTTGGCAGTCATCAGCTGTCAATATTTCACCTGAGAATGAAAACAGCTGAAGCTGCTGTGGGACAGTCCTCTGTTTGGATCACAAAATGAATCATAGTGTTAATACCAAAGCTGTACCAGGACAGGTTCAAACTCAGTTTTAGAAATGTTTCCTCAAACCTCAATGACGAGATGATTTCCACAGATTAGATCGAAGGCCTGCTTTTTATTGAGTACAAATGTTACATAAATGGACAGACACTGAGGGCTCAGGTTTTCACAGGCTTCGACAAAGTTAAACCTACATCAACACAGTATCTTAGACCCAAATCTAAACCCAGCTTTGATGAAAAAAAGTCTTGTTTTGAGAGAATTTATCTCTCAGAGATCCACTAGGTAAGACTGCTCAGCCTCTCTGTCTCTGTTATAAATCTCTGTTTCATAATCAGCTTTGTTTGATTCCTGGAAATCTTTGTTGGAGACAGAGAGATGGGAGGACGCCGCTGTGGTTGAAGGTATATGTTTGGTAATGTGAAGCTGATCTATTCCACTTTAGAGTCCTATTTGTGTTGATTTTGATTTGTGTAGATCCATCAGAGAAGGATCCATCACACTGTGCTGACTTATGTTTACAAAGATGACGCCCGTTACCTCAAATCTGGAGAAAACTCTTGGAATTCCCCTCGCTCTAAAAGTCAATGTTGGCTCTTCTGCATCCACATTTTTGATATCATTCCTCTGAAGTGTTTTTGAGTGCTTCAAGCTAATTCTTTATGAGAGATGCCGCAAAAATACCAAAATATGTGGGGGAAGACAGGTGAGCTAATCTGAGTCACTCCTGAAGGAGCCCCTCTCTCTGAATTGCCCCCATTTCAACCCCGTTGCATAACCCTGGGCTCTTACTTTGTTCCTTGTAAACTTTTACTGCGGAGCCAGAAATGTGTTTGCAGATGCATTTATGACTTGTTTACAGTTTGGGGCTTATCTGTTGGACGTGAATGGCTAGAGGGGGATTTTAGACAAACTGGATACAGCAGTTTGTGAGGAGAGTGATAATGCCGGGGCGAGCTTTCCTGCCAGGAAAAATAAAACACACAGCATGACTAATACACATGTCATACATTCCCAATCAATGGAGGGGCTGGATTCAATGGAATATTCCACAAATCACATCTACGCCAGATTCATTAGGCTTTCGTATCCACAGAAATAATAGTTAGACACTCAAACTCGGTATTTGTTGAAGTGACCCCGGGACCTGGTTAATGTTTCTGGCTGGTCTCTTGGCCAGAGTCGAGCAGTTATGCAAAAAGGGAACACATTTGTTCCTTCATTTTCCAGGTATCACGGACAGCGATGACAGGCCTCTGAAAAGCATTGACCCTGCTGATTTAGCCCTTTTCTGCAGCTCGGCTCGGTATTTCTACTCTACCGATTTCCCTCTAATAGAAGAAATAAGAAAATCATTTCATCCGCCCACGGCATTATGTCAATCCCCGCTCTTCTAATGAGTTCCTCAGGCTTTAATTTGCTGTTCGATTCTTTCCACTACAGCTCAGAACTTAATCTGCTCTCTAGTGTCGGAAAAACCTCATTTTAGCCAGACATGGAACATCCAGCCTTCATTCCAGTGTAAATTCCTCGGGATCACGTGACGTCCCGCAGTGCCATGCGTGGAGACAGGAAGAGGAGGCAAACATGTGAGAGACAGTGCAGAGGGGATTCAACAATTAGCTTTAACTCTTACAGCCTCAAATATGTCTTAAAAACAGTCTAAATATTCATCAGTGATATCAAAGAGGAGCGTTTCATTCAGTTCCTGATTAGATCATTCAGAAATCACGATCTTACTGACATGTGCCTGGCTCCTCTGTAAAACAGTGACACATGTGACAGCAAGTAGAGCAGCTTTATTTGTTTAAGTCATCAGAACCAGAAGAGGAAGCAGAATCCAGCTGAGAGTTATTGTTTTTTATTGGTTACTGAAGAGTTAGTCACAAATCCCTGAACTGTCCATCACCCTTTTCACACACGCTCCAAACTCCTGAACATTTCTTGACTTCATACAGTCGGGCTGCGCATGTGAGCCCCAGATTTTACATAACAGCTTTATTTGGACTTTTTTCTGCCCCTGTTCAACTGGAGTAAGAAGTCAGGGTGAGCTGTGTGTAAATGCAGCAGGTAAAAGTCAGGAGAATTTGAAGTCAAAACATACCAGATCTGTTGTGTTGGATCCAGCAGGTTGGACCGTCTAGATACGACACAAAACTTCTGTATTTGTCAAATACCAAAGTAACCAAGCATCAACTTGCAAAGCGCAAATTGAGACAGGTCGATGTGCACTTAAACCAGATTAAAACATCTGGTGACTTTTAAAATGAAACAATCCACATGGATGTGAGACCTATTTCACTTTACAACAACTACAAGCATTGCAGCAGGACTTGTACTGGGCTGCTTGAGAAATACAAATATAAAGACGCTGCTGCATTTGCACCTATGCCCCTTTTTCTCTCACACACAATGTGGTAAAATATAATTCAGATTTGGCGTTTTATAAGGCACTCCCCTACAACTGAATGGTTTATGATCAGAACTTGCAATTACTACTTACTTTTTTTAGTTATTACTTCGGATTTTAAACTTTAAATACTTTAACGGGTTCATCATCATAAGCCTGAAGACCCTCATATGTATAGTAAAACAGATTTTCTTCCTCTTCATTAACAGTAGTTAAAATCTAATCCATGTTTATTCATGTATAACAGAGACTGAATCAGCAGGACTCCCCTCTGTGATGTCAAGCTTAAATGCCACTTTCCAAGCAGAAGTAAATGCAAACATACTAAAATGTCATCTGGAAACCCTGTTGCTTACTAATGTTCAAAATTCTCTCAACATATTGTTAGAAAGTTATTTTCCTATGATTTGCTAAACTATTGTCTTAAACCTGCAATATTCTCTTTAAATTCTTTCTGAGTTTTCAGCCTGAAACACCGGAGTGACACTGCCTGGGACGTAAAACTCTGTATTCTCTGAGGATCATGTGCCTCATTAAATAGGAGGTCAGTAGATCACAGACTCACTGTGAACAACATCTCCCCTGTCTGCACAGTGTGTCTGATCAAGACGCTCCAGACGCTTCCCTCTGCCATGGTAAATAGTTTCCCAGCTTTGCATCAGATTGTCTGCAATTATGTCATCAGTGTGATGTTCCCGCACCGCACACCCCATCCATCAAAAAGCTCTTTGATATGTTGCTGTAGCCAAGCATGTGATGGTGTTGTATCCATGTTCTGACTAATGCTGAACCTTATAATTTACTGTCAATACACATGCAGCTGTAAATGTGGCATTTGGCAATAAGGCATGAAATGAGCGTGCAATGCAAACAGTTTGTGAAATATTTTTCCTGGCAGAAATTTCAAACCTCTACATATTCATATTTTGTCGAAATCCCTGACTCTAAACTGATCAAAACAGTTAGTTTAAAAAAAAAAAAAAAAACACTTAACAAGACTTACTGAAATGAAGAGGTCACTGGAAAAGCATCTCTCATCTAGTTCATGACATGTTACAGGGGCGGGCCTCATACACCAAGGCCTGCCCCTGACAGGCCCACAGAGGGCTAGCCAATCAGAAGGAAGGGGTTGTGTGGAGCTGGGTGCCTTAAAGGTAGAGTATGCAGGATTTTCCTAAGAGATGAAATGTTAACTTTAAAAGAATTGTACAATATTTGCAGCATACCTTGTTGACCTGCAGGAAGTCAGGTGTATGGCTCTTGAGTTTCTCTTACACAATGTAGCAGGTGCGCGCAGGGCTGTTTTTTTTTTTTACTATCTATGGTGTGTTTACACAGCTATGACTGTTAGCCATGTTATTAGCTGTGGTCGGTGGTAGTGAGCATGCACTGCAGCTGACACTGAGCCACGGAGGAGAAGCCAAGTTTGGATGTTGTGTGTAAACAAATAAATGAAACTCAACAAAAAATTCTGCATACTTCACTTTTAAAGAGACAGCAGCTAAGACAAAGTGATTCAGGAAGGGGCTGAAATAAAAGTTTTCTAAAACACCAGAGCGAACTGTTAATCATGTGAAGCTACAACAAGGTCACCAGAGGAGCAGGAGAAAACCCAATACCCCTTCTTTAAGCAACATTTCTCTCTGCATCTTTGTGTCACCAACATCTTAGTAATGTTCCTGTGAGACGTTCCTGTTTCTTTTCTTATGCAACTTCACTCTTTCTAACCTCAACGTACTTTTAGTTGCATAATCTTTAAGATACCTTTCTTATTGTTTAAACCACACTGCGGTTGCCATGTGTATGCATAATAGACAGAAATACTGAGAAATTTAGTTTTTTTATGCAATTAGGAATTCCCAGGAATGGTCCAACCTTAGCTCTCTGGTTTGGTGATGGCTTTCTTCTTGGATGCTCTTTTCTCTGCTGGTAATCTGAATTTCTTTAAGCTGCAGTCTTTTCCCTGGGAGCTGTCACAACTGCTCACGCGAACTAACCACTTGCTGCTGTGTTTATTCCAAACAGAAGCTTAAAGTATTCCAAAACAATTTCTTTATGTAAGGAACGACAAGATGGCTTGCATTTGTAGCCGTCAGTGTAAAAGCTTTCTATGACTGTTGAGTGATTGTGAGCAGTAAAGCATATTTATTTATATGAAATTGCTCCAAATTTTGACTTGAAGGAAACTGTTTCCAAGTTTGATCCGCCCACCTGTCTATGCTTTGGCCACAGGCGTATTTTCCAACAGTATCAATAAATTTATTGAGTCAGTTACATAATGATATCAGCCTTTAATGCACCTCTTGGTCACTGCACAGCATGGTCAGAAGTCCTGGGAAGGTGGCATCCTGCCTCAGGCTGATGTGATTTCGACAAGAAATAACATCCAGAAGCTGGAGCTGTCAGAGCTGCGGCCCTGAAGAGACATCACACATTTCTGCATTAACTTCTGTGACACAGATTTATTGTTTTAAAAGCATCAATTTGAGGCTGCTCAGCGTGGACTCTTTGTTGTAATTGACCCATAAGATGAGGCAACACGTCTCTGTGAGGCTTTCAGGCTCTGACGGTTGTTTCAGGGGGGAAAATACTTCCATGTGTTTCAGTGTTTTTACGTAAGTCTCAGCAGACATTTGGTCCTTAACATTTAGCCTGAGTTGTACAGTCCTGGTTGAAGACTTGCGTCATCCACAAAACAGAGTCTGCAACCTGAACCTTTAACTAACGCACACTTGTGACGTCTTTTTATTTTGTTTTTTCAGCATCGCCATCCTGAACATCTATTAGAATATTTGCCACCATCTGTGAACTTGGGAAATATTCACTGATGTACTTCACTTTTTATAAGTGCTGCTTCCTTTCAGTGATGGTTTTCATAATAATATCAATTTATGACCGTGACATTTTCCAATACAGTACTGTGGATGAAGTTGTAACCAAACCTTTAGAATTTGCATATGAGGTGTAAAGCGTCTTACTCCCCCTTTGAATGTTCGTCCACAGTTTCATGTTACAACCACAAATAATTGAATGCATTGTATTGGACAAAAAAACAAAAAGTACCTTGAGGTATTGAGCAAGGCATTTGATTTTGGGTGTTTCTCTGAGAAAAATCTGGCAAATAGAGGAGTCTCAAAACTGATGCATGCCTTAAACAGATGTTTGCTTTCTGGACTGTTCTTGTTTGTTAATCAAACATAAAAAAAGCCACACAGGCTTGTTTCAACTCAGTGTTGTAAAAGGAGGTTGTTAGAGTCCAGTGGGGTCTAAAGTCTTGCGCAAAGCTCTCTAAATAGTTTATTTATTTCATTTGTTTATTTTATGGCACGTATAGAAAGCGAAACATGAATTGGAAAATGCCTAATAATTGGAGGGAGGGGGGCAAACAAAACTAAACGGAGAGGCAAACAGTAACTTCAGGAGATGTGTAGAAGGGGTGAAATTAGTGGCTCCTGAGAGATGAGAGCAAAAAGTAACAAAATAAAAGGTGAGGAACGGTTATGGTCTGAATGGCTTTAAACTGGTTCTGATGTGACTCGTCAAATTTTTCCAGCAGCGAAGTCTTCAAAATCTGATAGAGAAATGAGAAAATGTCCTGAAAAAAAGCTGGATGCAGATTATTGGCTGGCCTTGTATTGTAATGACGGATTTGGGAATTATGCTGAAATACACTGTGGAAAAAGACAGGGGGGTAAGATGTTTACAGGCTGGAAAATCAACAAACAGTTGCAGTTGAGGTTAAATATGGGGCAATTCTGAAAGATGGGGACAAAGGAGCAGGGCTGCTAAATCTATGGAAGACTGTGATCATTTTGATTAAATGTTTTTGGAAGAGTAGATGCAGCTGAGATTGCTTTTTGGCTCAGACAACAATACAGTAAGAGATGAATGGATGGATCATTGTGTAAGTAAGACAGAAGGATTTTTCTTGATACCAGATGCCTCGTTTTTCTGATGACTCAAATTTTTCATGTTTTAAAAAAAAAAAAAAAAGAATGATGTGTGACTTTGAAGGTATGATTTTCTTCTATAAGAATATCAAGAAATTTAGCTGTTGCTGTTTTAAGACTGGCTCACACTACAGGGTTTAAAAAATCTTTAAAGATTCTGAAATCAGGTTGTACCACACATATAAGAAGGCTTCATTCATATAAGAAGGACTTGTTTTATCCAGGAGCCACAGTGGAGCCACAAACAAACAACAGCAAGCCGTTCAAAATTAAAATTCAGATTCAACAACTCACTTTTTCCTAATCTTTGTGAATATCAAATGTACCCTGACATCAATAACAGTAATAATATCACATGTACTGAGGGACCAGGTTATTCTCATCTGAGGAGTTCATAGTTTCTGCTTTTTCTTTGAAGCTGTGACTTCATTCGGTTTGGTTTGATGCCTAACCACTTTCCCCACCTGCCACATTTCATTCAGTCAAACGCGATACCTCTCTGACATCTCCATAAGCTTTGAAAGCCTCTTCTTCTGCAGCTCAGCTCAGTGTTGTTATTCAGGATGATAGAAATATTGCCTAGTGTAACACTGTCTGCGCCAGAAGCCTGAAAACAGACATCACTGGGGTAATATATTCCAGCCTGAGTGACTCCTGAAGTCCAGTGACTTCATTTCAGTTTCAGATGTCACTGCGTGTGTCACCACTGCTGCATCATGTCTTTGTTCTGCAGCTGTTTGGCGCTTTAGGCGTCTGAAATGTCAGATACCTTTGGAGCAGAGCAGTGAAGCCCTCACATCGTGGAGTTAGACATGCTTTACGACTCCGACTGATAGTTCTCCTGGGTACTTATGTAAGCCTGATTTATTAAGGAGGCATTTGGATCTTAAGGACGACTGTTTTGGTTGGTGAGGAGTTCTGTTATACTTTACAGCACGGTTAGCAGGACGGGGTCTTAAAAACAAAACCTGCTCATCTGAGAAGGATCGGAAAAGTGTCTGTGAGTGTTTGGATGACTTTTACCATCGGGCCCCTTTGTTTCACAGCAGCGCATGCCTCCACATCGCTGCCTTATATGGTCTCAGCTCTCCAGGTTACTGTTTCATTGTTCGCCTGCTCCACATAGAGGAGATTTGCTCAGAGAAAAACATCAGTATAAGAGCACTACCTCAGCATTACGTCGCCCTCCATCACTTTTAGATCCAGACGCCTGCACACGGTCAGCTCAGTAATGCTGAGATGCTCTGTTATGATGACTCTGGGTGTTCGTTTGCAGAAGTGTCACCAGGCAAACACCAGATCCTCTCCTCATGAGGATGGCAAAACGATTCTGCAGCTTTGAGAAAACTTTGGCCAAAACTCTACAAAACACATCACCAGATATTTGTTTAGTGGGCTGCAGCGTGACCAATGTCTGTCCCACCTCATTTGAGTCAGTCTATACAAGGTCTCCACTGAAACTGTACCAAACGACAGCTTAAAACATCATTAAGATAAGTATTCACTCACTGTGGTGCACATGCAGAAAAGATCAAAAGGATGAGTAATGTTTGATACCTGGGAGAGCTCGTGGTTGAAAAATGAAGGGCTGATAGGAAATAGTCAGCTGGTGTCAGGCTGGTAAGAAAAGGAAGCCTGGACCGCACAAACAGTGGCTCATAACTGATCCAGACCACCCGTACGTGTGGGGCTGCAGCAGGTGATGTCATGTGCCCAGACGACGTGTGCAGGTGTTGTCAATCACTCATCAGCCACTTAACATCAGCTCATCATCACTGCCGGGCACTTTCACCTCAGCAGGCTTTGAAGATGCCGCATGAACGAGTTTGTTCCACTGAGTAAGTCAGTGAGTGTTCAGTGAATACACTCGGCTATAATGGAGGTGATTAAATATTTGCAGTTCCCATTTGACGTAAGACTGACATCATTACCATCTCTTTGTGGGATTTTGATTAATTGTTCAGTGACTATTTTCTGTTTTGTCCCGTCACTCAGCACTCTCTTTCAAGTCTGTTGATTCACTTCCTTCCATTGTGGTTTCCCGCCTCTGTGACTATGTGCCCCACCCTTTTTTGTACTCACCTGAGTCAGATTTATCTCATCTTTTTAAAACCTCATTTGGACCAGGATGGCCACATTAGAGACAGAAATTTCTGCCAAATTAGATGAAAACTTTATAATGAAAGAAAAAGAACCATGCATCTGTGCACAAAGCTGTGTGATCGCAAACACAGTCGCTATGGTGAAGTAACACCTGCAACCTTTGCCCTGATAAGCACTTATCAACCCAGCTACATACATGCAAATCTGTCTGTTAAGGCTGGGTTATGCTTGCTGATGTTATGAATGAACACAGTGTGCAGAAAAAACATGCAATATCTGCTTGGCCTTTTTATTGATTTTTTCATTCTGCACAGTATCCATTGGCACCCATTGGTATCTGTTCCCAAACTGCAGGGGGCAGCATATCACAAACACCTGTCTACCACAGGTGCACTAAACTAGAGCAGAAGAAGTTTGCATTTGTTTCCACCATTTACAACATTATTTTTTCATCCATTCCTTATCTCCACCATGTGCAACCACAAGAAATTGTCATGAAGTGGTTACCATGATGATCTCCTTGTGGTGAATCAAATAGATGCCTGTGTTTTTGCACTTAGGACACTTGGACCCTGATTGATCTGCAGTAATTTCTGCGCATCTCTGTCTAGCAGTTACAAATTTTCTGATGTCTGCAGCGCATTTTGAAAGGGTCCATGTGAGAAGGCAAGGCTGCTAAAATGACGTCACTTGTCTGTGGACACACCAAGCACAAACCAAGTTTTGCCCAGCAATAGGTGATTATTTGGCTTTATCCAATGTCTGTCCATGTCTTCGTGTCTCCATATTCATGTGAGATTTTGTCTTCAATAATGCTTCTTCTTCAAGCCAAGGACACAGTGTGATTTCAGAAATGTCATTGCAGAAAATGAACTCACGCTGCAAAAATAAAACAAGCTCACAAGTTTTGTACTAACTTCACTGTCTGATTGTTAAGAGCTCAGGGTCAGCATTACTTGTTGTCACTAAACTGGCCTTGAAAAGTACAGAGGGGTTGTTGTCAGAAAACACAAAGGTCAATTATCACCTTTCTACAAATGCTCAAGGCTCATTTATTGGATTTATGGTACAGCTGTTGCTTTGCTGATTTCAGATGCTGTCTGACATGTTGTGCAAATGCAATTAAGGGTATGTGACCATGACACTTGTGCTCTGGAGCCTATCTCATCTATCCTCTGGAGAGAGTCAGGGTATACCCCAGACTGGTTACCAAGTCAATCATAGGGCTGACACACAGAAAAAATCCTTTACGTGCACACTCAATCGCAATTCATCACCTGAACTAGGATTCAAACTAGTGACCTTCTTGTTGTGAGACAACAGCGCTTACTACTTCACCACTCCAAGATCTTGTTAGCTATGAATTATTGTTTTCTCCTACCAATTTGAGATCAGCAGTACCAAACAACTGTCAAATCTTTGAACAGGAAGTAGTTCTTGTTAACAAAAATGATATCTTCATCATGTAATAATAGAGAACTATGCCACAGGAAAGACAAAATATAATGTCCCCACATGAGGCCAAAAAGTGACAAAAATTAATGAACCAATCGGAGTAGTAAATCAGGCTGTGATTGGCCCTCATGCCCTCTTGCATGCTACACGTCACATGTAGGAGCTAAAATTCAGCCTGGCTGTATCCTTCATTTAAGACTCAAACATCGGGTCAGAAACATCTTTATTTTGTGCAAAGCATGCCAGGACATATTTTTCTCTTTTTTGCGTTGCTTTCTGTTGTTTTATTTTATTCTATTTCAACTTCTCCACCCATCCTATTGCTCTCTCATTTAAGTTGAACCTTTTCTTTTTGCTTTTACTAAATTAATACTTACACCATGCTGCCCCCAGCCTCCCTTTCCCCATGCCTTAACACGATTTAATTGTACTTCTTCAAACAGCCCACAAACAAGAAAAGAGTATATATTTAGTAAATGAAAAGGCTTAAACCTGATTGAACTTGTGTGTCTGGTGCTGAACTTTTACTGAGACCTTTCAGGAACTCAGAGCTCCTGCTATGAGCTCAGTAATTTTCACTGATGCAGAAGGGCGAGCACTATTTTCCCAGTATGGTGCCTGTTATCACCTGTTTGAGAAAAGCTTTTCCCAGCAAACCAACCCAGTCTGCTTAGTATTATCACTTCCATTACATGTAATCAGAGCTGTTTTATAGCCCTTCACTCTTTCCTGGTGGTATATTCCATTAGTGCTCCTGAACAGAACTGTATGCTCATTCACAGGCTGTAAACATCACATTGTTTAAATAACTTAAAGCTGATATAACCATGAATAGTTGGTATGAATAAAGCTGTAATCTAACACACCATTGAACAATTCAAAAACCACGTCTTCTGCTTTTTCTGGCAGCTCTTGCAACAGGTCATCTCCTCATATGTCACATTAAAAAGCTTGATGCATGCACGTGCACGTCTTTACCAGACCACTTCATTCAGTGTCTGTGGAAACAGTGAAGCAGGAATCTCCAATCAGAATTATTTGACAGAAAAACTGCATGTGCAACTACAGTTTATGTCAGGGTGTTTTTATGCCCTCTTTGTGTCCATGATACTTGCACAAAGACATAAACCTCACGTTATTTGTGACTGACACTGAGCATAAGTTTAGCCCTTCCTACAGTGATGTTAGACCCTCCTGAGTTCCAGAGACTTCACATCAAAACAAACATTACCATCTTTCTTTGTGGGACTTTTCACAAGCAGACTGGAGAAACATGTCCTAAAAGACAGAAGAGGCCAATATTACATTTTGTCAACACCTTGTTGTGTTTAACAAATGTAACCACAAGGTGTTTTGGCTTAAATCCAATGATAACTACTAATCATAAAAATAAAAAGCACCTCTTAAAAGGCACAAACACCTAATAAAATTAATCGGAAAAACAATACAATTAAGGGCCATTTACACAACAATTTTAGGGTAAAATGCAAAACCATTGTTGTATTTCAGCCTCTCCTTTATATGCAATTGCTTAGGATAGGAAAACTGAAGTGTGACAGTAAATGTTGGGAGCAGAGAGCAGAGAAAGAACTCACAGTTTGGGTTGTGATCAGATGAATTGCAGCAAACCGTACAACAAAGACTACAGCCCAGTATAAGAGATTCTGGCTTTAAGTACTGGACCAACCAGAGCCTCAGTTGGTTTCTAACCTCAATATCCATTGAAGTAAGTGATCGGGTTGAGAGGGAATATCATGATATTGATAAGTTGCACTGATTGTCAAGCAGGATATTTCTAAATGAGATCGATGCAGAGGCGGAAAAACACCAAAACAAATTTGACAAGTGCTCCAGAGAAACCTGTTAATGTGTATATGTATATGCATTTATACTGTGCATATGGTCCAGTATCTGATCCAGGCAGGGAAAGGCAGCTGTTGAAGAGCTGTAAACATCAAGTCTCTGATCTTCTTTTTGTTGTTCGTGCATAACTTGACTTTGCAATCGCAAAGCAAAACCAAGCAAAAAGCAGAACACTCAAGGTGTGAAAGTGTTTTTTTGCCCCATATTTATGAAAGTCATCCCTGGTGTCCAGTTCAAATCTTTTCACATTTGCTCTGTTTGACCAGAAGGGAAACACAGAAGATTTTTCCCTCCCAGATTCTCTGGGTTGCTCAGCTGGAGGACAAGGAGGGAACATTGTGACTTTCATCACATGGAACTTTTAACAGATGAGACCTGTGTGTTCTTTGTAAGATCTCACAGAAATTTGAGGATATGTTGGGTTTGGCTTTTAAAGTACAGATTAATGAGGAAAGAATTTTTAAAAAAATATCAAAGCAGATAATTTTACAGAGCGTTAAAGAGGGAAAGAGGACCAAACAGCAATGTGATATCTTAACTTTCCCTGTAATTGGTATATTTATGTATATCCCTAGAAAAATCCTTAAAAATACTGATTCAGCTGTGAGAGTACATGTTGTATTAATACATTTACTGTTTGACAGGCGTACAACCGCTCCAGTCATCTGATTCTGACAGCTAAAGTGCAGTCACGGTGAAAACAGAATATATTTTGGAGAGTAGTGAACACGTGTCGCTTGCTCAAGAGATAGTTGGCATGAAGCAATGCATGTGAGTGCTGCTCTCATGTATTTAATCACATCATTTCAATGCAAAAGAAAAAATATTAAATTTATTTTCTATTTCTGGAAATTTGCCTCAGAAATCATCACAGTGTTGGAGATGTCAGTGTTCAGACTCACTCTGTACCTACAGCACAGCGTTGATAATTCCTGCTTATTTGCCAGCAGTCATGTCTCCAGCTGTAAAATTAGATCAAGGACATAAAATAAAAGTCAGCGATAAAGGAAATGAAAAGCTCCATCAGCCTCTGGATCCTGTTATTAACTGTAAGGAGGAGAAGTTTCCGAGGGTGTGAGTAGGCAGGTAATAACATAACGTTACATAAGCTGAGGAGGAAAGGCTGCAGGCTACAGAGGAGTATAAAAGTTTCACTGTTTCACTTTATGCCCTCTCAAGCATCTGCTCGTGTGGAAACACTGTTAAATTCCTGCCTCATCTTAGAGATCAGACCTCATGGTGTGAATGGAGACTCTGTTCCAGCTGACGCATAAACAATGCTCATCATAAACACACCTGAGCTTGTGCTTTTCCTGAGTCACACACTTCCCCTGTGAGGTTTGAAGACTGCTGCATCTGCTAAAGACTGATAATCAAAAACTATGACTCAGGGATCAGAGCTTCTTATGATTACAGATCCAGATTCATTGCATTAGTTTTTCATATTTAAGACATTTGGTCATTTTCGTGTCACTTTTTTTTCTAAAAGCTGGTTAAAATTTAGCTTTTGAAGCTGAGTGTCATATCCAAGTGACAACCTCCAATCTAAAAATATGAGTCAATGCAGAAGTGCTAAAATCTGCGTTTATTGAGAGTTTGCTTGAGGCTGGCTCTGGAAGTACCAGAAGTCACATACACACCAAGCCAGATAAAGCCATTTTCAGAGCAGAAATTAATATGTTTACAGCCTGGTACAATTCATATCTCCCTAATTTCACTAGGACACTCCACACTTTTGGTCAACATCTTAATTTAAAAGGTAATGCTGTTTTTACTACAGTATTCTGATGGCCTGATTTAATAATGTGCTCTATTTAGTTCAGTTTATTCTGTTTCCTCAAAAAAAACTTGATAATGTGACTTTGGCCATTTGTTTAAGAGGGCGAGAGTAAATAAATATTCTTCTCTTGTTCTTTTCACTGGAACGTTTTTCCTCATTTTTACTAATTTACATATCACTTCTTTTTTTTTTTTTGCATTGAAGCTTGGAGCAGCAGTTGAGTCGGCTCAGAAAGCTTTAAGCTTTGGTAGCCACGAGTGAGTTCTGCTAAAATTCATGTAGTATGCAAAATAAAATTTGGGAGAAGACTATTCACTAAGGGATTTTTTTTTTTGGCCTGAAACATCAAGATGCTGTATCAAAGGATTTGGAAAAGCCACTTTTTGTTGTTACTTCTGCCAAAAAAATATGACCGGTAAATTTATACCTTGCTGCCATTTGACCTGGAGAATAACTTTCCTGCTAAGATGTACTTAATGTTTTCATTGAGATGTGTTACTTTAGAAAGGCAAACATTAAACAGAGGGAAAAAACATCTTTGTGATACTTCTGCGTTTGTATTTATGACCAGTCCAGACAGAGATGGTTGTTAAAGCTCCTGCTTTTTACAGATTGTATGCACTGAATTAAAAGTAAATCATTTATGTTCTAGTTTATTGACGAAGTCTTCAATCTTCAGTTCTTTGTCTTCCAGAGAACAGCGGAGGAGAACTGTTTGCAGCTTGAGGCAGTGGGCTTTATTAAAAGTTACAGTAAACAATGTCACGACAGCTTCCAAAGAAGACAATAAACTCAGAGCTCACTGGACTGGAACCTGTTTGCATTTCTCAGATCAGCAGAGGACTCCAGCGCTTGCGGGGGGAGCACAGATGAAATTAATGACTCATTCCTGAGCTATTCACAGTAATTTCCAAGAATGTGTTATTCTTGCAGCAATCCTGTGATGAGGTTGTGACTGCACTGCTCTCTAAATGTCTCTGTGATCTGTTGTTTTCCGCAGTTGCTAAGGACACTATCTCAGCCCGACACATGAATCTGACGTCAAACAATGGTCTCATCTTCCCAAATAGTCCTCCAGGTGCTGCCTGGACACTTTTCCCAGCACGAGCAGTGAAAGAGCCTGCTTTTCCAATCTGTAGCATCATCCATTCATTCATCCTCTGTGACGCGTTTACTTGCACACGCTGTGAGTGATCCAGCCCGCTCGCCTGTGTTGACAGGAGCCTCTTAAGAAGACAGATTTGTGACATTAGGCACGTGCTGAAGATATTAAAGCATGCTTTCACTTTTTCCCTCATTAGCTCGCAGCCTTTGTTTCATTTTAAAGGCGAGGCTGAAATTTATATCCTACAAAAAGGACCAATATTTGGAGCACACCAGGGATTCAGCGACCATCAGGAAAGGGTCTGGAGCACTTTTTTCCATTCGTTCATGGCAAAGTCTTTCCATTGCATTTCTGGGAAGTCACGGAAAAGCCGACCTGACAGCAGTGACAGTAAAACGTCCGTGACACCTGTGACATTTTCCAGTAGCCCCGGTGTCAGCTCGCACATGTGGCCAATTTGTGGAGGCCAGAAGCTGAATGTGAGTTTCAGGGAACATGGGGGCTATTTTTCATCCTGATCACCACCTCACACTGTAGTCACAGAGCAGAATCAGCTCATTACCCCATGAAACTAAAGCTAAATACCTTTTTTGGTTGTATTTCCAAGACAAACTGACTCACTTTCATTCGCTTTTAAGACCCTTGGGCTCTTACTTTCGGAAGCAAGTCTTTTGTTAGTTAATGGGGGGAGGTAACTTATATTCTTGTGATAAGTTTCATAGCTATTAAGGTTTTTGTAGGTTTTATAAATTCCCACAGATATTGTTTATTTCCTCAGGTTTTTGGTTATTTTTTTTATTCACTCCATGAAACCTTCTCCAAAACAACTTGAAAATGGTAGATCTTATTTCGCTTGAAGCCTTCAGCTCGGTCTTAAGAGATGAAATAAGTGAAACTCTTGGACAATGCCAGCGTTTCTGATTTGTAATCTGTGAGCAAGATCCTCCACTTTGTCTGTAAATCAATTTGCACATTGTAAATTGTGGTTTTCTATCATCTGATTGTTGTAACGCATGATTTTTATGACGTGTGATTCTGCCGCCTTGGCCAGGTAATCCTTTCAGAAGAGATCCTGGTCACAATGGGTTATTTACTTGATTAAATAAAGGTTAAAGAAAAATAAATAAATTATTTTACCAGGAATACTCTCATTGATATCCAAAGATATATTTTACAGGAGAGTAATGTAAACCTCAGTTTGCAATGATTTCTCTGGACTGCATTAAAAGCAGCTTGCAGATAATAACTAATAATAATAAATTTTAATCTCATAGCACTTTTCAAAAACTCAAAGACACTTGAGAAAGATTAAAAACTAACTTAAAAACTAACTTTTTCAACTGAGATTTCAAAGTTCATGGCTAGGAGAAGTTTTGAGTATGAGTGGGGAGTGAGTTTCAGAGAGGGGGAGCAGCTATGGAGAAGGCTGTGCCCCCCCCAGGTTGGCTGCCTGATTCTGAGGTGGAGACAGGAGGACAGCGTGATGAACGGAGGTTAGGGAAGAGACGGAGTATGATGGTGGAGGAATTCATTCAGTAGAAAGGTGGTGGAGGGCTTTGTGGGTAAGGAGGAGGATCTTAAACTGTATAAGGTAGGGATGGGGAGCCGATGGAGAAGTTGTGGGGCGGGGTTGATGTGGTCACAGGAGGGGGTGCAGGTAAGGAGGTGTGCAGCAGTAATGGTTTCCTATAGTTATAGAACTGGTGGAAATGCAGAGCTGGATGTCAACAGCAAGCAGTTAAAGTGGGGGCCATATTACCATGTCACCTGCACTCCTTAAAGGTAGAGTATGCAGGATTTTCCTAAAAGATTAAATGTCAATCTTTAAAAGTATAATCCTACTCAATAGTCATCTATGGGCCTCTGTACATGTGTATCAGTGTCTGTATTTACCTCAACCCCCTGCTCAACGGCTCCTCTGTCTGTATTTTAATGTTTTGGCTGACTGTGTGTGTCATGTGTGTGAGTGTGTGAGTGTGTTTTGGGTTCATTGCTGAAGGCCTTTCTGAAAGCTTACGGTATGCCACTGTTGTGACACATGGGGAGATGTTCTGAATATTTCCAAGCTATTTCAGTTTGAATGAATTATCTTTTTTGTTTGACTTTGTTGAAAACACAATGTAAGTACACAGAAATTTGAATGGAAAGGCCTTCAGACTTCAAGCAAATCCAGTTTTTGTTTTTGCTTCAAAAGAGATGTATTCCCCTCTCTCTTTAGATCTATATCTTGATTATGTTTTTGTCAGTTAAGCAAGCAGTGACGACTATATTATTTATTATATGAGCTAAAGGGCTTGTCATGAGGCTCACAGTGTAACTGCTCTTTGCCCCTTGAAATATTGTATTAGGGTTCATGTCCAAACTGAGCCGCCCACAGGGCTCAAATCTGAAACGAGTCCAAAGGACACATCAACCTAATTCAGCACTTTAGTTTCAACTGACAGTTTAACTACTTTAAATTGCTCAAACTGCAGTTCACATTCAACATCTCACATGCAAACAATCAACTTTTTGAGAGGATTTCAAGTGTTGCATTGCCATCTACAGTGTGGGCCAAACTTTAACCTTTGCTAGATTTTACCCTTAACTCTGAGCCAAATAGGCCGGGTGAGGTCATCTTGATTCAGATTTCTATGCTCCAGTTTAGTCTGGAGTTACAAAACCCAGATTAAGAGATAGACTTTTCTGCTTTAGATCAACATTCAGAGCATGTGTTTCCCAGCTCACAGATAGTGGGGCATGTCGAAGGGGCTTTGTGAAAGTATTTACTAGCAGATTTACAGGTCCTGTAATGAGCACAATTAAACTTTATGTTCCTGAACGCAGTATGGAGCATGTTCAAGAGGGTCGCAGTCACATAGTGGTGGAGAGGTATTTTAATGTAAGCTATTTTGTGTTTCTAAGCAAACAGCACTGAAGTGTCCTTTCTGTACGGACAACCTCCTGATGATTTGTAGGAAAAAGGTAGAAGACACAGCCTCACACTCTGAAGGATGAAAAAAAAGACTGAGAAGAATGAGAGGATGGTTTTCTGTGGAAGAAAGGCCTTTATCTGCCAGGACAGCTGTCCTCAGAGCACTTAGTGCAAATGTTGGACATAAAATGAGCCAAAGTTTTCCATAATGCGAATAATTCACAGTCCAAACTGACATTTCGGCACGTTCGCTCCTGGGTTTGTGGGTCAACAGTAACTAACAGATGTAACTCGTAAATAACAAGGATTTCATTCCTCACGTGGCAGGTTTAGGTCAGTCTGAGTTGGCCCAGCAACAACAAACTGACGGATGTGACGCAGAGAAAACGGTGTCATTACCTGGCAACCTGGAGCAGAAGGAGAGACACATGCAAGTGTTCTCAGATTGATCCATCAATCTGCCCGTCTGCAGAGCTCTCTGTTTGTTGTCCTGGCTGATAAGTGCAGGGAGGAGGACGAAGAGGAGGAAGTGGAGGAGGAGGGAGAATGAGTCTGAGTCTGGATCCCTCCTCATCCCAGGAATGCATGTGGGTTCCTCTCCAGAAGTGCTGACGTCAGGAGTGGCCTTGGATTAAAAACAGCCAGTTTATAATGAAAACGCGAGCAGATCGGCTGTGTTATACGTCTCAGCCACAGAAAAGCCCCGTTAACGTGTGTTTACATTCTAAGAAGCAGATTTTTCACTCCTAATGGACTCTTTGTGTAAATAAACTTTAAGTCACTGAGGCATTAAATGATGAGTTAATTTACTGTAGGCCTGAACAATGGCTAGAAATGCCAGTGTGGTTTATGGCTGCTTTAAATGGAGGCAGCATTTCAACAGGAGACATTTACTGCAGTTTCTGTAACTTAAGAGTCAATACATTCTGAGTTTAAGGGCATGTATGTCTTACATCACTACCGTGTTGATATTTCAGGAGTTAAGTGTCCACTCTTCTTGTGCTTGTACCAGAGAGTCTTAAAATGCTCATTTTTCCTTCGACTTGTGATATTTTTATCGACTCCCAGCCGATCTCAGAATTCCTGAGATAACAGCATGGTCAGAGTAAGCAAATTTCATTGATAACTTTTTATACTAAATGGGTAATTCCAGGGATCGTTTTATTTTACCTTCAGTCATCATTTCATATAAAATTCAACATCAGTAAAGTGATGCTTGTGAGAGCTGTCAAAGAGCTGTGCAGCTGTTTGAATACTGTCAAACAAACACCAAAGTCTTTGATTTAGAGTCTGAGAAAAGGATACTAATATCAACTCTCTGATGTTTCTACATCAATCTTCTTCAGCAAAACCAAATATTCTAGTGCCAAAGACTGACACCACCTGCAATTCAATAAAATTTTAAGTCAGTCCAGATCAATGCAGAAAGATGGAGCTGAGGCAGATCTTGGTTCTGGACATGTTTAAATTTCGTCAGATGTCTGTCAAACCTCAAAGCTGGTTGATCTCTGTCTTCAGAAATGTAGTAATCCACATATATTGTGTCCTACCCCTCAGTGAGACAAATAACTTCCGGCTGTCGGAGAAATCGCTACATGACATCATTACCTTGTCTGCATAATTGGACATTTGCATGTAAATGTTATAGATGCTGTTTGGCGTTGCAGGAGAGACTAAAAGGGATTAAAGAATTACTGTCAATTTATTTAGAACTATAAATGCAATTCTTTATTTATTTATTTATTTATTTTTGTCAAAACATCAACATTGTTTGTCATTTTTCTGAAAAAGAGTCATTACAGGGATTTGAAAAAGATGTTAATATAGCCCTAAAGTAGCTGAGTGTGCTAAGCTGAAAATACAAAGCTGTTTGGTGGGTAAATCACAGTGTGGTCTGCACAGTTGTGTAGTTTCATTTGGTGGGAGGTATCAGCAGGGTGTGATGTGTTGAGTGGGACAGTGGGGATCAACCTCTCCTCTGGTTTTTATATCCCTTCCTCTTTTGCTTTTAAAGGATCAAAAGTTCATTAATTCCCTGCTCAAAGATCCACAGAGATGTAGATAAAAGGGTGAAACCATGCAGAGGATGGGAACACAGGAAAGCTGAGAAGGCCACACAAAGTCCAACATCAGAGCAGATTATTTATTTGTCTAATGAGCTGAATTAATCTGACATGATGTGAATCTTATTTAAGTTTTCTGTTATCTTTCACAATATGATTGAGTTGCCTGTTTGCCTTAAATCCTCTCGCATATTGGTGTGATTGGCCCTAACCTATGGTCCTGAAACTAAATGAAGCCATCTCCCACGGTGCTGGTGAAAATTAAATGTTTTGTGTTGTTTTAGTTTTGTGAAAGTTGGATGTTCAATTTTTCAAAATGTAATAGTAATCAAGCTTGTTGACTGCTTATCTTTCTATTATTCACCCTTGTTTTTTGTTTATATATTCATTTTTATTTCATTTTACTTTTTCTGGACAAATTATACCCATTTGGTGCCCAATGAGTGTAGCCCTAAAGCAGTCATTCCTACATGTCATTCCCCACTCCCACCCTGCTTCCTGCTCTATTCACTGTCCCATCTTCTCGTAATAATAACTTAAACAAAGCCAGAAAATATAACTTTGAAAATAAGCTATGATCTCAAAGGGAGTCATTACCACATGGTCGAAACATCAACAACAATGCTTCACCACATATTGATTAAGTCACATATATTATCCATGATGTGCAGAGAAAGAACAAATATGTGGTTCAAGAGAATTTTTGGAGAGAGCTGGAGTTTCACAGCTCTTGCTGGATACTTTACTTGCATGCCTCCACAGTATTTTACTACTCTTGAAAGTCAAGTGCGTGTTCTCATCAACTCTAACTGCGTGCCATTAAAACTGTACACAAAAAAATACATCAGACAGGCACTAACTCCCACAATCCTCCACACAGGCAGGTGCAAGCACATCTGTAACTCTTTTGCACGTCTACATGTTTTTCTTTTCTTTTCTTTTAAAATCACTGAGTCTGGAAAAATGACCAGAATTCACTTGTTGCCCCAGTCTTCTGACCTGTATGATTGCAATACTGCAGCATGTAGTAAATGTTTTCTATCCCAGCAGCTGTTTGGCAGTGGGTTTCAGGAGGAATGGATTCATAGATTGACATTTCTTTTTATGAGCCTGTGTTTTGTGTACATCTGGCATGTACTGTAGCACTTCAAGTGATCTTCTCCTTCATGCACGAGTGAAGAAAATAAATGTACATCCTCTTTGATAGTGTTCTTGTTTGTACCACAGGTTGGCCTTGTGTGTCTTTCATGCTTGTGTGCAGGAATGTCTGCATCATTTTTCAAATAATCCAAAAGTTGAGGGCTCTGCTCTGTCATTTGGTGGAAAGTTTCATACAGAACATAACTTCTTTTAGGAGAACCTTTCAGACTTGTTGAAGAGCTTCTATTCAGCGACTCTTTCACCTTGATCAATGCACCAATGATGTCATCTGTGAGAGGTGAGCTACCCCACCTGCTTAACAAATACACTCACATACACTGCTGTTGTTTGAGCAAACAGATTTACTCACTCCATACCAACCACAGCCCTGCACCACAAAAACACCTGCTGAAGAACACTTGCAGGTCTGCACAAGTGAGTAAATCAAATGACACTGTACATACAGGAGCGATTCAGGCTAACGCTGAGCTCTGTTTGCTCTTAATCCCCCGTGTCAGCTCATATGAAGTGAGAAGGCGATCGACAGGCCCACCTCTCTGCGCGTTTGCACGACAAACAAATTGAAGCTGTCAGTCCTGCTCCAGTTAGCCAAAAAGTTATGAAATCCAGTCATGATGTGCCGATTTGTTTTCATTCATGAGGTCAGTTTGAAAAGCAAACGTGCGATGTGCGGCGTACTGAAAGAAGAATGACCGAGGAGCGGGTTAATGATGCCCGCCGATTCAGTGAGAAGAGAAATACTTAGTGTTCTGAGACTGAATCAACATTTGAACTCCTTCAATCACGAGAGCAGACAGCCAACGCCTGCCCCCACTGTGCAGACTCCTCACCTTACATAAGTCAGAGCCCCAGGACACATCTGGAAATCAACTCGTCCAGCATCAGGCCTCATAGTGCCCACGGCAAGAAGGCTGCAGGACTGGACCACACGTTGTACATCACTTCGGTTTGGACAGACTCTTTTTCAATCTTGCAGGCCTCACTTCATCTGTCATTGCTTTCCTCATTCGATTTCTCTCCTCGCCAGCTGCTCTGCACAGCATCAAATGAGCTAAACCTCATCCGCTGCTGACGACAGACTATTAACTCTGTTATTACCTCAGGTGTGCCAACACTTACCATAAAATATTACGCACAGGCAGAAATCAAGACTGAAAGTTTCACATTAAAGTTAAGTAACATGACGCTATTCTGTGTACTGGGAGTGAAATTTAATGAGGGAATCAAAAAGTGATGAAATACAACACAAAATCAATGTTGTAAGGCGTCTGTTTCCTCATCTGCACTCTTGATTGAGACCAGAAGTTAATAAATCATTCTAGTCCTAATACCCATACACACATTTTATATTAGAATGTCCAATCTATACAGCAGAGTAAATATTATTGGCATCAACAGTGATGCTTTTTATGTGCTCTGCTTGATATTGTCACTGGAGTTATCAGCTGTGTGCAGACAATAATTGGAGTGCAGATCAAAACAGGCAGCCTGCTGTAGCCACAAGTCAATGCTGGCTCCTATGTTTGCTTTTATTATTTTATATGATCTTAATATTTACAAGGAAGCCGCATTCAAATTAAAAATCTGTTTAACGAGAGGCCAAGTTAGCTGCAGAATCATGAACATTACAATCATGACAGTCATCAGTTCTCTAAGTTAATCAGATCCACAAAGAGATTTCAAGAAAAACAACCATACACTTCAGTCATTACATTTATTATCATCTTCTCAAAGTGATTCAGTGATGTTAATATGTTCCATTTTTAACTCTTTGAAGGTTATTCCATGTAGAAAGATGTAGAAAAGGCAGTTTTCCTTCATGTGTAACATGAATAGCAACATGTCAGAGGATTGTAACAGGAACCCAGTTTAAAACTGGTGTAGAGAAAGTGTATAGACACAGGAGGGAGGATTTCCCAGTATGACTTTGTAAACTAAGAAACATCTGTTTTGTTGGCTGTGACTTGAAATTCAGCAGTGAGAGATGGATGCTGTGTTTACAATGAAGTTCAATGATTCTGTAAAGTGGATGAAGCTGCTGTGTTAAGTTTCTGCTCTGTGGTTTCTTTTATTGTTTTCAAACCAAACTTCTTCATAGATCTCTTTACATGTTGTTGTTGTTACGTATTTTCATCTGATCTGGCCTGCTAAAAGACTTCATCAACCACAGACAGAAATGTCTCGGCTACAAAAGTGAAGCAGGATTTATTTATAAACAATATAAAAGACAATCTTCACTTTGAGTATCATAGCTGGATTTGTAACATGTATATTAAATGAGGACTGTTGTCAACCCAAATTCCCCAGTACTCATAGGTAACATTTTTATTGGTTTAAGGGTCAGGCATGAAAAAAAGTGGTGCCCTGACACAAACTTTTCACCTCTGATACTGATATTGCAGCCATGGATACTGATATTGATCTGATCCAACATCAGAAAGAATCATACATTGTCATTACTTATTTTGTAGCACTGCATGTTAATAAAGGTTTGATCAAGTGATATTACTCAAACAGAGAACAATACTCAGCTTCACCGAATAAAACTGACCCATTTAATAATGGATTACACAAACTTTAACCTTAAACGTAGGAATATACTACAATTGAATAATTTAAATGAAAAATAAATCAGAATGCACTGAAAAATAACCGAAATGAATCCAATAAAAACAAATATTTTAAAAGTGCAAAATGATAATTAAAGTTCAATTCGTTTTTTTTTTTTTACTGTCAGTGGGAATAGCAGGAACAGCTTAGAGCAAAATGTCAGTTGTCAAACTTCTTAGAATTTAAAAGTCCACAGTTCCAATTTGAAATAAAAGAAATCACTTGAATAACAGGAATAGTAAAAATGTCTATCAGTCTGTTGTTATGATCATGTGGGCTTTGCATAATGGAGCTGGATGCTACTGGATATTAGTGCTGGAGCAGAATGGACTTGTAGTATTTTAGATGCAGGGCAATATAATCCTATATAACTTTTTTTCTTTCTTTTCTTTTTTTTCTGATATTGGACCAATATCTTATTGCAATATTGGACTGGGGCTCCTCTAATGAATAAAGTTTTAATTTGACTGGCTCTTGTCAGTGAGCTATAGAAATCCATTAACTTTGTTTTTGCTTTCGTTTCGTAGGGAGCAAAGGTGGAGGAAGGTATCATCAGCATGAAAGTCTGACTTTGCTTTGACATCCTTAAGTAGATCATTTTTAAAGAAAGAGATCAGAAAAGGTCCCAGAGCAGATCCCTGGGGCACACCTATAGTGGTCTCAAGAAAAACAGTTATGTGTCCCTTTCACTTGTTTTCTGAGTACCATATGAAGAAATAGATATGTTTTTTAAATTTTGAGATGATTTTATTGAGCCAAAGATGATCTATTTACACAACTTGAAATGGTTTGATTTTATTTTGTTGTTCATCATCTTTGAGGTTTGATAAATACATCCACTTTCCATGTTGCTGTTGAACTCAACAACACTGTTAAAATGTATTTATCAGAACTTCAATAAGAGTCTCTGAGAGTCTTTAGTTACATTTCAGCAGACAGAAGCTGCAAGAGCAGCTCTGCAGAAGAAACTAAAGGGGAGGGGGGGGGCATTCACACATGAAGTGAAAAGGCAATATTTATGGTGTGTAAGAGCACAGCTTACTGCACCTCTCCCTCTCTGTGCTTCTCTCAACTGTGTCCACTTTATTACACACACACACACACACGCACACACACACACATACTCACACACACACCTCACTCTTAAACGCATTCCTACACTTCTTATATTACTTCTGCTTGTGTCATTCTAATCTTCCTGCAGCGTCTGCTGACGTCTAGCCGCACCACATGCCGACCTCTGGGCCCGGTGGCATATTGGCCCGTCTGTGAACCGAGGGCGGCTTCTGTCTGTGAGCTCGGCACGGCTGGTTCTGCAGAGTGTGATCCAGACTGGAAGAGTCAGGAGGTGAATGTAAACATTTGCTTCTGCCCTTAATCCTCTAATTAGGCTGGACTGGCTGTAAGAGAAACCGATGATGGTGTCTGGACCCGAGAGAGATTTTCAGGAGAGGAGCATACAGCAGGCAGAGTGCTGTGAAACTGCCTCTTAGTTTAAAGTAAAGCAAATGTTAATGACTTCATTCTGCACTCTTTGTAATGGCCAGCAGGGGGCAACACCGAAAGCTGCATAAAGAAGTTTTAATTAAGTGAAATCTCATGAGTAATGGCCTCTAGTGTAGTCAACTGTTGAGCAGCACTACAGATCTTGATTTCAACAAACAGTAGCAAAACAAACATTGCATGTTGGCACAAGTTGGTGGTCTTGTGGCGCCTGCCTCCCATAGATACTGGAAAGAGAAAGTGAATGGCTAATGGTAAATTAAATGTGGTGCATTAGTAGGTTGACAACCAAAATAACAAAAAGGTTGAAAGACAAAATCACATTTTGAAATATTCAGAAACAGTGAACAAGAGGATTGACACATGATTGAACAGATTCATGGTGTAATTTACGGTAAAACAGATGATTTGGTAGGGATTACTCCAGGGTCTTTGATTGACAAGCAGCTACAATGGTTGATAAACGTTGTCAATCAGTGCATGTCAATCTTCTTTTCCCAAATATGGTCACTACAGCACAAGACCCAAGATTTCCACAGCTGTTAGTGAACCGCCATGTGATGTCACATTAACTCTGCCCACTCAGACTGTCACAAAATGAGATCATTAATAATGTTTTCTCTGAGTTTTATGTTTCACTCGAGGATACTGTTTTGTTTTTGTTTCTTCTTCCTCTTTTTTTTTCACCTTGCAGCAACTTGTCTGATAAACCTTCTCCATCCAATAAAGAGCAGGGCACATGGGGTGTGCAGCAGTGGCAGCAGCAGTGGCAGCAGGCCGGAGCCATGTCTCCAAACTGAATCAACATTGAAAACACAGCTGCAGAGGTCGATCTTATTAGATTGGATTACACGCAGCTTGTGCATGCTGTGACCCAGACTCTGGCTCCTGACGTATCGGTGTGAGTGTTATTTGTTTTCTTTTATGTGAGTGATGCACCTGCACTTGGAGGAGAAAGGGTTTGGCGTCACAGCTCTCCTGTCTCTGACCTGACATTACTGAATAGCCCCAGACGTCTTATTTATTTGGTTTTCTTGCAGATTCTATTAAAACAAAAGATTTCATCAGTATTTTTCTTATGTTTTGGGTGCTACTTTTTCTTTTTTCTCTGCAGGGTGTCAGCTATTACTGTAATCAACTACAAATAACTTTGAACTAGTTCTTGGGAAAGCGTCTGTTTCCAGTTCTGAGGAAGTGTGCAGACTGTCTAGGCCTTAGTGTACAACTCCTACAACTCACTATCAGGAAAACGTCACACTAAGGACATTATGCAGAACTTCAGCTACAAGGCATAAACACTGAGAGTAATTCTGCAGCACTTCATGCGAAATGATGGCACCTGGAGAATATGTCTGTTAACTCTGTGGACTCCTGATGCTGTGGAGCTCACTCACTGTCTTTTCATAACCATTTCACTTTTTGGCTCAGTCGTCAATGTGTGGATTTGGGAACCGATGAGTGACTTATTGTTGGGCTTGTTATACATACTTAAATGTACTTAATCTATGTTAGTAGGCAGACTTGTCAACTTTTGATATGTGCAGGCAAAATGTTAGCTTGATGGCTTAGTGGTTATACCTCTGGTGAAGAAAACATCACTTGTCGTAAGACTTTGTTTATAGTTTGACAGTATTTGGTGACATGAGCCATCGCAAACTCCGGCTAGCCAAGGGTTTGCTACCAATGAATCTAAGCCAGATTCCTTTTTGTGTCATGCATTTTGTCTTTGGATCAAAACCAATCAAAGTTAATTGTTTCAGGTTTAACAGCAAAATAAACATAATAGCTTCATAGTTTATTTCCTCTCCTGAGGTTGAAAACAAATATCAGTTTCTGGTGAGTCTCAGTTTCACTGTAAGTTACATTAAGAGTAATGGAGCTGATCTTTGGCAGGGGTCATATTAGATATGGTGTGGGCTTTGAGCCCCCGTATCAACAGCTATAGTGCATGTTAGTCACGTGATCTGAACTGAGCCTCTGATTAGACAAACACTTGATCTTAATATGTTAGAATATGTTAGAATATGCTGAGTTAGAAGAATTCACACAGAATGTGCCAATAGTGAAAATAAAATTTCAGACCCAAGCAATTTGATGAACTGGGTTGTGAATATGTTTTTAATGCTGTAGTAGCCTATTTCTTTCAGGCATTTCCACATAGGCTTCATTTTTCATTGATGTTGTGACACTTCAGCTTCCTGTTTTTTCTGAAATGTTGGTGTTTTTGTATTGTGTCAAGTCTTAATTCCTTCCATTGTTGTGTTTCCCGCATTTTTCCTTACACACTTGCGCCACCTTTGCAATTGGCCTCCTGGCCTGTGAACAAATCCTCATGCTTCTGTCCATCATCTGTTTGACTGCCATTGTCACTATAATGTGCTCATGCCCCTAAAACTTCAATATCAAGTTTCATTTTCCTTTTTCTTATATTTGTTTGATCTTTTCATTCCTAAAAGTGGATAACATATTCCTGGATTTATCTTCTTTCACTAAGTGACTGAACCCTGAACTGTAATAAACCTGAGTTTTTCCCAGTTTTTCCCTTAGTTGTCACATCATGGAGGAGACACAGTTCAGGGTCAGAATCAACTTTAATGACCAGATATCTCCAAACATTAAAGCACAAACCTTACACTAACAGGTATGAGCCTTCACATAAAAAGATTCTCATATCAAGTTCAAACCCCAGCCACCAGACTCTATGTTATTGTGGTGAAGCTGTTAAAAGGGTAAAAAGGATGATCCTTTTTGTTCAAAACTCTTTCTTTGTATGATGCATAAAAAAGAAGAGTATTTCTGTTTTATTTTAAGCAACTGACCTTTGTTTAGTTCCATCGTGTCCTTTGAGGAGTTTATTTTCTCCAACAGACACAATGTCCTGAACATCAGTGTTCCCTCACCTGGTAAAGAGCCTGATCTGTTTGCCTCATATTTTCATCTCTTTTTAATCTCCAGTCTAAATCAGGGGTTCTGCTCGCTTTCACTCGTGCTCATTTAAAAAGAGAAATAGTTCATAAAGTGTGGTAGAGAAGAGTTTGATTCCCTTTAACTTAATATGTTTCCACCTGCTTGTCCAAGAGCTGGGTACTGTAATTTATCACTTCTTTTATGTAAGTGTACACCAGCTGTCTTTGGTAGCTTAAATTCATTGGTTTGGGTATGTTCATTAGAACATTTCCACTTTACTGCCATGTGACATAACCTATTGATTGAGACTTCAGCTGTCCGTGGAGTTAGACGGATTCCTGCTCTTTGCCGTATTTGGGATGCTTTGGGTTATCTATTTTAAACGCATCGTTCACAACAGAGTGATTGACTGTGGAAATAAAAACACAGTCTTAGATGAAGTATTCCTTGGAGGGACAGGTTCATGAGAGCTGTCCTCCATGTGCCAAAGTGATGTGAGTATTGTTGCAGGCAGGGCTTGAATAAACATTTAGATTACCCCACTCAGCAAAACACAGCCCAGTCCAGACTCTGCAAAGAATCTAAAGTATTTCTCCTGAGTGTGACGAGCTGCTTTATAATTTCCAAGAAAGCATAAATGGCCAAGCTCAGACACATACCTGAAGTTTACAAGCTGGCTTTATTTCATTCTTATAAGATTAATCCTTATGTGTGTGTGTATGATAAGCACAGCACGCCACTAAAGCCCGCCTCCAACACGGCTTCCTCTCCATCTGAGACAGACTGCTTTGGAAAGTTCCACTGATTGGTCCAAGAGCATGTCCTGTGATAAGAAACATGTTTTTCCTGATTGGGAAATAGAAAAAGAATACAGTCTCTGATTCTTCGAAATCCAACAGAAGTTATAAAGTTTATTCTTCGCTGCTGTTTTATGGGGAACATCGTCCAAACTGTCTGGACAGACTCTGTGTGCTCACTCCAGCCCTGATTGTCTCCTTCACTGGTGGTCAATTAGTTTGAATTTATTTTCAAACGGGTAGATTGCATAATAGGAAAAAATATTTTTTATTTTCAGAGAGAAAAAAGACTTTTGGAGACAGAGGGAGGACTGCTGTTCCTCAACATTGACTCCTTCTTATGTAACAGGAAGCAGAGGAAAAGGGAGGACGCTCTCAGGAGCATCTCCCTCTAACAAGAGACTGAAGAATGTGAACGGGCAGGGACTCAAATGAAGGTGACTCAAATAGTTTTGAAAAACGTCAGAATTCAATCAATGTTTATGTCTCAGAGAATGCAGTTAGGTTTATTGGACAAGAACACATTTAAAAGTACTGAAAATGCAACTGAAATCAGCTGTGATCACTGTAGCAGCTGTACATCTCCTCACCTCTTCATTACACTTCAGCTCCTCCGCTTCTTTGTTTTTGTTTCCCCTTTAACAAATAAACAATAAAGGATCTCTGCCGCTATTCTGACAGTATTTCACAGTAGCCACCTATTTGCAGAAAAACAGCTTTGAATACCCTTTGTCATTATACATTTAAAGCTCCTGTGTGGTATCTTTACTTTGTGTTGACTTTGGCGTCCTCTGCGACAAATTTGTACTTTTCATGCCTTTGCTGATGATGTCCTGCTTGTCCAGCTCAAGTTTTTCTCAATCAATCAATCAAATTTGATTTTTATAGCCCTTTACAATAACCAAAAAGGTACCCAAAGTGCTTTACAACAAAGCCATTAAAACAATACATTTAAAAGCAACACATAAACAGAGGCACTAGACTGTGGAAAAGTGCTACAGTGCTGCAGGTCACTGAAAGCCTTCCAAAAGTAAATAAAGTAGACCAACAAAATAAATGAAACACAATAAGCGCATACATAGAAACAAGACTGCCCTAGTAAGAATCGAATGCCAATCTAAAAAAAAAGTGGGTCTTCAGTTTTAATTTAAAACGGCCGAGGTCCGTGGTGGTGCAGATATCAGGGGGTAGTTTGTTCCACAGTCTGGGGGCAGCAACAGCAAATGATCGATCACCCCACTGTTTATGTCTCACCCTGGGGACTTCAAACAGAAGCTGACCTGAACAACACAGGGCCCTGCCATGATCACGGATAGTTAAAATCTCAGATAAGTAGGGGGGTGCCAGGCCATTTATAGCATTAAAAACAAACAACAGAAATTTAAAATCAATTCTAAAATGAACTGGAAGTAAGTGAGGTGACAACAGCACAGGGGTAATGTGTTCTTGTCTGGATGTGCCCGTTAAAAATCGAGCAGTTGGAGATGTGAAAATTGAAGACCCATATTATAAATTATACCATGTGTTCATCTATATATCAAGTAGAATCATCTTAAAACCTAATATGGGCCTCCATCACCAGACAAGTCCAGAAAAATTCATTATAAATTTCACTTACTGTTCAGATTCAGAAAGTTTGTTTTCAGGAATTTTAATTTGAAAATTTGGGTTTTCTTTTTGTTTTAACTTCTGAAGTTAGGATAACTGATATGGATGTTTTCAAGGGCCAATATTTGAGGCAGATACTGCTTTTGCTCCCTCAATTTACATAACAAAAATGACACAAATGTTACAGGTCTTGATCTTAAAACAAGGAAAATTTATTGAACTATATTTAATACTAAACCTAGATGGAAAAGAGTGGTAGAGTATGTTGTAAACAGTAGGAATAGCTTCATCATTGCTCAACTATATCAAACACATATAGTTTGATGTAGTTTGAAAACTGCTTCACTCTACAGTCTGCAGGCAGGGCATGATCTGCACATGGACTGTAGCATCTCTTAGCAACACAGAGCTGCCTGTGGACGTCTGTCTGTAAATCACCTCGGGGAGGAATATGCTGAACACACCCACAAATCAGGCCAATGCCCATACAGGTGAAAAACACAAGTGAATAAATTGGCCAGTATATATATAAGTCTGTCTTTACTCTCAAGGGCCACTAATTTTGAGATATATCATTCTAGTTTTGAGATTCCTGGTGGAGTAAAATTATTTTGCTGACTGGAGAGATAATTTCACTAGTTTAAAGACACTTTCTTGTAAATTTGGAGTTGTTGTCTTGTGTTAAGGCTTTCTTTTTTGCAGTGCAGAAGATACATTTGTTCTAACACATGATGAAAAACAGCACCTTTTGTTGTCCTCAGCTCATCAAGAGCTCAACCGATTGTTTGGTTTACTGTCTGACCTGTCTGTCTCTCTGCCCACTCTGCTGGTGCACACACTGGGCACACGTAGCAGCCTCCAGTAGCTAGAAATGAAGCCAGCAGGGGTTCAAAATCTGTTTGCAGTTTCTTGACTGGCCAATTGAGGCTGGCTCAAGAACAAAGTCCATCAAACCATAATCTTTGTAGTTCCATGCAGATCATGAGGACTGAAACCTTTCCCAGCTAACTTTGTGTAGGTTGCTCATCAGTGTTTACCATTAAAGCACAGTGCAGCCTGGACTGAAGCTAATTCTTCACTAAAAGCACAACTTTGCAGCAGAATTAAACTTGTTCTATGCCTGGAGCAAAATCCTCTTAAAGTCTCTAGAGCTTATTTCTTCATCAATGCCAAATGTATAAAGGTGACCTTTAAGAATAACTTGATCTGAAGTCATAATTGATTCACATTTTGGGATTTTATCACTTTGAGTGACAGGTGGATGCCTCCAGCTGTCTACCAGGTGTACTCTTCACCGAGTCATTCACTCTACTCACCTCTTGGCTGTGTTTCTTGTTATGTTTTTTTCTTGCAAGCATCTGACAAATCATTTTGCTTGCTCTGCATTTTTTAACTATAAGGCCAAAAACAGCAGACGAGGAAGAGACCAGGTGTTTTCAGTTCTCCTGTAGGTGCAGCTCACCTGCTGCTCATCCTTTCAGTGGAGGCTTCAAAGACAGTCAAAGTGGATCCATCCATTATTTTGACAATCTGATTTTTAGTTTAAAGAGCCATCAGCATTAGAGACAGTGCGAGTATAAGAGTGAGGTCAGCAGCATTACAAACAGCTGTATATGCAGCGGCTGGCTGAGGTCCAGCCTCCTATAAAGAGCTCAGCTGTACATATCAGGCTGACCTGAGCACAGTGTGTTCTTTGTTGACAGTGGAGACTCACAGCAGTACAGGACATGTGAGATCAGACCCAGCCTGTGATAAATCATGACTCAGCACTGTAGCATGATAAGCAAAAGCTGTCCGAACAAGCCCACATGACGGAGGGATGAGAGAGAGTCTGCCTCTGCTCCTCCTCTCTGTCCGTCTGTCATTCTTCTGTTTACTGTTTTCTTCCATGGAGGTCTGACACAACATTTACCTCACATCTCAGTTATTCACTTCATGTGTTTGTCCTGTGTTTACCTGAGCGTTAACACACCTGTGTGTGGGGGTCAGGGATCCCAGGCTGATGTGTTGAGTTGTGTTGTACTGCCCTCTAGTGGACAGGCTGCAGGCTGCTGCAGCTGTTACGACTTAAGTAGTCCACTTGGGGGCAGCTTACTCACACATTTGTTGGTGATACAAACGTGATGAGGACCTTGTCTTTGGATTCAAGTGAAACAATAACTGTATGAGGACACTGTGCATATTTAATCAAAATACATCATAGATTTGACCCTTTGAATACAAATGGCTGTTGAAAGTATGTAGACTATATTTTCAAAGATAGTTCTTTAATTAAAATGAAAAAGTCCTGCAGTTCCTTTTGTGCTTGTGATACACAAAGCTGTCTTGAGTTGTATCCAAGCTGGTGCTTTTCTTTTTGGATTATATCAGAGCTCTCAAGCTTCTTTTTCATAGTCAATAATTATGCACAGTAGGTTTATTGCTGACTTTAAATTTTCCATTTAAAAAAAAAAAAAAAAATCACTTTCATTGATTAGATAAAAGACTCATGACCCATTTTGGTTTTTTGAAATAGCTGTGAGAACTTTCTGGAAAAACTAGCGTTGGCTGTCAAAAAAAACTCCGCTTCCCATAAGCCTTTGTTCCCCAGCACATGCTACTTTCGGTTTTTGTTTGTTTTGGAAAATGAATGAAGAGCAGATCTTTTTTTTTTTTTTTTTTTTTAACTTTTTTCCATTGATCAAGACTTTTAAATGGATACTATGAAACAGTTTAGTGGAACTGTTGTTTGAAAAAAGGCAGCAATTGTTGGAAACTAAGGCTTTGACAAACAGTTGGGCCTGTGTTTTACTCTGTAACCTGTGCTCTATCATTTTAACTGTCTTCTGCTCTTCCGTCCTTTTCCAGTCAGAAAGTCCAGTTTGAACCATCACTACAAAATAAATCACAGAAATAGTTTTCAGCAGAGAAAAAAACTAACCTTTCTTCTTGCAGCCAAACTTTGTCAGGAGGGTTTTGTCATAGAGACTTTGGTTCTGCTCATCTGACCTAGGAAGATGAATAACATCTAGAAATAACTTGTATTAGCTCTGAAAACCTCATTTTAAGTTGTGGATTATGATATATCTAGAAGTGAAACTTATTCAAGATCACTTAAAAAGTCAGCAACTAACAAATTCTGATAATTTCAGCTCAGATTGGATGGCATTTCCAGCAGAGGGGGCAGAGGAACTGAATGCTTGTTTTCCTTAACAGTACGATCTGTGACCGAATTTTTACCCTTATGACTAAGATGCATGCTACAAAATGTCTTGATAAGCATGTGTATGTGTAAAGCACTGAACGAGGAAACATTTTTTTAAATGACAAGACAAATTGATTTAAATATCTTTCCTTATTCCTGTAATATTTGTGTGCATCACTTTACTGTCCTCTCCTCCCTTTACAGCCGAGACAGTGACGTCACCCAGAGTCCAGAGTTCACATCATTAGAGTAACCAGGTCATGACATCTGAGTTTGAACATTTTCCAGATGCAAAACAAAATCCCCTCATCCCTGTGTCGCAGCTACTTTTCATACTTTCATCATATAATTGTTATTTTAGCATGTAATTAACCTAATTTCATTTACAAGCATTCGTACAGAGTCCATAGGGGAATATCTGAAATGTTTGCACAAATAAGAGCACCATCTCCAAAAACCAAATGAAGCTTTTAGACATGGTGATGCATCTCAATTCATGATTCTCTCAACACTACACCAGAAGTTGCTCAACAGTTTGCAAAACTACATCTAAGCTCCAGACAAGGAGAAAGTGCATGGTTATTTGCTACCTAAGCGATGAAAACCACAATACTCTTCACTTTTCTCTCCATCCTCCAACATGTGAGCTAATGAACCTCTTTGAAATATATTATAAACAACATTTTTGTACAGGTGCATCAGTGAAATCCTGCAGGAGAGAAAAGGAAATCAAGTTGTGAAGAAAATGGAGATTTTTTTTCACCGTATTAGAGTATTTTAAAATTAAGAAAACATCCCAAGATTCTCTTCCGTCAGCTCCAAAGTGGCAGAACTCAACACTACACAACTGGATCTTTTTCTTCCTCTTCTGTCCCAGGTGGCCGTTGAAGAGGAGCGCTGTGCATCCCTCTTATCTGTGAGTCATTAACTGATAAAGAGTCCAAACCGCAGTCAGAACATCACCTGGCACAGGTACAGGAAGCCACAGTCCGCTGTGGACCAGGAAGTCAGCTTCAGTATTTCACAGTGAACACTAAGGTTGATTCAGACGTGTCGTGTCTTTATCATGATACTGCTCACTGTGGCAACCAGCGCTGTATACACCCATGAAATCCCTTCTCATTTTTCTCTCGCAAAATGTAAATGAAGGTATGACCGAGCTTCTGTGTAAAATGCTGACAGCAAAACTGTGTCGTCTTTCTGTGTTTTCCAGTTCTGAAAATATGACGTGCATCAATCAACATGGCCCTGGGCTGTTCGTTTGTAACATGCAGGGTGGATCATCAACTTGTGGCTACAGTTATACAACCATGACTCCCAAAATGTTGATAAACAATGTAGTTCAATGCTTTCACCTCTATTTAAGTGATGAAGAGTCCTGTACACTCAGGTTTTCTATCTTTGACTTTGTCAAGCTATTATGCTCCTCACTGAAGAGCGTGCTGCAGCTAAAACCATCAGACCTTAACTGAAAGAGCTGAATCAGTCGACAGCTCTTATTGTCGACACAATGCACAAATACTGGCACAAAAGCAAGGACAAGTTACACTTTTACCACTAACTGATGTGCACAAAGCTCTGGAGCTGTGTAGCACCAGTTTATAAACATCTTCCCCACTGAATATGTTCAGCTTCACACTTCTATGCCAGGTGCAGTATGAGCTGGTAGGACGAATTCACAGGAACTACGCTGATATCTTCTTGATAATTAATGTTTAACTCTAAATTACCCACAGTTTTTTTGACAGTTTCTGAGTAACCTGTGCCTTTTTGTGTAAATAACACAGAGCAAACATGAGTGAAACTAGTTCATAAATGCCTTTGTGTTTGACCAAGTGACTGTGACACAAGACAGCTTTTGTTGTGTTGACAAAAGAGTCAAGAGTGAAAACATTTAGTGACAAAAAAGACTTGAACCAGGTCAGAGTTCTGCTGCCTATTCAAGAAACATGGAGTTGTTTAAATGTTCTTTACTATGAGAATAAATATAGATTCTTCATAGGGTCAGTTGAGCTTTTATTGGAGGGCAGAACCTGCAGTCGTTTTCAGGAACACAGGTTTTTCATGCACCTGGCTCACCTGGAATTCCAGCAGAATGATGTGCACATAAATTAGATTCAAAATATTAAACTTGCATTTTTTCTCAGTGCTTTGGAAATTTAGCCTATTTACTCAGTTTTAAAGCCAACAGATCAGTGTCTACAAGACTTCATGTCTATTTAAATAGAGGCTCCATGAGACACATTACAGCAGGTTCATGTGTGAAATAATGATATATCAATACCTCAGATTAGAAATCTGTTATGCAAAAGTTTGTATGTGCACAAAACATTGATCGAATCCGAATTTGATGGTTTGCAAACCTTTAAAGTAGATAATGAAAAAGTTGCAAAGACAGCACATACAATATTGAAATTTGAAAAGAAAAAGTTTGCTAAATGAGAAATATCTCTTCATTGTCAATTTAATGCCAGCAACATGATACAAAAAAGTCTGGACAAGACAAAGCAAAACAGAGAAAAAGAAGTGTGATGCCTAAAAAAAGGAAAATAAAAAGTGACACTCAAAGGAAGATCTGCCAGGTAATGAGTTCAATAATTAATAGGCAAGTCACATGACCGAGTACGTCATAAAGGATGCTCCAGAGAGGCATCATCACTCTGTGAGAGACTACCTGAGCAAAAAGTTCAACAATTTTAGACTCATGGTTTTCAGAACAAAATGAGAAATAGTGAGTGGACTTCATCCGCTCCATAACTTAATATAAGTAAGAGATTCAGAAAATCTGAAGGGATGTCTGCATAAAGAGGACAATGACCAAAACCAAGACTCAATAAACCAGAGCCTGTATCCACATCCAGTCATGAAACAAACAGGACCATTAGCCTCAGTAGTGTACATTTTGTAATGGAACAGCCGTTTTAGCCACATGCGCAACTGAAAATAATCAACTAATTGTGCCAAAGAAGTGAGGCAGGTGCAGTACGTCATGTCAGGGGAACTTCCTGGAAAATCCCTCTCCAACAAATTCTAATTGCCTATTTCACAAACAGTGATACACATGGTGAATGGTAACAGCGAGACAGGATCAAGGAAGAACTATTTTTTATTAACATTTTATTAGAAGACTATAGAATGAACAAATAACTGTTGTCAGCCAGCCAATCAGAGAACAGACAAAGGGAAAGATGAAGTTTGACTAAAGATCTTGAACAGGGCAAATGTGTGTGGTGTCTCTGAGAGCATCGTTTAAGATTGGAATAATAAAATAAGCAATATGAAAGCTGCTTTATAGAACAAGCACCGAAGCAATCTCCAGTAACTCCATGAATGACTGCTGAGCAAAAACTGATGGCAGTGAGCCTTGCTGGTTTGACACTTTGAATGCCTCCCTTATCTCACCTGTTTACTAAAAATTTCATGTTTCCTAAATCTAAATTTGTGGTTTAGCTCTGTATTGTCATACTTTTCCAAAGGATAGGTTCAAACCCTAAACATCTGTTGTCTGTGCATACTTTGTTTTAGACTGTAACGTATAAGCAAGACTTCTGCCATCTTTTAAACTGCCAAAAGTCTGGGGTAATACTGCTGTCAGTATTTGTAATGGCAGGGTCTACTACCATTAAATTTAATGCTCTGTTGGGGGCGTTAACCTGGCTCGTGCATACTGCAAATGGACTTTGGGAAACTGTGAACACTGTATGATGGAGAACTGGGCTTGATTTCAACTCAGAGGTCAAAGCCCTGGTGATGGTCTGGGGATCCGAATGGTCCATGCTAAGGTCCATTTGCACTTTTTGGGGCTTCATTAATGTCCCCCTGGATTCACTGTTGTGACATTCTCACACGGCAACAATGCAACGCTCAAAGTCCATTAATTCACTTCTCGACTGTGTTCTGATGATCGATTTGATCTTTTGGAGGTGGTCTTCTACATGTCTACGTGACTAAATGCTGCAGAGTTGCTGCTCTGTGTTAACACGCATTCAAACAGGTTTTCCTGATATAGTGACTGAGAGTGTAGATTTCAGGTTGTTACAGGCAGGATCTGTCATTACGCTAGCTACATATAAGAATGAGAAGGTATGAAATCTGCCACTTAAATGTTTTCCCCATTTATCATCCTTCTGTCAGTGTCATTGAGAAAGTGAGTAACCAGCTCCAGACTTTATCATGTCAGCATCTCACCATATAGGAAGCTTATGTAATTTTTGTTTGGAACTGTTCCCACTTTAATGTGAACCCTGACAGTCAGAGAAAAGAGCTGTGTGCTTCAGTCAGGAAACAATTAAAAAGTCAGACAGGAGCTTCGTTAGAGCTCCAGACAAACAATAAACTGTTTGGCAGAGCGAGCCTCCGGCCATTGTTCCCTCTCCTTCAAACACCAGGCTGAGATGATTCATTTGTTTTCAGCTCACTCAGAGTCTTGCATACACATTTCAGCACATTCATTTGAGTGAGTAATTGCAAAATGATGTCCTATTATGAAGAGAAACCTTCATATTTCTCCAAAATAATAACTTTTGGCAGGGAACTTCAGTCTGTTTTCAGCTTTCTGACCTGAGATGACAGCACTCCGTCTGAAAACAAAAGAGGATGCTTTGTTGACTCTCTTACTGCTTGGTTGAGGTTTTATTTACTTGAGGGATGCCAGGGCTCAAAGAGGAACAAAAACAGAGACAATCCCACAAACCAGCATTGGGAAAAGTCCTGCAGCAACAAAATGAAAATGTGGAAACAATATATCCGCTCAAATGTGTCTGATGTGTGTGAGTGCGGGAGCTCAGAGAGGATGACAGACTCTCCTCCCAGCCTCTCTCATCCTCACTCCTGATGCCTCCAACCCCTAATCTTGACAGAGAATGCAAATAGTGTAAAAAAAACGTCCCCACCGAATATTTGCATTTTAAACAAATAGATAAAGGTCATTTTGAAAAGCTGCCCTCCTCATGACAGCAGAGAGGTGGCATGCCCCCTGTGTCCCTGCCCTCCTCACGGCGTAGTTAAAGCTCCGGCTGTGGCACGTCACACACAGTATGGTGCTGCTCACTGGGATTTAGCTACTGTAGACAAACACAACAGAGGGAGAACACAGAGGCCTCTGTGTGTGCGTGTGTGTTTATGTGTGTGTGCGTTATTGTGTGTCTATGTCAGACTGCTCGCTCCACAGCATCATGGACCCAGGTGAGACACTTATTTCTCTGCATGATGTCTGCTGCTGCTGTCACTGCTATTATTTTGCAGCTATGTCATATGTTTTAATATTTAAAGTTTTTTACATTCATTCATTTATTTATTTGTTTACTAACTTATTTTGGTAGTGCTTTTATTTTGAAAGGGAACACGATGAATGATAAAACGGTGGCTTATCTTCAGTGTGACAGAGAAATGTCTCAATGTTATGTTGCTTTTCTGCTAATATCATGTGTTTTCATGTTTAATTTTTTTATTTTGGTAGTGCTTTTATTTTGAAGGGTAAATGGAGAAAAACTGGTCTATCTTTAGTGTGACAGAGAAACATATCAATGTAATGATGCCACTGATGTTATTCTGCAGCAAATATCATGTGCTTTAACATTGAAAAATGTAGTTTTTGGTAGTGCTTTTATTTTGAAGGGTAAATGAGAAAACTGATGTATCTTAAGTGTGACAGAGACATGCATTAACAAAACAGCATGAATAAAAAAATCCTTTGCACTTAAATTTTTAAGAAAAACTACAATTTGAAAAAAAAACCAAAAACTTATTCTTCATGCATGCAAGCCATTAATTTTTAGAGCAGGATATTTTGCCAATCATTTCTTAATGTTTCTGCTTTTAAAATAAATATTTTTCATCTTTTCATTTAATTTTCTTCAATTAGATGCAGCTATATTAGAAATATGTCAACTGGAGTAAAGAAAATTAATAATCAGGTGTCTGTAAATACATTTTTTTGGCTATTAGATACTAATTTACTGGTCCAAAAATGTTACTGTTAATGCAACATTTGACCTCAAATGCATTTAAACGTTCATTGCCCAGCAGAAATTGAACTATTTTTTTATTTGATCCGAACATTTTTATGAAAATTCATATCCTAAATAATCTCATTGGTCAAAGAGGGCAGATGTTTTGCTAAAATATCCCTTTGAAAAGCTAGAATCTTCTATATAAAGTCGTTTGCATGCAGCGTCTGTTTGGGTAATGAATTTTGCATTTTTATTGAGTGTATTCTTTTGCTCTGTCCCAAAATCACAACCAGGATTCATTTCAGATTTGCACAAATTAATTCAAAGTCTGATGAGTTTCCTCTCTGCTGCATGAAACTTGATCATAAATCCTCCAGACTCTGCAGTCTTACAGCTGTAAATTGCCTCTTTTTCGCACTCTATTTGCATGGACCTAACCAAAGGCGATTTCCATGACATTTACACACCAATCCCAAAGTACCATTCGCCTATATGAATAAAACTGTCAAGCATTCAAATGATCACACATTTGTGGGGGTTGATGAAAATTGGTTGAAGTTAAACTGTTGCTGCATTTGTTTCTATACCCAAACTGTCTTTCTGCTCCATCTAGAATATTCTAAGAGGGTGTACCAAGGAGTCCGGGTGAAGCACACAGTCAAAGACCTGCTGGCGGAGAAGAGATCCCGACAGACAAACGGGCCCAGATACAGTGTAAGCACAGCCCCCTATCAGCCGCTCCGCTTTTGTCCTTCCTGTCTGTCCCCAGTTCATTTTTCTCCCAAAGCAAACAGCACAGCCACAGTTGACATTCTGTTAGTGCCTCAATTAAGAGGTCGGCTTTTAAAAAATCTCTCTTCTTGTTTACATTTTCAAGCGTTTTGTGGACCAACGATCCATGGTCGATCCATTGACCACCTGTACCTCCCCCCTCTGTCTCCTGCTCCCCTTGGGCGCTCGCAAAGCCAATCTGTAAATATGTGTGCATAGAGAGGAACACAAAGAGTGCACAAAAGAATACTGACACAATGCTTGCAGAGGTACCAGTCATGATCTCCCAAAATCCCTCTGGAGGTGGGGGCGGGGAGAGAAGCCTGAGGTGGACAGGTAACATAGGGAGGCTGAAAAAGGGCCAGTGAAGGAGGCTGCCTATGCAAAGTTTGATCCCCTGCACACCTGCCAGCCGACATTGTCCTGTGCCGAGCACAGGCCGCAGACAAGCCTCCTATTGTTGTCTCGGGAACACACGCCAGCACACACTCTCACACACAGTCACTGATGCTGCTTTAGACGTCTGCATGCACGAGCACGACCGGCTTTTCACTTTCCACAAACCGCCTGTCAAAAGGCTTTTCCAGAACAGCACTCAGTGTTTGCTCTCTGCGGAGCATCGGCATGTCCACTCCATGGAAATGCAAGCTGCTAATGTCTTACATAATGAGGGGATTGAGAGAGACAAAGGAGAAGATAGAATGAAAAAAGAGGCAGGTTCAACACTCGAGGTTAGAGATAATATGCTAATGTGAGTGAGTGAGTCCTGTCTTTCAAATCTTGCCCCAGGTCCTCTTTTAGAAACAATTCAGTGTGCAAATCATGCTCAGTTTCTGTTGATTTCATGAGCTAAAGCAGATGTCTGAGTTGTGCATTATGTCTTTAAAGCCCACTGAGGGTATCAAGAACCGATAAGAAGTAGTTCAATCCTTCAACATCATTAGCCTTTATTCTCAATGATTCCCTTATCGATTCTTTACATTATGCCTGAGTGGCCATTCGCTATTCTGCCCCAGCTAGCTCAGCCTAGTCCATAAATGACAGTTTCCAAGACAATGTTGGTTCACATTTAACACATTATATACGTCCCTAAGTACCAATAACAATATAGAAAACATAGCACTAGCTTGATGCTATCATATATGGGAAATTGCATTGATATGCTGGTGGTTGGCATACATGGATTTAACTTCAATTTTTAAAACAGAATTTAACTTTTATCACAGAAACATATCAAAATAACTTTTTGTGAACAATACTTAAAACTCAAAAATGTCAAAACACTAACAGGTAAATGTTTTTCCATATTGGAAGTGCAGGCTTGTGGCTGACTTCAGAAAAACTTTTTACTTAATTTTATCTATTTACATCCAGATCTTTCAAAATCCACTGATTAATTTCATATTTATTAACTTATGAACTCAAAAATTGTTATTGACACACAAACTTGTAAAACTACTTTATTTCACAGAAAATTCCCAGAAGGAATTGATAAGAGAATCTACAAAGAAACAATTCAATAAGAACATTTGTATTGATAAACTCTTACCTATTCTCATTTCTAACGTCCACTCAGTGCATGTATTGGTCTGTAATGTCATGCATAATCAGAGAACTTGGTTAAATTAAGAAGAAAGAGGTCATAAAAAAGAGTCAGATCCAAAGATGAACCTCCAGTATCAACATTCAGCAGCTGAAGTTTGGATACTGGAGTTTTGTACCGTTGCTGTGGGTGTCAGAGAGGTCACAGCTGCTTGGTAGTTCACGGGGGAAGTTCAGAGTGGGAGGACAGCCGTGGTTCTGGGCCAGGCTGGTGGAGTCTCATTTAAACACAAATTCAGTGGAGGCAGAGCTGAAAGATGGGATACACATGTGGCCGAGTTCAGCTTCAGTTGGCAAAGACAAACAAACATTTTAAGAGAGCAGGTGGCTAAATGGGAACTTAGAGCGAACAGGTCAGCCAACCTTATTACCGTAAATTACAAGATGAACACACTGAGTCATTTCTATTTAAGTCTCCTGTTTAGGGTTTGTGCTGTTTTTTCCTTTAAGCATTTGTTCCAGACCAAAGGCTTCATGAGAGGAAGTTTTAGCAGGGGCAAAGATGGTCGGTGGTTTCTGGATGACTGTTTTCAAGCCTTTAGTATGGTGTTTGGGTGTTTATGAAGTCAGAGGTGGCCATATTTTGACCACGCTGGAGGTCAAAATTAAGTAAAATGGGTTCAAAATTAGTTTTTAATGAATTATGGAGTCAGCAGAGGAAGGCCAGTATGTGTGCATGCATAAGTTTAGAGATTTGGCTGCAGCATTTTTTGCGTGCTACAGGCGTGAGAGGGAGATCTGGCTGACCACCAAGAACATTTTTGAATCGGTGTGTGGCTTTCAGGGCTTTTGGAGCCAGCCTCAAGTGGACACTGGAAGAACTGGAGAGACAAGACAAGAGGTTTACACAAGCAAGTGTTGATGATAAACACAGTCGAGTAACTTAGTTTCCTGCTGGAGTGTTTTTTTCATCTGATCATAGGCAGACATGGCATGACAATGTGTGATGCTAAATGTAGTTTGGGTCAGTTTCTCTTTTAACTCCTGTCTCTCACATGGAAAATGACCCGGAGTAAATAATTTGTGATGATCAGGTGAGAGTATAACTTTGATAAAAAGGCAGCTGGCTTGAGGGATTTCCCTGAAGTGTTTGGAGTGTTCATCTAGAAACTTTTCATGACCTGTCTTTTGCTGTCTTTTCTATTCTGGAAACGAAGCAAACATTTAATGGATGTCCTGTTTGCTGCCATGTGATAGGATATCTAAATCTCTCCTGGTGTTGGGATGCCTTGTCAATGGAACCATGTATAACAGAAAGACAAGAGATTGAGCCCAGAATATCACTTGGATGTTTTTAATGACAATTTTGAATCACCTGAGAAACAGGATCACTTTAAATTAAACTGCTTTTTTCAATCTTCTGAGTCACCCCCTGCTGGCTACAAAAAAAACAACACAAATTTGCGGTTTCATGTGTTGACTTCTCTTTTCAGATCCTGAAGCAGTATCTCTTTCTTCATTTTAAAAAAGACTGTAATGCAAACTCATCTTTTGATTGTCACCAAAGTGTTCTCAGAGATCCCAGCTCATTTCATTCTTGTAATAACTGTGTACACAACATGTAATCATTCTTTTACCAAGTAACTAATGTTTTCAACACTGGCAGAAAACTAAGTTTTATTCATGGAAGACTCTATCGCTTATACTGAAAGACTGATCAAGACAGGTATGCACACTGTACTTTATTTCTTCACCTGTTGATTCCATTAAAACAAAACAATGGGTTGTTATCCGCAGATAAGATTGTAAACAACAAATTTGACTCTCACTACTCCCTAAGTTAGTTCCTGGAGACTTCAGAACTCAGTTTGGGATATTTTTAGAAAAGGTCATAGTTTGTGACCCTGCTGTTAAAGCTGCAGGCAGCGACAGGAAGCAACAAACAGCATGGAGTCAAAAAGTTTTGTTGGACAAAATTGCACAGTTGTATTTAATATCATTTGTGTTTTTAATATAGGGTCTAACTTGATAATCCGTGAGGTGCAAGTAAAGGAGCATATAAATAAATGAAGTTTAAATTTTTGTGATGAAGCCAGGAATTAATCTTGTCACAAAAAATCTTTAAACTTGACTTAAAGCCCTGACCTGCTGTGTGGGGAAGCAGCTGAAGTGGAGACAAGTGTTTCTATCAGGGGTCAATGAGTCCACAGAAAAAGGACTCAGACACATCAACTCAAAAAGCAGTTCATTCCAGCCTCAACCTCCATTGTGCAAACATATGTTTTCCAAGAGAGCAGCATGACAGAGGTTAAACACAGAAGTTGACCTGTTGTCTGTTGAACTACAACTTAAAATTATAAATTAAATTTGCATCCATGCCTCTAAAAGTAAGAGTTCAGCTACATTAGACTTTCATTTTTGCAACGGTGAAGAACAACATGAAGCCTTCTCACTTTAAAACCCCAAAATGTGATTATTTTAGCAACAAAACCATCTTCATCGGATGCTGCTAGACCTGAATTTGGTCTGATGTGATGTCCTGCTTACAAAGTTAGTCAAATTTTAAATCTGCCATCTTTTCTCCTGAACGTGGCCAAAAATAGCCTGAATCCATGAAGTACTTCTCAATATTTTCTTAAACAGGAGGGAAAAGCTTCAGGAAATGAGTCTTTTTGTTGGGCAGAAATGGATACTGACTGACATGTGTGTCATAACTGATGCACTGTTTTAATGCTGTCGTCCCACTGGGCTTTCCATTTTTGCCATCAACCCTTTAATGCCTGCAGGAGTTGATTGCAGTAATTTCACTTTGAGGCATCCTTAATGTGTTTTCACCTATGAAAAACTTTGCAAACAAGGTCATTTAAGGTGACATACTGACGATGTAAACTTCTTGTAAACTCAAAGGTCAGACTTCCACCCCCCTGGGTTGTTCAACAACCTTTCAGTTCGAGGCGTGCTCGTCTGTTTATAAATGATGCATGAAGTCCTGATCATGCACAGAGACTCACAGTCACTAACAGCATCCCTGTCCTTCTGTGAGCTAATGCCACCTTTTATCTGAGGGAATAAAAGACCATTGAGAGCACTGAGCACACTCTGACCACAGACTTCTCATGTTGGGACATGGAGAGCGAGAGTGAAAATATAAAGCTTCTTACATCATTTCACCTCACCAGTTTCTATTTTCTGTGAGTGTTTGTTTGGAGGTGCTGTGCCCAAACATGCCGCTGTTACATTTTATCAGACTGAGTAGACTTCATGTGATGGGTCAGACGACAAACAGAACCTCACGATACAGAATCAGTCTGAACCTGGTCTGTGGTACTTCAGGAGCAAAACGTGATCAGATAAAATCTAAAATAACTTCAACAAAGGGAAAAAAGAGGTCAATTTGAAGATTGAGCCCCTAAAACTGAAAATTTTACTAAAGTGAAGCAAGACAAGACCTAAAGACACAAGTGGCGCTGTTTTTATTGATTGTCTTGCGTGTTTAAAGGTGTGACATTTTCATGGAAGTAGTTTTATTGCTGAGTAAAGTAGAATAAAATCCATCACAGCCCCCCACCTCCACCACGGCTCACAAGCACGCACACAGGGCCTGCTGGTGGGAGCTTGAGCGAGCTGATTTCCATACGCAGCCTTCAGAGATGCACTGAGCCGTACCAGGGCCTCATGAGGAAGTCTTGGCACTGGCAAATCACATTCAAATTCTAGCCTCAAAATTTGCTTGCCTCCCAGTCAGCGCAGGCTTAATATCAACTCTTTCATGTTAGCAATATGCAAAAAAAGTCAGCCTATCCTGTCGAGCCCTGTCTGTGAATCCCTTTACTCCGATCGCTCGATTCTGCACGAGCAGAGAGAGAAATACACGATGTACAAAGAACACAAATAAGACAAATGAACTCAACACAGAGCATTATTCATCAGATATGACTCCGTGTGAGGATGCAGCTCTGACAAGACAAGTCAAATTTTATTTACGTAGCTCCAGGTTATAAATCAGTTACTTTGTCTACACTGATGCCAAATCATAACAAACACGATCCAAAGACACAGACAGGTCGAGACCGTGCTCGCGTCATGTTAACCACTCATCAGACCCAACATTCATCAAATCAAATAACCAGTGAGGCTGAAATAGACCGACCAGGAAATGTAATAAAAACATGATACAACCCTTTGAATGGAAAGCCAAACAGGTTTATAACCTGGAGCCACAATCTTCTTAGAAAAAAAGTTTTTGGCTGAAAAAGTTACTCAGTAAATTACTCAGCATAGAATCTCCATTTAAGACTCACAGATTCAAGCATTCAAGGAACTTTATTATTATGCCAGTTCACATTTGCATGTTAGTGGTATGAAAGTAGTACTCAGGTCCCAGTTTTTTAACGCAGGATATTCACCAGATCTGGTGAATAAAATAAATAACTGAGAGTAAAACTGACATTTTTGTCATTTGATTCATTCAGGACCCCAAAAAGTAGACCTTTGTCTAAATGCTGTCTTTATCTAGGGTTGAAAACCAAAGAGAAGACTCTTTGGTTTTCAACCCTTGACAGAATATCAAAATCCCAACAGATCTCTCTACCTAATTCAATTATCATCATTTAGCCGACATTTTTATATCAATTAACAATTAAAACTATGATGAAATATTACCCAAAGTACATGAAACTGGATTGAAACCTGACAGTCAGTACGGTCTTATCCGAAGGAACCAAAAGACACAAATCAAAAGACAAAAAGGATAAAATATGTTACACGGCAATGTTAAATAAAAATATGGCACAAGAAATGTTTTAATTTAAGAGCAACTATCAATAAGAAAATCAATCCACCAAATAACTTTCAGGGCCAAATGATTTTAAGTGGGGCTGTGCCACCTGTGAAGCCCCCCCTGAAAACAGCCCTGTTGGCTGTCTCATCTTTTTCTAGTTTATCAATCAGATTAACACAATGATGGCAAAGAAAAAATATGAGTACATTTACCCTGAAAAATAATGTTAAAAGAGGATGACAATGGAAGTAGTTACTGCTTAAACTCTGTGAGGCCAAATATGGTGCTGAATTAGAGCTTGATACCAAATGTGAAACCAGAAACCGGCATATCCTCTCTCACCTGTGTATAACAACATCAAATGTACAGTTTTACTTTCACACTCTCTCTGTACTGAGAGGATGATTTTACATGTCAGTTTAGAAAATCAAACACCTTCTCGTAAAGACTGAATGACTTTGTGGGAACTTGAATCCATTTTATGGTTCCTAAGATGAGCTCATGCTGGTTCCTGTAAAATGACGTTATGATGACATCTGATAAACTTCCAGGGAAACGAAACAATAACAAACAGTTTGGCTCTTGGCTCCACCTGCTTGTCCTTTTGTAAGTGCAGGAATAATTCCTCACTATCATCATTTTTCCACCTCACATCATATTTACCGTCTATTTAATGTCAGGCTGAATTCTGGAAAACATGTCTCACAAAAGAGAGAACAGTACAACTTTAGTTTAACTGCGCTGCACTGTAGATATTTTACAGATGAGATGTGAGGTGCAGGAGCTACAGATGAAAATGATTTATGTTGCTTCTTAACAAAGGTTTTTCAGCCCTTATAGATCTGCACATTATTTATGAAAAGTGTTATAAGCAAATTAAATAGACAACATTTGAACAAAAGCTACAACAGGGCATTATGAGACTCTTCTGAAGATTATAGTTTCCATAAGAACCTCTCTGCTGGGAAGGAGAGTTTAATTTAAACCCCTCAAACATTGAGCTGTTTCAGAAATAGTCAACTATACATTTTCTTCTCTTTTCTTGTTTTAGTGCTTAAATTAGTTTTTTGTTGTCCAAATCTCGTAATTTCTTCTTTTTGCTGATTTGTCTATCGACCTTTTGTTTGAACTGTGCACATAACCTTCTCAGGTCAAGCTACTTTTTTCTTATGTTCAAATTTATATTAAATTATTCCAAAGAGTGAGCTGAATTAGAAACTTTAGGTTCACTGATTTGTCAGATTTGAACTGAATGAATACTTGGACTTTTTTTTCCCATTTCATGTTGGCTACATCCTGTTGTTTTTAAACAAAACAAAGACGGATAAAGATGAAGTGTAGAGAAAAGTCTGCTCTTTATTTCCTCAGTGCAAAACATGCCAAATACATGAGGCTATATTTACTTTCTCTAGCAACAAGGTATCTGAAAACACGTCTGTTTCCACATGTTCTGTGTTTAATATTCTGAATGTGCTGTCCGTGTGGGATTCATTTACATTTTATGAGACTTTCACCCACATCATAAAAATACAGTGATGTAAATTCCCAACACAGGTCAGGAGCATATACAGGTGAATTACGTGTATGACACAAAGTGCTTTTAACTTTTGTGAGCATAAAACTAACTCACTGTGTACTCAGAGTATGAGACTAGCAGGAGTTCGTAAAACGGTTAAAGTGATTAATCTCATTTTAAAATAAAGATGAGGAATATAGATAAGTTTATTTGAATAATTCTGTCTGTTTCAGGGAGATAACTGTTGATTTATATTCTATATGAAATGATGTTAGAACAACATTCAAAATTTATGTCCTCCGCAGTCTCATCTCATAAGTGTTGTCTTTGTCCACAGGGAGGATCGAGCAGTCCACCTTCATTTGTCAACATGCCAGGTGAGAAACCACAAACCAGACAACACAACAGAGACCATCATTCACTTCTGCAACAGAACAGACGCTCTCGGTGTCACTGCAACATAGTTGATGGAATTTTCTGTGCATCTCTAAAACAAAGAAGAACATTCATCACGCTCATAAACACTCAGCCATATGTACTGTAAATTTATGCAGGTTAAGGGTAAAGATTGACATGCTTATTTGTCTGTAGGTGGCACCACAACCCATGCAAACTAAAAATACCTCACAAGAACATCAAGTGTCACTGTCAGAGAGTCTTTGGACTGAGCATACACTGATATATAGGCAGGCCAATTTTTGTGTTTTTCACTTGTAACAGCATTGGTCAACTAGCGGTTAGGTTTGCTGTTATATTTTTCTTCAGCATAATTTACATGCAGGAATCCTCAGGCAGCTCTGTGTTGCTAGGAGACACTCCAGCCTACATGCAGACCAGGCCTTGCTCTTCTGAAATTGACCTGTAACATCTGTTATCATTGTGTCACTAACTAAATGATATAAATTAAGGAAGCAAATGCAGAGTTTGCCCTAAATATTGGCCAAAGAAAATCAGCAGCCTGTATCATATATTGGCTAAATGTGATAAAAAGAAAAACAGATATTGGCATCAGCCCTGAAAAATCCATACAGGTGGATCCCTAGTTTGGATTTCATTGCACTTAATGACATTAGCATGACTTTAACCCTGTAATGCCTGACCAATCAAAAAATAGTCAGAAAATCAAATTTTTTGGTACTGAGATGAATTCGTTTTTTTAAAAAAACTTTTAAAAATTGCCTTACCATTTAATTTATGATATATTTCATGTGACACATTGGGCGGTTTTGCCAACTATTTTAGTCAAGTTTGTTAAAGTGAATATGCTTTTATTTTATTCAGAAACACTTATTTAAAAATTAGTTACTACATAGATGTTATTCTTTCTGTAACTTCTTAAAAAATAAGCATGATTTTCCTGAAAATATGTGAGTGTATGTTTTCATGAGAGCAGCCTTTATGAAAAAGGCCAAAGTACAACTTTAGCTGACTGTAGTGATATGACAATCCTCAAGGTGGTAAATGTATGTTTTTTAAATAGTTTTACAAGTTTTCAAAGAAACTATCTATCATGTTGATGAGATAGAGGTCTTTGAAACTCATGTATTAAATATGATACATTTGGCTTAAATGTTTACATTGCATCAGAAGTGGCACTCTGATGCACTCTGACAAATGTTGTAACAGTCTCAATCAGCTCAGTATTTCATGCCACATGTAACATTGGTGAGTTTCTGTCACAAGTTTTGGTTATATTGAAGTTTAGATTTATGTTCAACTTTGAGAAATTATGAGGGGTTGCTGTTTGCAGGAGGCCTCATGCCAGCCTCAGCTCCACCTCTGACAGTTAGAGATCTGACACTTTCACACTGAAACGTCTCATCCCTCTCTGCAGGCTCCCACATGCTGCCCAGTTACTACGGCATGAGGCGTCCCTTCATGTCGGACTCTGACTTCTGCCCGTCCACCAAGCAGTTCTCCCCGGACGTCTACTCGTCCACACTTGGGGGGAAACCTCTGAGCTGTGATCCCTCCACCATGAGCAGCTACTCCTCCCTCATTGACAGCTACTACCCAGAAACCTTTGGGGATTACCGCAGCGCTGCAGCCTTCTCCAGCTCAGGAGGATCCTTCCTGCCCTCATCCGCCCTCTCCTCTCTGCTGCCCCCCTTTGGTGGAGAGTCCTCACACTTATTTCTGGTAGGGTTGGTTCAGACTCTATCTTTTGCTTTAACTTCTCTGAAGTTTAGGAAAACATCTCTGGATGTGAACAATAAGAGAAAACATCAATAGTGATGCTAAATCTGTTCTGATTGGGTCCTTTTACAACATTTTTCACAAAGACAGAGTTGAATGCAGCTCATAACAAAGTTAGAGATATGACATTTCATTAAAACAGGCTTTTCAACAAAATTCAGTTCTGATCATGTTTGATTTGCTGTTTGAGAAAATTGATGGTAATGATTTATCTTTTCCTCAGAGAGACTCCTGGGACCAGACAGTTACAGAGCCTGTTCCCCAGGTGGAGTCTCTGTGTCAGGACAGCCTGGCCCCCGTCAGCGTCCCACCCTCCATGCCCAGCCCTGACCCCCCAGGGAGCCCCTCCCAGTACCGCTCCCCCAGCCGAGGCTCCTCCATGGTCTCCAGCAGCCAGCCCTACACCCTGCACCCTCTGGAGGACGCCCACTACCACCCCCTGACCACCAGCAGCTCCTACCCACTCCCCTCCACCTCCTTCACCTGCCCCCCCTACATGAGCAGCCCCGTCGGCGACCTGGTGTCCAAGATGGTGACTGAGGAGGCGGCGGAGGGCCACAGCGGCCTCTCTGCTGGGGAGGGTCACTCCTGCTGGGCCAAAGAGGATGGAGTCAGCTCCTGGTCACCGTATGACATCAGGAGGGCTTACTGATCAGAAACACAGAGTTTCAGGAGGTTTCACAGACAATGAAAGGATGAACCTGACCGAACAGAAAACTCCCCCTCCCAAACAACTGAGGACTGTTTGTACAGACACTTTGATTCATGGAGAGAAGAATTACAGTTGTAGATGTTTGTAGAAATGTGTTGAATTTTTCTTTTTTTTTTTTACCAAGATGCTCATACTTCATCCAGATCAGATTGAAAGTCTGACTTTTTGTGGGTTTTATGTGTTTTTGTGTAAGATTAAAGAGATGTATGGACTCATAAAAACTAACAGTTAAAAATTCTTCACAGGATGTCCAACAGGAGCAACACTTAAGACTCGTCTTTGGAGGATCATCACCACAGAGCTCTCAGGCTGTGCTGGTTTTCTTTTTCAACAGCACTGCAACACATTTTTATATTGTTCTTCCTATTTCTTTAAATGCCGAATTATCTAGATATGAAGCATTTTGGTGTAAATTAGGTTGTCTTGTTTTCTGAAACAGTTTTAAGTCTGTGCTTTTAATTCATAACACTTCTTTCTAATCTCTTAATTTTGGGATCCAATGCAGTGACACATGCTTTAATACTTTAACTTTTAGAGTTACCACTGAATGACTGTTGCACTTCTACTTCAGCCTATCTGAAATCATGACAGAGGATGTTTGTTGACACCTCTAATGGAAAATACTGACCGTCTATGATCTCTTCATCCTTCAGTGTTGCTCTTGTGTGATTTTGCAGAAAGTAGGAACATGTTGTGGCAGCTTAACTACAGAGAGCCAGGAGGGACATCCCAGCATATTACTTGTGTGCTGGTTTGTCCCAGTGGTTAGATCATGCGCTGTGTGTACAGTCAGTGGCTTTACTCTTCGAAGAGGTTTTTGCACTATCTCAATAAATTTTACATCAGAACTGAGACACATATATAGCATATCAGCTTGGAGAGTTTTCATTGCAATTTCTATTTCATTCACTTCTCTTTGATTTTAAAACTCCCTCAAATAAAAAAGATACAAAACCACAAATCCTTATTATTAAAGGTTATTGAAGTTTAGAAAACCTAGCAAAAAGCACAAACAAAAGGTGTAAGAACATGTGAAATATCAACAAATAAAAAGAGGACTTTACCAAAAAACAACAACTAACTTAAACTGTGCCATGAGTTTAAAAAAATCAACTAAGATAAACTAAAATTGAAGATCGAATGTTTTCAATCTGTCTTATACATGAACTCCCTTTTTAAAAAATGTTTACCATTCCACTGGTGGCCAGACAGAAAAACGCTGTTAGCTTATATTATAATTTTTTTTAATAGGTGTTTTTTTTTTTTTTTTAAATTTCACCCGTGACAGCTCCCCCTTTTTGAAAAAAAGAAAAAAGACTAAATCTAACACCAAAAACTAATAAAAATTAAGATGATACGAAACATTTTCAAGAAGTAAGAACTAAACTCTACTTGAAAAAAAAAACACTTTAAAACTGAAAAAAAAGCCAAAACAAAACAGAAAGTAAAGAGAAATAGCAAAGTAAGACATCTGCTTCCTTTATCCCTCTATAACTATTGGATTTTAAAAATAACTCATATTTCATTTAGGTTTTCAGTAAGTTTTACTCCAAGCCCCAGATAATACAAATCTGCTCTGCTAAAGCTGCGGACTGTTTCTGATTTGTATTCAGATTTCCCACAGGTGAAACCATCACAGACATCTGTAGTGTCAATTTAAATATTCAGAAGACATCATGAGTGGTTAAACCTGGAGGTAATTTATGGCAGATATCTTAATTTTTCATTACCTTGGAGACTTAATCCATGGGGTCTGAAATGTAAAACCTATTAAACATGAATGAATGGCAAAAGTGACTTAATTTGTCACTTTCAAGAACAACACTCTGGATGTCTTCTTTTCGGTGAGAATCCAATTGAATTGATAAATTATCTTGTTGAAATTTGATTATTAATTATTCAGAGAGAAACAGACAAGGTCAGTGATTTTGGTTTCTGATAAATTGCTTTATTCATAATTCTTCAACATCAGTATCATTACATCAGATAGCAGCTATCAAGGAGTTTTGAAAGCTTAATTTTAGGGATGAAGGTCCTGTTTTCTAAGCAGCTTTGTTAGCAGGATCTCTGAGAACAAAGTGGAATACAGACAAATGCACAAACAGTAAAAACTATTTAAGCCAAGCTAAATCAAGAGTACAATCGAAGTTAAGTTTTTGGACAAGAAATATTTAAGTTTCCATGAAGTATCAGGGGGTTAATACCATTGTCAGAAAACAAGAGGCAAACATTGAAACGCTCATGCGCAAAGCCCTGTTGTCCTGTGCGAGGGGTCTATGTGTAGCCACTAGGTGGAGCCATTCTACTACTGCTGCATCCACTTTACAGCAGAGAGGGAGAGAGAGAGAGAGGGAGGGAGAAGGAGGGGAAGAGAGAGAGAGCGAGAGAGATAGAGATACTTTGAGTGTGACGGAGGAGCTGAGGAGACGAATAAGAGGTTTTAAAAGTGGGTCTTGAAGTGAGGAGAAAAGTTTATAAAAAAAAGAAAAAAGAAAAAAACCCTTTCAAATCTACAAATCTACAGGAAAAACATTATGTACGCTTTTGTTTGTGAAACTACCAAAACGGTCAATATATTATGTTCCCTCCAAACCACTGCACCTCAAGACAAGAGATGTGGAACTAGTTTAAAAACAAAAATGCCACAAATTCATTAAGAATAAGCATCAAAACATTAAAATAATAATAAAAAAAACCCAATAACAATATTTCCTAAATGATGTTGCAAAGCCCCACGTTTTGAAGTCCTATTTGCAGGAATTCAGATATACTTAATGAGGATTTAATTTGTGATTTATCCGTATTTTGTTTTAATTTCTGACAACTTCTCATTTATCATGAGCCTGTGACTCCATTTCTAAACGGAACAGACTATTGAAGCTCTTAAAACGGACTGATTCCATAGTATTTTCCTACTTTGTAGATCTGTAACATAGTTAAGAACATTTTCACTCAAAGCTGTCGAATTTTTTTTTAAATTAAATGTCTTTTTAAGTGTCGAGCACCTGCGTTAAGGTTGTGCCAAAGTGATGAGGTGCATAGTTTGAAACTGTGATGAAGAGATACAAAATGACACAATTTACAGGAGAAAAAAAATAAAAAATGTTGAAACTTAATATCTAATTAAAAGTACGATCTTAGAGAATTTAAATTTAAATGTAATAAGCGGCTGAGTCTCCTCCTGCAGCCCACAGCAGGTGACTGCGCTCAGAGCACCTTGCAGGCCTGCGATGCCAAAGATGGCTGCTGCCCTTTGCCACGCCCACTTCTTCTCCTCTTTTGTGCGTTTTTGTTTAAAATAAAGTTTAAAATCATCTATAATTTCAACACCAGTGCCAATAATGCTCACTGTAAGCATGTGGTCAAGGGTATAAGTAGAAATGCGGTGTAAAAGATGCGCTTAAAGCATCCAAAGCTGAAGTGCCTAATGAGGGGGTGTGATGCTCAGATATTGGAAAAGAAGGAAAAAATTAATAAAAGTATGGTTTCTTTTCGGTCAAAGTGTAAAATTATGTTACAATATATTAAAGTACAGCTTATGCAATGTTCATGCGGAATGATTTTTGTACAAAAATCGCTAAAACTCGGTTGCCTCTGAATATTCAAATTGAAAGTAACGCGCAATCAAAGTATTGTCAAATCATTGAGTTCTAGGGGTTTTAAATAGTAGGCATGGAGGGAGAAAATCTCAAACTAATATGTCCCTAGCTATATTACAATATTGTTGTATGCTCTGACTCTACTTTAAGACATTTGTGTTGAGATTTTTGGAGACTTTTGCACAAATTTCGTTCTTGGCCATTTTGCTGAGGCAGAAAAGGACGTTGTGGAGTCCCACAGGTCTTTCTCCAGGGAGACTTTCTTCATCTTAGCCATCATGTCTGGTGAGTTTAATGTCGGATTTTTCATCTGGAACATCATTTTGGGTCGTTTTCACCTGTTAGGAAAGAGAAAAGAGAAAAAGGGGAGAGTTTAGTGGCAAAGTTTAAGGCACAGCAGAGACATGCGCAGAAAGAGCAGGACTACCTTCAGACTTTCTTTTCATTTCATGATAAAATAACACATATAAGATGACCAACAGTTAAAAAAAGCCTTTTATATATTATACATTTTTCCTTTAATGACACCTGCTTGCTTGCTTGTCAGTGGGTGGAACGGGGGTGTCTATTTTTTTTTCTTTTTAATTCACAGTCGATAGAGAGCTTTACCGACTCTTTTAAGTTTATTTACTGTCACATTGCTCTGACCACTGTCTTTTTTTTCAAGCAGATTTTATTTCAAAGCCGTTTTTGTTTAAGATCACGTCTAGAAGCATATGTGCTCGAACTGCTTGTGCGTAATAGGACGTTCCGAGTAACCGCGTTAGAGTGGGATGTGTCTGCTGGGTGATTTTGGCCCACTATTTGCCACATTTAAGACAAATCATGAAGTAGCTTTTAGCTGTATGAATATTTATCAGATGATGTTTCACAGCCGAGGCTTAGTCTCGTTATCAAATCGGCTTTTTTTTCTGAACAGTTCGCCACTCCTGGGTGCATTAAATTACGCCTTTAGGCCTAAATTACATGTAACTATTCGAGGCGTTCTTTCCGAGCCCCTAAATAAAACTTCATCATCGGGAAAATGCGGCCAATTATTGCATAAACGCCACAACATTTTGCTGTTACATATCCAAAACGGGGGCAGGGGTGATTTGAATAAATTGCAGAGATTGGAGTATCGACAGCTTAGGTCTGAATTACATACAGGAAGAATAAATCGTAGACCTTTCCCTAAAAGAATCACCGATCCAATCAAACTGAAGCGCTGACAGAACTTTTTCTGTTGTTTGGATGGAAGTAACAAGGGGACGAATGCGTAGGGAGTAGATCGTGTTTTCTGAAAAGTTATGGCACCGATTCAAACTTGTTCTGCGTCCCGTCTTTTACACCTATCTAGCTTCAGAAATCAACTTTATGGAGTTTCCCAAGAACACTCGGAAAGTTTGGTAACCGATCAACAACGTTTCCTCTGATCTTTGTTTACGCGTTTTACGCGGTTGCCCCAAGCGCCTTTTACCCAACTTTATCAAACGATCATGCCCACGCGACAAGCTCTGGATCACCCACGGATGACTATCAAACATTAAGCTTAAGTTTCATGCTTTTTTGAGTTATAGTATGTACTTACTGCGATTTTTTGTGCTGCTTTCCTTTGTTCCTGGTCTGGGCGTGGTGGTGAGAGCGCAAGCACACACACACAGGCTGCAGAGAAAGAGCCTGCTGACGGCATGAAAGGAAAAGTAGAGCCGTGTTGTGCCGTAAAGTGGGACCCCTGATCGGGAGCAATGGGGCTGCGGGCATGGGGTCGATACGGGGAAAATAATTGGAGCCACAGTGCGTAATGAATAAGTGCCTAAAATGCACTTTTACGCACCGCAGATATTGACAAAACTTTGGATGTATAGACTTGAACACAGTTAACACAACTTTTTTTTGTCTTTCTTTATTCAAAAACAAGCAAGATTTACACACTGTTCACGCACAGACACTTAAGACATTCATTGGTTTCTTGTGACTGTAGACAAACTGCTTGAAAAAACATGAGTGGAGAAAGAAACTTTGAGTTATTGGAGTAAGTGTGTTTTTTTACGCGTGAGGAAAGAAAACATTAATGCAGAGTTTGTACTGACTGAGGAAAGGTGAGGAAGGGAGGGTGAGTTGGGGGGGGGGGCACAGTGGGGTGGAGTTGTGTAAAATGAGTCAGGGCTATTGTCTTTGCTAATGGAGGTTGTTCTGTAAACATGAGTGACGTGTTGTTCTCTTCGTGCAGATAAGCCCAAGGTGTACCAGGGCGTCCGCGTGAAGACCACAGTGAAAGAGCTGCTGCAGAGACACAGAGCCCGCGAGGCCAACAGCAAAAAAGTTAAAACGGTAACCACCCCTCCCTCTGCCCTCCTTCTTTCCCTCAGTCACCCACTCACTCAGTCTCTCTCTCTCTCTCTCTCTCTCTCTCTCTCTCTCACACACACACACACACACACACACACACACACACCCTTTCTGTGTATCTGTAATGCCACTTATCACTGATAAAAGGGGGAAAAACAGAAGAAAGCAATAAACTGTAAATGACTAACCACCCCTCATAACAACCCTTGAGGTTGGGCGCGCGCACAAACTCACACACACTTACACACACCTTTCTTTTGTAGTGAAAAAATGAATAAATCCACAGCCAGGTTTTCTGACAAAAGTGTCTAATAATCTTCCTTCCTCTCTGTCCCTTTCCTCTTCTTCTTCCTCTCAATGAACAGATATCCCAGGCTTGTTCGGAGCTCCACGATCTTTGCGCGTCCACTTTTCCAAGTAAGTTGAACCAACTCCAATATCTGCGGTCAAAAGATACATAAACAAAAAATGGCTAATACAAACTTGCCGTAGCGAAACTGATGCAAACAAATAACATGCTGCTGTAAATCGATCTAAGAAAAGAAAAAATAAAATAAAAAGTGTGCCCACAGTTTGCACGGATTCATACAAAATTTGCATGTGATCCATTTTTTTTAGAAAACTGGGGGGAAAAAATCTGGGTTTCCATAAAGTCAGCTGAATCAAACGCTGTGGTTGGATTATTTAAAGTCCAAGTCATCTGCCTCATACCTCACAGTTACCTCATTTGGCCTAACAAAAACCAGGAATAAAAATACTCACGTGGACCACCCAGACCCGACCAGCTTACTCAGCAAAGTCCACTTGGATTTTAATTCGAGTCAACTATTGACAGCCCCATTGCAGATGTGCAGGGTCCTGCTTATAAACCAAGGCATTCAAATGTGTTGGCTGATGGTGTCATGACATCACTCTGAACTTATAGGCCCTATTTAAATGTCTCCCTGTGGTCTCTTCTCATGCAGAGGCTGCGCTGCACCTTGTGAACGCGCTCTGCAACAAAGTGCTTTATTACAAATCTATTCTCTTATTTTAGAAAAGAAGATACTTTTAACTTTTTGATTTTAAATGCTCTCTTAAGACTCTCAGAATTATTTTTTCTCTATTCAATTTTTTTTTCACATATACCACAGGGGTGAAAACCTGCAATAAGAGTTTGTTCTTCTCTGTGTTGTCATGTATTTTAATTCTTATTTTCCTTTTTCCCATCAGATTGCTATGTGGACCCTCCTCCTGCCGTTCCCCATGCAGCCGACCCCAACAGCTGTGCAGCGCGTGCCATCCAGCTGCGCACCGCCTCGTTCCCTTTCCCTGACAGCTCGTGCAATATCCAGGTGCAGGAGAGCACCTTTAACGACATCCAGCAGCAGTTTGGGGACATGATGTTGCCCAGCAACGGCTACAGTGGCAGCAGCAACACCAGCAGCACCGGCGGTGGTGCTGCTGCCGCCTCCCTGCCTCCCCGACCTGCGCTCCCGCTGCCCTGGAGCTATGGACTCTCCTCCGATGCGGATTTCTACGGCCAGGAGATGGTAGGTTGAGACTAACCATTTAGAAAACACTCATTTATCCATCAGGTGTAGCCTCAAAAGTGACACAAAAACAGCAAATCTGCACCTTTACTGGACATGTTTCCACGAAAAATGCAGAAAGGTGATTAAAATTAAGAAGTGTTTTCAAAAAACTCCGGAGCTTTTTAATTCTTTCACTTCAGGCAATCGCTGATTTCTTTTACTCCAGGGGATATTTAATTTCAGAGTTTTGTTATTCAGGTTTGGCATGGCTCATAGCATTTCACTGAGACTTGTGTTTGGGCTTGTAGCAGAATGTCATCAGTAATTCTTTCACCTGTCAGAACATATGGAGAAGATTAACTTGTAAGGGTTTGAATAAGATGTGTTTCTGCTTGGTAAAAGTGGCTCAGTTATTCAACCTCCTCATCATCAAAAACCAAAGTAATAACATCCTCCTCCTCCTCCTTCATTGTTTTCAGGCTCCCTGCTCTTCACCTGAGTCCCTGAAGCTCTGCAACCCCATGGACCCCAACAGCTACTCTCCACAGGACTCCTTCTCCTCCTCGTCCTCCTCCTGCTACGACTCACCCACCAGGATGGAGTCCAGCTACCACGGTGGCTTCCCCTCAGAGCACTTCCACTATCAGAACTGCAGCCCTCAGGACTGTTACTGCCCGCCTCACTGCTGGCCCGGTCAGCAGGAGAGCTTCTGCGCCCCTGAATTTGCACCTTACTACAACCCCATAGACTATTCCTACACCTGTCCTATGGAGGAGAACTACTTCAGGAGGGATTATCAGATGAACTCGGAGATGTGTTACAATGTTCTATGATGAGACCTGCAGCAGTATTGTTTCTGTCTCTGGACTGTAAATATGAATCAGTAAGCTTGATGGTTTGCATTTCATTGTGTGCGTATGCTCTGACTGACTCTGCCTTCTGCAAAAAATGATTGAATGCATGGAAAAATAGTTAATATTTTTGTATTCACCCTTTTTTAATGCTCAGATATATTTTCTTACATGAAAAATTGTTGCCGTTTTAAATAAAAAATATGCTAAAGATAGACCAATGCTTTCAAATTCCTGTGTAAAAACATGCAAGTGAAAAGGTGTTGTATCAGGGTCAGTTCATAGTCACAGTTCTGCTGAACCTACAGGTTCACCGTTTCTACCCAAAACAAGCTGATACTTTTGTCTTCCTTATTGCTTAATGTCAGGTTTTCCCTTTAACTGTCCATCTGTCACTGAGACCAAAGTATGTGGGAGGGGGAAAAAAATAAATAGCACGGGCTGATAACATGTTGAGGCTGCTCTGTAATGTAATACTTTGCAGTGAGGTGAAGGAATCCTGGAAGATTTGACTAAACTTGCAGAGAAGAAGGTCATGCTGGAAATTGGCTGCAGGAAAAGTAGAGAGAAAACAAGATTTGGATGCATTGGGCATGCAACATGGACAAGTATTTAAACTAAGTAGAAATGTGAGTCTTTAATTGGGATCCGGTGAAAGAATGCGAAAACTTAATTTCTCCCTAAAGTTTTTTTCAAAAAAGTGTCATAATATAAGCATTAGAGGTGAAAGAGTTGCTCGTAATAACTATAGATTAGCAAAAGAAAACATACAGATGTGTAATGAGGCAGTGTGCAGATGATGTCTCAGGTGAGTCCATGTGGAATATGAGTGAGCTAGAGCAACACTAGTTTCAGCTTTAGATTTAAATCTGTGAAAATCACAGCTATCAGACTCCTCGAGGCAGAAAGAAGAGGCGAGGTGAGTCACGTGTGCATGGACCTTTACATGCAAAAACAAAATAATAATAATGCTCTACACAGAAAGCCATGCTGTTTCCTGTTAAAGCCAAGTTACTTCTGAGGACATCTCAGTCATGTCAAAAAGAATCATTCAATGGTGTGACATGTAAAACTGTTATATTTTTTTTGTGTAAAATTACTGGCTAAATTTTGCACGACTTTCACACTAATCTGCACAGTTACTTTCTGCTAAAGATTCTCACAGTAACTTCTTGTAACTTCACAGCCTTGATGTTACAGACATTCCTCATAACTTGATACTGTAGTTTTACAATTGAAAGATAAATGATATTACAGTCATTTCTTATTTGCTTACACTTTCATATTATAGTTTTACAGCTGTCATGTTACCATGAGTGCGGAGGGCATGCTGCTGTACATGGGTGTATCACGGGTGACACAAGCTGTCTTTGCCCAGGCTGTCTACTCTTCAGTGAGGAGCGGACCATTCACACCATGTGTATAAACAGTGGGTCTGCTCTATGTGTTGTGTACAGTCAGTCCACACTGTGGAACATGGACAGCCAGTCAATGCCTTGTGTCTCCTGTGTGATTCATCCATGTCCAGCAGGCTCTCATGTCCACTATGTCCCCTCCCCATTCATGGTCGCAAGGTACAACAGTATTTGCCTCTAAAATGTATGCCTATTAATTTCTTTTCAGGGTAGATTATTATCATTGTAACATTTTTTACAGTAAAAGTCAAAATAACATCCACTAGATTTGATAGCACCTTTTATTAATAAAGTTCCCAGAAGTCTATTCAACAGATTCAAAATTTATAGTAACACGCTATGATATAACAGAGGATTTTAATTTCAGTATTTTATTGTGAAGCAGCGGTTAATTGCTGTGAAGTCTGGTATCACAGTAGTTTTTACAGGTGTTATTTGTGATATCACAGGGGGCCTTTGATTACAACATTTTACTGCAAAATAATACTGTTGAAAACTGTGAAATCCTGGTAATTATTAACGGGTTCAGAAAGTTAAAAACAATTTTGAGGAAATGAGAAAGAGGATGACTGATTTATCTGTGATGATGTTTTGCAGACAGTCACCTGTCTCTTACCTACACAACAACTCTTGGTTCAGTAGGAGAGAAAAAACATCTCCATAGGTGTTGTGAATGAATTATTAAGCCATAAATGTTTTAGACTCCTGCTGAAACACTGGCTTTTAATTCAATGGGGACTTCTACACTTGGCTCCACGTGGACACTGAATGAACTACATCTTTTGCATCCTTGCATTGCATTCCCGGAAGTTTCTGCTCTGGACCTTGTGTCACATTAAAAAAGGCTCTGCTTATGCATCAAAGAGAAAAGAAAAGATTATGGTAATTATAACCCTCCAAATATTTACCCCTCAGCTATGAATGCATGTTGCTGCAACAGAAGCTGCAGCCCGCCCTGTTAACTACTGCAATTATCTTTAAGAGATGACAGAAATAATAATGTGAATACACGCTGGTGTAGAGGTGGCAGTGCCCTCAGTCTGACAGTGTTGAGGAATAGTCATAATAAATTTAACATAAGAAAAATGTTTTGAATACATTTTTTCCCTCATTTTTCTGTAATGTCAACCATAACAGACTATAATAATAATATTTTGAGCACTGTTGATTATTGGTGTTTGTGAGACAGAAGTTTGAAACCTGCTGTTGAATACTATTTAGTTATAACCTCAAGTTTTTTTCTTGTATTAATTCTAGCTCTTCAACATAAACCATAAAAGAGGCTCAAGTGTGGTTTGACAAGGATGGATTGAAGGTTTGGGGGTTTAATCAAGGAGCACCTCTCAGTTCAAGAATGAATCAGAAGAGTTTAAACTGCAGCTTCTCACATGTCTGCTCGAGTCTGGCCCCACAGGCCACAAGACCTCTATAACACCCTGATTTCAATTGCAGAAATAAACACGTTTGTTGTCCCTTGTTCAAGACATCAAGTCAGAAAGTTTTGCATAATTAGGTATAACGAGAGGCTAACCTGACTGACAGACAGGTGCTCTGTAGCTGTAAGCACATAAAGACCTGCTCAAACTCCACCTCCAGTTAGACTGAGTCAGCATTTCTGATACATCAACCTCACCGTGGAGCTACAGAATGACACAACTTAGACTATGTCCACGTTTCATACAGTTTTTGGTTCTTGATTTAAAATATTTCACCAAAAAAGTATCAGAAATGGCTCACTACTATTCATCTAGCTCCCAAAAGACAGTGAACTACCTTCAGTAATTGCTTGAGTATAGGCATGATATATTCCAAGTAGTCATGGATTAAAAACAAATAAGAAATGGTGCAGTCCGTCAATATGATTAGCCTTTTATCTTAACGATTCCCTTATTGATTCTTCACGTTACACTGGATGTTACATCAACTATTCTGCCCCAGCTAGCTTAGCTCAGCAAATGAGAGTTTCCCCAGAAAACTCTCAGCTAGGATTTGCCGCTTGAAGTTTTACTGAAGAAGCTTTGTATGGAATCTAAGAAAATGAGTGATAGGCTCCCATCATTGCAATGTTCTGGAGAAACTGAACATATTTCATTTTATCATATCAGCTGCTGTGATTCTGAAAGCTGATCAACGCCCCCCCCCCCCCCCCCCCCCCCCCCCCCCCCCCCCCCCCCCCNCCCCACTTCACCTGCTGCAGAGCTAGAGGGAGGACACCACAGCCACCTCACCCTCCCTCCTCACCCTCCTGTCTGTCTGCAGTGTGGCTGTAATCTGCGTCTGTTACTAATCTGGGCATCGTTTGCCTGGAGGGTGAATCCCTTTCTCCTGCAAAAAGAGCATCACAGGCTGGGACCTTCACTTTCAGTTCAGTGAACATTTAGTGATGATACCAACATCAAATAAAAAAAGCTATTTTAGCTGCTCTTGGACACAGAAAAAAACAGTCTGAGCCCTTTGTCTCACTCCCATAATAAGACAGTGAACTCTTAAGGTAAATGTGAGATGCATTCAGTGTGGTAGAAAGAAAATAGAGAGTTGAGACACAAGTTTTTGCAGTGAAAAGTTATATAAGTAAATATATGAATAATAAGTGTTTGTTTGTTGCTTGATGCAGGAGAGATTTTGCCCTGATCTCTTACTTGTTTCTATTTTAAGCAGCATAATGGTGGTGTGTATTCTTGACTGTGGCTCCAGAGGTTTATCACCTGCAGAGGTTTACCTGGGTGTGAATACCTGATCCTTATCCGGCCTGAAACTTCAACATCTCTGTCTGAAACCAACCAGCATGACTTGATGTGGTCTCATATCTCTCTTAAGCATCCTTAACTGCTGACAGCAGCTCCTTTCTCCCCGCCCAAGCCCAACCGAAGGCTGAGCATCAGAGCTGTGATCCCTGCAGGCGCACGCTGAGCTGCTGCAGACAGAGACGAGGTGAGAGCTCAATGGGTTCAAGTGAAAGGACTTCTGAGGGAGCTGATTCTGCGTGTGTGTGTGTGTGTGTGTGTGTGTGTATGTTTGGGGTGATCTTGGCTGACATTAGCAGAGATCAAGGTGCGATCTAGCCAAACCTGATCCGTCTGCTGCCCTTCACACTGATCTCTGATCACAAACAAAGCTGAGTCCTCATTTAGCTGCAGGGTCAGAGCAGCAGCAGCAGCAGCATTGTTAGAAGTGGAGAGTGGTTAAACAAGGGGAGGGGAGGTGTGTGTGTTTGTTTGTGTGTGTGTGTGTGTGTGTTGACATGCTCCATCCCTTCAGGTGTTTGATAAGTCTCTAATGGCCTCTGATGGGAAAACAGAGAATTAGCGGCTCAGGCTGCCGTGAAGTTTGTACTTCATTTATCACAACGCCATCGTCTCCAGCGTGGTTATCTCTCAGAGCTTGGGGCTAATCCACAAAGGATTAGCACATTACACTAATCTGGTCCAAACAAATCAAAGTGAGACCTTGATTTTTCTGGGATTTACAGAAACATTCATGTTTTATGTCTCATTTTTACCTCTTCTGTCTGCAGCAGATTCTTTCCCTATACACAATTTTATGAGCTTGTCTCCAGTTTATGTTCTTTTGATCTAATCATGATGTGAATTTAGTGACTTATGTGACTGTGAGTGGATCTGTGAGCTAATGTGTCTTGGGAATGAGAGTGAGTAAGGTCCACAGGCTTAGAGACTTTCATTCATGTGGTCACTGGATGGTCCCCGTTTACAAGTCGAGAGGTCGATCTTTTGACTTTTCTTCCAAGAAGTCAAGTTTAACTTTGTCTAATGTTCTTCAGTGATTTTCACCCCACGCTGGTGTTTAAAGGGGAAAATGTTTTGACCAGTATCACGCACACACAGAAGCACTGTGCGGAAAATATACATTTTTTATAACCTTCATTACAAGGCTCTCATGTCCGAGGACACTGCAAAAATCTGACCACTTATCATTGGATATGAAGAGACACCTGAGGGACAGGTGAGCCTTGATTACATCAGCCTGTAATGATGGAACAAGGATGTTTGAGCACATTTAGTGAGGTCAGTGACAATAAGAGCTGCTCCAGATCCAGTCCCTTTCTCTGATGAACTTTTCAAACCCGGGCATGTTTTACTTTGTAACTTGGCCGTGAGTTTGTGCTTGGCGTCATTACTCAGAAATATGACGAAGAAGTATGTCAAATATTCCACTGTCTGTTCCTTAAATCATTAAAATGGCATGTTGGATCAGGTCTTTGAAGCTGGGGCTGGATCTGTGTCTTTAAACATCTAAATCATCAGGTGAGTGCAGCACTTGACCGATGGTACCAGGTGGGCCCCTGTAGGTCTGAGAGTCTTTAATATCTGACAGGTGTTGTGAGTGGAAAACTCAGGTTACAGCAACCTGTGCCAAGTGTGAACAAAGCAAACAAACAGAAAAATCACCAACATGGAGCAGGTATTTGCTTCCCTCCAAAACTGCAGCTCACAACTCTCCCTCCTTCCTAAAACTGGATGCAGTGTGTCAGGGTTGTTCAGTTAGGGATTTGTGTGTGTGTGTGTGTGTGTGTGTGTGTGTGTGTCTATGTACAAAGTGTAATCCACAGATCCTGTTTGTGTCCCCTCGTGCTCCCACTGAACCAGTGCTGGTGGAAATCCCCCTGCAGAGGCTGGGCCTGCGGCGCCTGATCAGGGAGAAGAAACGCCCACGTCAGGCTTTTATCAGCTTTATTTACTGGTCTCGTTGTTTCTACACGCCAACAAAGACAACAAGATTTTAAGACTGATTTCATCCCTCTGACATCTTAGGAGAACATTTGCCCATGCGAACCTTATTTACAAGTTATTTCACTTGTGTGGAAATTTCCAAAGAATAATCACCCATTCATTTACTGAACAGTGAAAGTGTTGAAGTTGAATGGTTAGTGTTATAAACACAGAATACAGCATGAATTCATCATGAGTGAGCTCCTGACAGAAAAGTGACCTTTGACCTATGGAGTACAAACAGATGGCGTCACTTAAACATCTTGTCTTTTGCACATTTGCAGAAATTGTTCCATGACAGATTTGTTTTGTCCTGCAAGATCACCTCTTGATAGTGATACAAGTTGAATTGGTGTTAGTTTATATCTATGTAGATATTTGAGTCCACAGCAAAGATCACGACAACGTCATCATCAGCCACAGTAACGTTAGAATCATCATCTATTCACTTCTCTGGGTTTATCCTTTGTACCAGAAGAAATGATGCAGTGGAAAAGTAGATGACTTCTGATGAAGGTGTTGGTCTGATTAATGATTCCACATCAGTGTATGTTTTAGATGTTATGTCGTCTCTTTTGAAGTTTTATGCTCATGAATAAAATCCTTTGTGCCATGTCTCAATCTGTTAATTTTTAAGCTCCAGTATCAATGCTGCTCTGTTGTTTCAGAGGAAAGAAAAGACTTTCATATCTCAGAGTAACACTAAACTCTGCGACCGTGACCCAACCTTATCTGAAAAGCTAAATAATATACAGTGTGTAAGTGTACTTCACAACACCTGAGCCTCTCACCTGTGCGTGTGTGCGTGTGTGTGTGTGTGTGTGTGTGTGTGTTCATACCTGACTGTGTGTCTTTATCATGAAAATCAAAGACTATTTACACTCCTCATATGTTTTACACTCAAAACCTTGACACACACTCGGTTGTGATAGCACGCACACACACTCACATACACATACACACACTCATGCAGCTGCACAGAGAAAGTGACAGCAGAGTATTTACACATCAAACAGACGCTAAGTGGAGGGAGAGTGCTCCTCGTACAGTAAGTTAGTCCACAATGCTGCAGTCATAGTTTTCATATAAACAAAAAGCTGCAGAGGAAAAAAAAGTGATTCATTTTTCAAGAGTGTCTGTTTTCTTTTCTGCTTAGTGTCTGGAAACTCTTCCCAAGAAAAAAAAACAGCAGAGGAAGTCAGGAGTTTTACGTTGGGTGTTTATTTACTTAGCTGGAGTTATCAGTGATTGGGGAGAGGTGCACAGAGCAGACTTTTCCCATGGAATGATGAATCTGAAAAGACGTTTCCTGGCACTTCTACCACTTCTGGCTTTTATAATGCAGAAAAGTGTAACGATGTTTGGACCAGAAAATTGTTTGTCAGCATATGTGCACCTCAAACTATTGAATATAATATTTTAATTTGTCTTTTTCTGAATACACAATGAAAATTTAAAAAAAAGGTATGTCCAAAGATGCCTAAAAACTCACTTCTTGGGCTCATTTATGCCTTAAGTTTAATCTACATTCAAAGTCGGATCTCCACTGATTTTATGTTGACTTTGTTGCCACTGACCCCATTTAAGAGTTTAGGAGACTTAAATTAAAACCAATCGATGATTTTAAATGTTACTGTGCCAACAGAAAGGATTCATGACGAGTTGATGCAAGTTTAGGACACAAGGTGGAGGAACTTACACCTCCACCAACAACCTGTTGTTTGTACAGTAAACTTATTTCTAAGAACAGTTTTCTTAAAACACAGGCTGGGCTTTGACATCCTGATCACGTATTCTGATAATAACTTTCTGCCTCTCTGTGTGTCAGTCTTCATCTTTAAAAAAAAAAAAAAACAGTTTTCTGCAGGAGCAGAGATGGGGCCAAAGCAGTGCATGCTGGGACCTGTTCCTCCTGCTCTGAACCCTGAGAACACTTAATGTGAAGGTTGTCCATACACAGGACAAGACGCCACAGATCGAGATAGTAGACCACAATAAGAGAAAGAGAGAGAATGAGAGAGGAGGTCTGAGGGAGCCTGCATGTTATTGGCTGTGATCTGTTTACTTTTCTATCTCTACAGTTGTTTTATATGAGGGAGAAAAGCCTCAGAGAGTGTTACTGCCAGGAATTTTGTGATTAAATAAAGAGAAGGCAACTATTATCTCCCAGCGGCTAAATTTAGATTCATCTGCTGTGTATATGTTGGCAAACACCTGTTTGGTAAACGGTTCCAACAAGCCACACACACTGCAGGTTATTTATTCAAGATTTTAACTCTTAGATTTAGATATCTTGGAGAAATCATGTTGCTTTGAGATTCGTTTTTCATCTTTGAGTTTACCGTACAATCTTAAAATGAATATGATGATGTCTTTTTGTCTGAAGGGGACCTGGAAATCCAATAGAAACCATTCAACTTATCTACAATGCTTCCTT